>JAQFVV010000419.1:0-290392 GCA_028023455.1 Epiperipatus broadwayi | reverse complement strand
CATCTTCCTATAAACTTAATTAGTATTGTAGACCTAAATTAAGTTTATAGTTCAATATCAGCAGGGTTTTGCATTAGAGTTAAAAATAGTTATGCTTATTAAATGTGTATTACAGTTAAATATTTTATTTTAAATAAATTTCATTCTATTGATAAAAATTGCTTAACCTATTAGTCAAACATATATATACATCTAGCGTATATATATGAGGTAATGCAAAATTCTGCTGAAATAAAATGCTTATTCTATTGTAAAATAATAATATATTGTTGTTCAAATTTTATTAAAATATTTAGTATGATTTGATTTTGAGATAAGCCCACCAACATTTCTGAAAGAATGTATATTTTAATTAGTGAGTCGTTCAAGTCTAATTAAAGATGGCATTTTCTTTCTTGCTTTTTAATTAATAGAATTCCAACTTTAAAGTAAGAAAGTTAGAGTAAAAAAATTGAAGTTATTTTTAGAACGTGTTGTTTTAAAACAAAGCAGCAAGGGGGGGCTTATCAAGATCTCAGATCATACAAACAATGGAAGGTAGCTGGCAGAGAAAGTATAAATAGTAGGGAGAACAAAAGAGATAATTCATTCAGACTTTTCTTTTTGAAGGAGTCGTTTGATTCTGATTTTGCTTGTGAAGGCGATTTATTAAGATTTTTCTTGCTGTTTTATTTCCAAGCTTTCTGGAAAGTGCATTCAGATTTCTCTTGGGAGAAATCCGTCAGATTTTGCTTCACATTTAGCTTGTGCTTCAAAAAAAAGTTATACAGCTGTCATTTTCAAACAATGGAGAAGTTGGAACCTGCTCCAGTTAAAACCAACCGTATTTTGAGGAAAATGGATATGCTTGGCTAGGCAAATCATAGCTTTGCCTATCGCCGAGGTTCCTAAATACCATCCAAAATGCCTTAACATCCAATCAATAACCATATGAACTCTATGCCGTGTCTGGAGAACTTTTCATGGAAGCCATACTTCATATTTTCATTGTCCGGACAAATACCTATCGTCGGTCGGATCAAGCCACGGACGCCGTAGGGAACATCACGGAAAAAGGACGGTATCGTATCTCCTAAATTAAACTATCTCGTATGCTACTTTTGATTCATATTGTTTTATTGTTGTATTGAAATATATGTTTTTGCTATGTAAACATTTTATGAATTAACCTTAAATATATTTTGGGATCATCTAGCTATATGTAACCTTTTTACCTTCGCTATTCTTCCTTACTAACCATTGTAAATATTTAGTATTTCGTTGCGGTTAAATTTAATAGTTAATTTTTTGTCATTTGAAATCACTTTCCAATTTTATTTATGTTGTTAATTAAATCCAAGTCAGTTTCTTTTGTGTGCCAACTTGATCTTTTTGATAACACCTCTTTTTTGTCCGCCATTAGCTAGTCACGTATATTTGATTTAGCTATATACGTTCTAAGTTAATTTTAAACCCGAGTTTTTAGCGCAAAGCCATAAGAAATGCTTTGCGAAAGGTTTTTATGATCTATCGTACTTTATCGAGAAGATCGAGTTGGATATTTTTAATAAAATTGGGAAGAAAAGAATTTGACCGCAAACCTATTAACCTGTTTTCTTTTTATTGTCTAATTAGTTTGTTGCAGTAATTTAGGGGAATAGCGGAGGCCATTAAAGCTTTATTCATATTTTAAAGCCAGTAATTAAACATTATTTAATTATCAAAAACTTGAGTTTCTTAGTTATATTAAATGCTTTATTTTTACTTTTCAATGATCCAGGCACGCAAAACGCAAACACCAACACATCTTTTTATGTACTTTACACATTTAGCTTTTAGCTCTTTAGGATTTCCCGTCCATGTCTCTACCGCTGTTGCTAAGCTTTGTGGCCGGTTGAAAAATAATTTATGCGTGGCTCAGATGGTGTTGTTGGTTCGTGAATTAGCCCCGAGAATAGGCGAAATAGGGCAGAGGTTATTATATTCTTTATTTAATATTTCGCGTATAGTGGCCTCGAGGTACTTTCGCTTAGGACTCGAACTAGGTTAAACCAGCATACATAATCTGACTGTCACAGTAGATTTTTTTTTTCCGTAATTCTGGACGCCCATCGTGTGGCTATTCGAAATTTTCCATACCCTGCAATGCCCTGTATAACATTTGTATGTGTGTATAATGTTTTTTTTCTTTTTCTGTTTTAAATTAATGAATAATATATATGTAGATTTTTTTTTCCCGGGTTTGTACACACATATATATAATGTTTTTTTAAATAACACGAAATAATTGTTAGTTATACGGGAATTTTTTTTTGCTTCTAGTTTGTCGCAGTGGGACGTATGTCATTTTTTAAAAAAAAAAATTACTACCCTGAGAAGTTAGTTTTAGTTGAATATATTTATATAAAAATAATATATGTATAATTTTTCCAAGTTTGTTTCCTAACGTGAGCTAAATGTCATTTTTTTAATTAATTAAGAAGTTAAATGTGCCATAAGCTAAACATTTTTTTTCCGAGTTTGATATATAGAAAATGAATATTTTATAGTTAAAAAGTTAACACGCCGTCAGTTGTTTTTTTTGGTGTGTGACTAGAAAAGAAGATTTCAGAGTTAAAGTAATTTTTTGGTAATCCTAATTAGTTTTGTCATGGCCAGTACGCCATATTTTTTTTGTCGTATAAAGTAGATAGCTTCGATAAGGCGGAAGTGTCAAATATATACCCACCCGCCCTCCCTTAAATTAGCTTTCGTACTTTAGATTGTTTTTAGTATCGCTCAAATATGAAAAAGTTTGGAATAATAATGTTTTTTTCGAAATATAGTATAAACGGTAGTGTTAATATTTTGAGTAAAAAAAAAGTACAGTTACATAATAGATTTTTATTTCCGTTTGGATAAATTTTTGTAAATATCTTAGATAACCTTTTTTTTCGTTAATAGAATTTTTTTTCATAGATTGAAAGCTTTGATAAGTCAAAATTACACGTGTCAGTGTATGGTGTTAACAAACATTTTTTTTCACTTTCTCTGCATTTCGTTTTTATATAAAATGAATGCTATAATCATGCAAAATTTTCGTTCACTGTTAAATATTTTGTAATTACGTGTCCTACCAAATATATATAAGTTTTGTTAATAAAATAGCAAACTTAATTTTCAACTTAATAAAGAGTAAATGCGTATGTCGTTTAATTTATATTTTTGTATAACATATATGTCAGCCACCCTTTAGTTAAGATTTTTTTTTCTCCATTTCGGATTATGCTATTGAATCATTTATTGAGTAACCGTTAGGTGAAGACCTTTTGAGTAACCGTTAGGTGAAGCCCTTGTTTTTGTAGTGATCGTTTATGAAGATTCCTTGAGTAACCGTTTAGGTGAAGACCCCTTACACTTTAGAGTTCAGAATTGCTGAGTAGCCTGAAATAATAGGTCTATGTCTGCAATTGTTGTTTCCGTGTCATAGTTGTGACCAGCGTTACTTGCCTGAAATAATAGGAGTATGCGGTTTGCAATATGACATTTTTTCTAATAAAGTCATGTACATAATAATAAAAGAAATATTTGTATAGGTATATCTGTTTGTATATTTATATGTAGTCATATATATGCTTATTTGGTGTGTACATATTCATATATATGGGTGTATATGGTATACACTTCGTTATAGTTTGGTAAAACCCATTTTTATATAAATGTTTTTTGAAACAGTTTTTGATCTCAATGCGTGATTCTGTAAAATTGCTTGATAATTGTTCATCTATTTCGGGTTGTGACCAAAATGGTAGTTGGTTTCGATCCCAGGTTCATAATTCGGAGTGGCAGTTATCATGGGATTTTACTTTTATTTTTAATTTTTTTTTTTGTATATATTTTATTTTGTTAATCATACTTTGGCTGTTTGAATTTTTTTTGTGTGTCATGACCAAAATGGTAACTGGTTTCGATCCCAGGTCAGACAAATTACCGTACTTAGTTGTTATACGTCTTAGATTTAAATAATATTGTGTCATTTAAAATAGCATTTACTTATTCATGCAGAGATTTTTTTTTTCGTTCAGCAGAATCAAATTAAATTTTTTTTAAAGTGAACTGAAACGCAAAGTAAAATTTTAATTGCATTGAAACTTTATAAACCCTTATAAATGTGTGCTTGGATCATTATCCATTAATATGTATATTTGATATGGCCATTGTCTTGTCGACTGGCGCCCTTCTCAAATAAATTTGTCGGCAAGTGCAATTTCTCATATCGGATATCAAATAAACTAAACTATACTAGATGATCAAAATAACAATGTATGCTTAGTGAGCCAAAATAATTTTTAAACATGACATGTATATTTTGCTCACATATTTCTTTATATATATATACTTGTATTAATGTAAATGCATTTTTTAGTTGTTTCAGGTGTCAGAGAAAGCCAGGTCAAGCTGTAAGTGGATTATTTCAGTTATATTAACATAGCAATGATATTTTAATGAAATATAAATAAAGTAAACTGAGGAGAATAATATGTGGTATAGTTATTAAAGACAGACACGGCAGGATTTTTTATATTTTCATGTATAAACAGATACATATAGGCATAGGGTTAAAATAGGACCTCGTGAGGTAGGCAAAGTTAGTTTTTGAAAACATAAATAAAGAATTTAGAATATTTGACTTATTGTTTTTAAAGAACAAAAAATTTTTTTTCTTCACATACAGGATATAGCTCCTAGATATACATAATACAATATATTTATATAGATTGTATTAAAATACGTTTAGAAATAAATTGTGACTTTGTGTAGCAAAATAGCAAAAAAATGGACCAACAGACGGACGCACATTATGACAGCGAGGAGGAGGTAGTACTCAATATTCCCAAGAGGCCAACAGGTACTCATAATGAAGAGTATAACTTTGAGGCTTTCATCAAAGAAATGAGACATGAAAATGAAATGATGAGGAACATGTTCCAGCAGTTCATGAATATGACATCTCAACGACTGAACCGTTTGGAGGAAAACATGGTTCTCCAGCAACAACATACCAGAACAAAAGTATGGCCAGATGAGGATACTCAGTTAAAATGGCAACAGAAACAAGATGATACACAACCTAAATCATTGATCGATAATGAAGTAGAGAAGGATATGTATGCCTGGGACACGTCAGTCAAGCATCAAATACAGGAAGGAGAAGACAATGGACAGATGGATGTGGATAAAAAGGAAATGAACACTCATCAACAGATCAATCCAATCAAGGCGCAACAAGGTAACCAAATCCTTACGCCTATAATAATTAATCCGGTAACGTCTCCGGTGGCTAAATTCATACATATACAAGGTTTTAGAGGGGAACCGGGTGGAAACCCTAGACACCACCTGGATAGTCTCAAAATGTTTTTCAAGTTCCAGAATATGACTGAACAAGAAAAAGTGGCGATCTCCAGTCATCATTTAAAAGAATCTGCCAGAGACTGGTGGAATACTCTATCTGATCAACCGCAAACATTTATGGAATATGAGAAGGCAATAATGTCAATGTACTGGAGTGCAGAGAGGCAGGAAGGTTTGATGTATTCCATAATGCATGAAACATACCCAGCTAACCATCAAGAGACTTATGCTCAGTTTTTTGTTAGGCAGGTAAATCGCATTAAAGCCCTAACTGCTTTCAATTATCCAGAAATGCAGATAGTGAGGATGATTAGGCACAACATGCCACCCTGGATAAGGAAAATATTAATAGGCACTCAAATGCAGGATATTCAAGGCACGATTCGGATACTAACTGACATTGATTATGGGAACTTAGAAGAAAACCAAAATGATAGGGTCATGAACCCGTCCAAAAATACAAGGCAGTATATACCACCGGATCCCGGAAAGTTTAGAAATTAAAAACATAAATATAGCTAGTCAGACTAAAACAACACGGACTTGATTTAAAATATAGGAGAATGAATGATGGATAAACCGTTTTATAGTAACATATAGAAAGATTATTAGTAGTAGCAAATTAAACATTACAGTGAATAAAGAGTAGGCTTGAACTCACCTGGTACAAATTCTTACCTCTGACCTGAAGCAACAGCATTTTTTTTTAAAACATTTTTTTTTTGCTCACTAACTATTGGGAAATGAAGCAATGGATCTGAAGTCCGATCCATGCTTCACATCTTCCTATAAACTTAATTAGTATTGTAGACCTAAATTAAGTTTATAGTTCAATATCAGCAGGGTTTTGCATTAGAGTTAAAAATAGTTATGCTTATTAAATGTGTATTACAGTTAAATATTTTATTTTAAATAAATTTCATTCTATTGATAAAAATTGCTTAACCTATTAGTCAAACATATATATACATCTAGCGTATATATATGAGGTAATGCAAGATTCTGCTGAAATAAAATGCTTATTCTATTGTAAAATAATAATATATTGTTGTTCAAATTTTATTAAAATATTTAGTATGATTTGATTTTGAGATAAGCCCACCAACATTTCTGAAAGAATGTATATTTTAATTAGTGAGCCGTTCAAGTCTAATTAAAGATGGCATTTTCTTTCTTGCTTTTTAATTAATAGAATTCCAACTTTAAAGTAAGAAAGTTAGAGTAAAAAAATTGAAGTTATTTTTAGAACGTGTTGTTTTGAAACAAAGCAGCAAGGGGGGGCTTATCAAGATCTCAGATCATACAAACAATGGAAGGTAGCTGTCAGAGAAAGTATAAATAGTAGGGAGAACAAAAGAGATAATTCATTCAGACTTTTCTTTTTGAAGGAGTGGTTTGATTCTGATTTTGCTTGTGAAGGCGATTTATTAAGATTTTTCTTGCTGTTTTATTTCCAAGCTTTCTGGAAAGTGCATTCAGATTTCTCTTGGAAGAAATCCGTCAGATTTTGCTTCACATTTAGCTTGTGCTTCAAAAAAAAGTTATACAGCTGTCATTTTCAAACAATGGAGAAGTTGGAACCTGCTCCAGTTAAAACCAACCGTATTTTGAGGAAAATGGATATGCTTGGCTAGGCAAATCATAGCTTTGCCTATCGCCGAGGTTCCTAAATACCATCCAAAATGCCTTAACATCCAATCAATAACCATATGAACTCTATGCCGTGTCTGGAGAACTTTTCATGGAAGCCATACTTCATATTTTCATTGTCCGGACAAATACCTATCGTCGGTCGGATCAAGCCACGGACGCCGTATGGAACATCACGGAAAAAGGACGGTATCGTATCTACTATATTAAACTATCTCGTATGCTACTTTTGATTCATATTGTTTTATTGTTGTATTGAAATATATGTCTTGCTATGTAAACATTTTATGAATTAACCTTAAATATATTTTGGGATCATCTAGCTATATGTAACCTTTTTACCTTCGCTATTCTTCCTTACTAACCATTGTAAATATTTAGTATTTCGTTGCGGTTAAATTTAATAATTAATTTTTTGTCATTTGAAATCACTTTCCAATTTTATTTATGTTGTTAATTGAATCCAAGTCAGTTTCTTTTGTGTGCCAACTTGATCTTTTTGATAACACCTCTTTTTTGTCCGCCATTAGCTAGTCACGTATATTTGATTTAGCTATATACGTTCTAAGTTAATTTTAAACCCGGTTTTTAGCGCAAAGCCATAAGAAATGCTTTGCGAAAGGTTTTTATGATCTATCGTACTTTATCGAGAAGATCGAGTTGGATATTTTTAATAAAATTGGGAAGAAAAGAATTTGACCGCAAACCTATTAACCTGTTTTCTTTTTATTGTCTAATTAGTTTGTTGCAGTAATTTAGGGGAATAGCGGAGGCCATTAAAGCTTTATTCATATTTTAAAGCCAGTAATTAAACATTATTTAATTATCAAAAACTTGAGTTTCTTAGTTATATTAAATGCTTTATTTTTACTTTTCAATGATCCAGGCACGCAAAACGCAAACACCAACACATCTTTTTATGTATTTTACACATTTAGCTTTTAGCTCTTTAGGATTTCCCGTCCATGTCTCTACCGCTGTTGCTAAGCTTTGTGGCCGGTTGAAAAATAATTTATGCGTGGCTCAGATGGTGTTGTTGGTTCGTGAATTAGCCCCGAGAATAGGCGAGATAGGGCAGAGGTTATTATATTCTTTATTTAATATTTCGCGTATAGTGGCCTCGAGGTACTTTCGCTTAGGACTCGAACTAGGTTAAATCTACACACATCATCTGACTGTCACAATATATGTTACTGGAGAAAGACTAGTTATTCTAGTTTACATAAATGAATCTAGTATATTTCAACATTTATATTTTTAATATAGCTTTCTTCTGTGATAACCAATTTTAATATCAATTTCTATATCAGTTGACTCTCAAGAACCAATCAGACATTTTTTTAAAATCATAAATATAATTTTTTTAATAAACTATACACCTCATTAATGATATTTATTATAACGTTGTAATTCAAATCTAACTTGAACTTTGCATGGGAATAAAATATACTTGTAAAATAATATAGGCGCTATTTCACCTGAACGCAAAGCTACTTTATACTTAAAACAAAATAAAATTATATTCTCAGGTATATATATATAATTGTAATGGAAAGGAGGAATGAACTTAATATAAGAATAGCAAATAATCTCCCTTTGGGCAGGCATATGTAATAGAATATATGAAGTTATATGTAAATGGGCAAAAAGAGTTATAAATATGTGAGAAGACATAACCAATTGAAAAGTAAATTTAGAAAATTACAGCAGAATTTTTAATTTAAACACTTGTATATATTTAACAACTATATTTACAGTGATCAATATTTTTAACAAAGAAAATTTATAACAAAATTATAAAACCTTTAATTCGACATTTATGGTTACTTTTTGCTTATAATTGATTCTAACTATTATTTCAAATTCTTATCTCTCACAGAGAATAGCAATTTAATGTCCCTATTAACATAAATGAAATTTATATTATATTTATAATTATCTCAGTCATCTTTGCTTTCTATATTTTTATTTGGAAATCATAATTTGTTTTATTTTAATTAACTTGATATATTAGATTCCTATCTATGGTGATATGGGATTCCCCTGTTATATATTGTAATATATGTATAGTGCAATTGTAATCCCCTTGTTATACATCATAATATATGTATAGTGCAATTGTACAAATGTTTGGACTAAATATGTATTAGATAAAATCTTATCTTTCCCTTTTGATGATGATGATCTGATTTATATGCAAGTGCTCGTAAATTATATTTTTACTTAAACTAAAGACAACGATATTTCTCCATTATGTTACATACTAACACTTATGTTCCCCTTTTGTACCCATATTAAAGTAAAGATAAGAACAAAAACATTTATATCAAATATATAAATAAATAAAATTAATGACATCAACCTAAATTTAGTTTTTAAGTTTATAAGGCAAAATGTCTTAGTTAGTGAATTATCCTGGTAATTCATTAATCCATTTCAGGTATAGATGGTAAATTGTGAGCATTCTAGAACATCCATTAAATCACTTCTCCTTTATATTCTTGAAATTTCTGCTTTCAAGTGGAGAGTTATTGGATACAATTATTAAGAATCGACTTGATGTTTCATAGCACAGATGCAAAGTGCTAGATCAATTCTATCTCTGTTCTGACAGTTATACCTCCATGACTGATGACTTTCCTACCCCAATATCACTTTTGCACTTAGCAATGCATATTGTGTGTATCATTATTTATATATTTCTTTAATGAATTATTTTGAGTGAATTAATAGCAATATTTTTTGAATTATGAGATATCCTCAGATCTAGATACTTCAATCTATAACTTAGAATTACAGACACTTGGAAATTCGAATGATCTCAATTTACTTTCAAAGATTTCAATTTTAAAATTGTTCAGTTGGTTAACTTTAATCCTATGTGCTTGTTCTTGCTTTCACGGATCTTCAGATATTGATTTTTAATATTTTTTCAACTCAAAAGTGACTTGTGCTTCTTTCTATTCAAATTGTAAATTTAAATTCTCTACTTAAATTTTTATAGGTTATTCAACAGATGAAAAGTTTTCTCTCTCTTTGTTGAAAAACAGCAAGTTCATGATTATCATTTAAACCCATTATTGATGTCATTATTAATGAATATTATTATATGTAATGTGTTAATAATAATAAAATTTTTATTTGATATTTCTTTATTTAATATAAATTTTACTTTCAAATGCCTTTATTTGTGCCTCAAGACGATTCAAGAGGCATAAGTTTTACAATGCAATCAACAAGAATCATTACAAAGAAATTTAGGGAGTGTCAGTGCGTGTCAAGCACATCCGCACCCATACACTTGATTCAATGCATATGATTTTGAACATTCAAGTATAAATGTATGGATAGGTGAGTGGGATATTAATAGTTCCAGAAGTGCAGTGACACAAAATTCACCTGCCCTTCCAGACTTACACACATAAACCCAACTTCTTATGCTGAAATTATTGTTCACAAAACTGTCCAATTATACATGTCCATTTCTCCATTAGTTATTTAGAGACAAAAATGTTGTTGTATTAACAGCAATGTTACACTTTCAGAACACTTCTATTCGTGTCTCATTATTATTTGGGGGCCATAGCTTGAAAGAAACAAGGCAACCGCTTCAGTTGCAGTGGGAATATTGTCCTTGGATTGTCTAATTGTACAAGTCTATTTCACCATTTGAGCATTCCCAGTACTGTTATAAATGAGAAGGTGTTTGGATTGTCCAATTGTAATATAAATTTTCATTTCTTGATTGCATTCATTTTTATCCTATCATATTTACCATACATTGTTATAGTTTGTTATAGTTATATCACACTTTACAAGATAATAATTATTAAAGGTTAATTGTCCTATATATGTATTATAATTTAATTGAGATATGCATTTATAGTATAATTAAGTTGGAGTTTAATTGTGTTTTGCATTTAATGTTTTGTTAATTATAATGCTTTAATTTTTATTAATCTAGTAAGTAATAAATAACATTAATATCATGGATCTTGGATTCGGATTAGGCCACAAGGTATGTAATTGGTATTGGAGGGATGTAAAGAGCAAATCAATACACAAAACATTGACTTCTGAATTAAGAACAAAACTTTATAGAAAGCTTATGAGCAGAAAGAAAGTTACTAGTAAAACTTATCTTCACTTATCTCTAATTAAATTATTGCATAAAACCATTACGAATGTCAAATTATCAAAAATAAATATTATTTTAAAGAACTATATAAAAACAAATAAATATTTATAAAGCATAAAATAATTAAATACATATTTTAATCAAAAACAAGCTCTTATAATCTAGCCACACTTAATAGCTCATCTTAAGAGTTCCAATATTTGCAATTGTGCAATTCGCTTATGGTTTTTCTTTATGAATATGTGCACACGTGTTTGAGAAAATATTATTTTTTATTATTCTAGTTGATATTTTTTTGATTTATTATATATATAACATTGGATTACATTTACTTTTCTTTCAGCAAATCAAAATTTTTATAAAATGATTCTCTGTATAGGCAACTACAGCTTGAGAGGAAAGTATTAAAATTTGAAATACAATGAGATCAGCTGCTTATACTTTCAATATAGGTTGGAAGACATTATTGGATTACCCAGCAATGGTGCATTGAAAGTTTTTAGCCACTTATCCTGAAATATTTTACTATATATTGCAAGTACTTCATAATACTAGTGAAGGAATATATTCTACTTTAATGTATGAACCCAGATTTTCCTAGATTTATCACAATTGTCTGTTGAACCATGGCTTTGTGTAATACTTGCCACCAATTTTAATCATGTATACAAATTGGATGAATTTAGTATATGATAAGTATTTTATATCAAACTATTTCTTCTATTCATTTACTCTAATGATGCAATTAAACACACAGAAAATACATGCATACACTACCACATTTTTATAGTATTTTTGTACTTTTTTCTTATTTAAAACATTTATGAAGAGTATGTTTTTTCTTATTAAGATGTTTTATATATGATTACAATATGTTTACTTTATTATTTAAATTGTGATAAAAATGTTAACTACTATGTTGTTCTAGGAGCATTTCCATTCTTATATTTATTCAAGATCAAATCGAGTAAAAACATTTTATTCAGTCATTTTAAGCAACTTTGCAACTTTTATGTCTTACATTATTAAGCAACTTTATTTTACTCTTTTTTTCTTCTTGTTTTTAATTTTAAATTCTTATTTGTTGCTAGTAAATTTAATTATGATTTAAAATTAAATATGTGACTAAAGTAGAAAAAAAAGAGGCAGAATTTATTCTTGGCTTGTTTGATTTCTCATTTTTGGATTGATTTCATTCTACAATTTATTTCACTTTTAGATAAAATACTGTAATTCCTCTGAAGTATCAATTTTGGTGCAAATTTTATGATTCATATTTATACTTCTCTATATGAATGCTGTTTCTATGAATGTATGGTTGTTGTTTTTGAAATCAGAAATTAGCTGAAATTTTAAAGTTTCTTTTTTATAACACTTATGCAAAGATCTCCCCTCCCCTCATTAAACATGCATTGTTTGAACAAAATGACTATGCCCATCGTTGCCATAATGACTCAACAGAAAGATCAGAAAGTACAACAGATGTCTCAATCTTGAGAATCATTATGAAACTCCAATTGAATTATAATCTTCTACTTTTCCCTAATCGTCTAATAAAGCATATTTATTGACTATCTCCATGCCACTTACTGTAAGCTTTATTAAGTAATATTAGATGTCAGATGATAGTGCTCAATAAATCCCTATCTTGTTGTGCTGTGCTATCCAATAGAGCCAGACTATTTTCAAGCTTATGATTTTTACAATGAAGAGTTTTGGATTTTGGAACAGTGCAACTGGACCTTTAGGATGCCTTGTATTATACCCTCACACTTTCAGCCCAAACTGAAAAATATATAAATGTTTTCAATATAATCCAACTAACCCATATAGTCATATAGATCTGAAACCAGTTCACTTTCCTTATATTATTATGTTTCTCTAGTTTTTAATAACTAGTCATCACTTCTATTCTATGGCTAGAGTTGGATCTCTAACACTTGACTTCCTAGATCTCTAACACTTGACTTCATATTTCATATTGTTGTTTTAACAGCATACTTTTTTACCATCTCTACGCTGTTTACCCAGCATAAGATAAGGATTTAGTAAGAACTATCATCTGGTATCTACTATTGCTTATTAAAGCTTAAGATAAATAGTGAAAAAAGTATGCTGCTAAAACAATAGTAAGTAAGCTAAAGTCATGTGATTAGAGTAACGTTATATTTTATTGGCTTATACTAAATTCTAACCACAGGATAGAGTTGCTTATAGTTATCAAAAAACTAATGACACCATCATATATAAAAACTGAATTGGCTTCAGATCTATATGATTAGGTAGGCTAGTTGATTTAGATTGAAAATATTTATGTTTTTCAGTTTGGGATGATAACTTGATAGTGTAAAAGAGAGGTAAATGATAGCAACTGAAGGAAGTTGAATTTGATCCTAAAAATCCAGGTGCATGGTCAAAATGCAAAGTTCCTCACCAATGAAAGCCATAAGCTTAAAAGTAGTCTGGGGATATTGCATAGGGCAGCACAGGGTAGGGATTTGTTAAACAACTGTTAGTAAGTGGCATATAGAGATGATTAAAAAAACATTAAAATAACATTATGTAAGCGAAAGTCACATGATAGAAGTGAAATCTAATAATACTTTTACAGTTTGAATTGGATATAGCATTTCAAATTACTAAGATTACAGCATTTAGTAGAGTAATATGAATCCAGAAGATCCTATCTGTTACTGTTTTAAAGTGGACAACTCTTTATGTATTATATAATTGTGGACACACAAATTACTGCATAACTTCTCAGAGTGTTATGAAATTTATGAAGTATTATGTAATAAGATGGATATACGAGCCCAACTATATAATTATCAAACACATACCAACATCTTAGACTGTTTTGTTTATTATATGAAAGTGAGATATGTATGATTGGAAAATAATATATGTAGATATATTTCTATAATATTTTAAAAATATGATGGTAAGATCTTAATATCATTCAATATATTTTTCAAATTTCTGAATGTTATGATATTATCAAGTTATATTGACAACATGAAGCAAATAATAGTAAGAATTTATGTAAAAAAGTATTTGTGATAAACTTAAGCATTGTTTTTGTACTAGAATTAGATCTTTGTTTATATTATTAAATCAATTTTCAATGTTTTTTTCTAAAGTGATGCACTACTGATGACTTTTATTGGGAGAGTGTGATTAAATCATAGAATACAATGTGAAGTTACAATTTCCTATATAAAAAGTAAACGATAGCATTTCATGATATTAAATATTTCTAGATATTAAATAAGCAAACTAAAAAAGCAATTCGTAATGTATGTGTGTGTCTTTGTTGTTATAGTTTGATTTCTGTTGTCATCACAAAATCCCATAAACTTTTTGATCTTTTTTTTTATTCTGGGGTTAACCGTATTCATTTGCAAATTTATTGCTAATTGGATATTAATGTTGTAAATATGGGGTGGAGCTAATATACTCATAAAATTCATACAAAATGAATATTTTGCATCTTTAACACAAATCATTTGTTTTTGACATATAGTAATTTTACCTGATCTTTTCTATAATTTATTTATGTGCACGCTTAAATATATTTAACTGGGATTTGTTTATGAATTTAAAAAAATTGTTATTAATGATTTATATTGTTTGTTGTTAATTTTAGTTAATATGTATATATATGAATGACTAATGTGTAGGTAAAAAATGTGATTTTTAATTTATTGCTTTATGTAATTTAAATATAAGTGTACCAAAATGTAATGCTACTTCCTAGAGATATAATGCTCATCAGGAACATGTTAATGAAGGTGAAGGAGCTTAAAATAACTAATTATTCTGCAACAGATATGAATCTGCTTTTTTTTATACCATTCTTTAAAATTAGAATATCCACAAAATTAAATATTGGGAAAGGGGGGTGGTGGAAAATTCTTTGTTAAAAGGGATCAAATAGTAAATCAGAAAAATGCAAAAAATGAATAAAAAGTTAATTGATTTCATTTTAAGTAATTATATTCAACATATATTTAGAAATTTAGTGAAATAAAAAAACCCACACATAGTTATAATTTGAAAGCGCTAATAAATATTGCGAATTTTATAAGAAAATATGAATTTAAAAATCCGAAATTGAAAATTATTTTTATACTTAAATGTATTTGAAATAAATTTAAATGCCGTGAATTATTTTTATATAAATAGGCTTTTGTTATACCAATGATTGCATTTACAACTCAATATGAAAATGTAAAAGTCTAGTAAGATATTTAATTTAATAACATAAATTGAGAGGTGATCATTAAAAAAACAAAAAACAGAAGAGAATGGAAAGAAGAGAATTAATTAAACTGAGAGTTTAAAATGAGATTTTTATGTACTGTATAAATGATAAGTTACTTAATTGAATGGTGATTTATTACTTGCCCAAGAATCTAGTCTAACAATGAAATTAAAAAAAAAGAAAAGAAAGAAATATATGCATAATATAGAATAATTGATTTTTTTTTTTTAAAAAGGACAATTTTTTAAAACTCAAGAATCCATCCTCCTCTTTTATGATCAGTTTTGAAATCAATTGAGGATAATATCATTAGAAGAATATAGTGGTTTAAATTCTTCTGGTCAATAAATTTGATTTAAGAATAAATTAATAATATAATTTAAAACCTACATTTATGTTTAATGTCATTGTTTCTAATGACAGTTGATGCATGCATTATTTAGAGATGAACAAAGATTATTGTGTCTATCATTGGTGGATTTATGAACAGCAATAAGACTAGCTTATTTCTATTGAATTTATATGTAGGTTTTTCTTAAAATGTGTGTATTGAATTATTAATAAAACAGCTATAGAAAACATTATTAGTTTACAATTACTTTGATGGCACTTTTAGGGATATCCTGTCTTATATTTTATAATCTACTATAATAGAAGGGTTGCCAATAAGGGATTTTATGGTTGCAGTAGTAATGATAAATGAAAAACAAATAATCAGAATTCCTAGAAGTGTTCATTAAATTATCTCTATCATCAAAAATATGGGATTAAAACAAATAATATTTTGATACTTTCTTTGTTTCTAGTTTTATCTATCTCATTCAAAAAATTGAGTGACCATTCTTTAATGTAATTAAGCATTTTCTATAGAATTTTCTCCTTTTATTCATGCCATGTGAAAGACCATAAATTAAAATTTTTAATTTTTGATTATCATTCATTTTGCATATATAGCCAAAGAATTGTAAAATTCTTTCTATATAACTTTCTTCACTAAAAGTTTTGATTCACTTCTTTTTAATCATTCTTTGTTGGAAACTTTTTGACTTCAATCAACTTTCAAAAACTTATGTGTTTTTTTAACTGCCAATATTTTAATAACTGATGCTTTTGTCATCATTCCATACTTTATAACCATATAATATATCAGTCTTGATACATACATGTATCTCTGAGAATAATTTTAATATAGTTTTAAATCAGCTTAAGCTTAATGAAATAATATATATATATACACACACACACAAAAAAAAAAAAAACCGTTTAAATTTTACTTCTAGACATTTTTTTTTTTTGTTTTTATGTTGAGATTTATGAGTTATTGTAGAGAACATACTGAGATCTTAATATTTAATTGCTATTGTTGATATTGAGCTATTTGTTTCTAGCATAACTGCTTAGTTAATGTCCACGAAAACTTAACAAGTAGTAAATCAATGTGAAGTCTTATAAAAATGAAAAAGGAATCTGAATTTATTAATTCATACTGCATTTTTCTTTTAACTGATATAACAAATGTAAAATATACTATTAACCAGGCCAAACAAATAAAATTTATATTTTTCTGTATTATCTCCTTTTGGTGCCTAACTAAAAATAACTAGATACATTAATAATAAATGGACTAATTTATTTCTATTTTTGTCCAAAAGAAAAAAAAATTACAATTAATTTCAAAATCTGGTTTCCTTTAAATGTGTCTTGAATTTTGTCAAATCAGACTTAAAAATGAAAAATTAGGATTCCTCTCTGTTTATATTTTATTGTTGTTAAAATTCAAGTGATGAAAGTTTAAATCAGTAAAACTATTTTTAATTGATGGAAATTGATGTTTTTTGCAGTTTAATCCAAGATATCACTGCTGTTTAGACCCAGACATAAAAAGGTATTGTAGAAAGTTATTCATAATGAATGTTAACTTTCTATATCTTCTTTAAAAAAACTACAGGAAAAGAAGTGGTACTTATTAATTCTCATAATAATATTATTATTAAATACAATTTAGAATTAGAGTCTAAAAAGTTTTTTTCTTCTGTAGTGTAATGTTAATAAAGATAACTAACATCAAAGATATACTCACTTTATTGAACATAAAATTTATAAAACAAACAAATTATTTGTGAGACTGCTGAATGGTGAGAGCTTCTGAGAGATATACATAAACTCAGAAGTAAATGATATGATGTATTGTACCGGTCAAAACATGTTTATCCATCTAACATGAGCTGGAACTCACAAAATGTACTTCAAACCCAGTCCAGCCCAAGATTTAGGTCAGGGACTAACCTGAATTCGAACCCACTCTCTAAGCCCCAGATCAAACACCTAATGGATAACATAACAGTGATGGCACATGAGAATTCCAGCCGACTAGGAAAGCGGAGAAGACAATGAGACATCTATTACTATGACTATATTAAAATATATATATAAGCAGGCTTTACTTTTGGAAGTGGAGAAAAGAAGGAATTCGAACTACTCAGATAAGTTAGACAATAAAATATATTTTAATATACTGACAAATTATTATACATTTATAAATTAAGTACATTAGTATGTGCGTGAATGAGCAAGCAGTAGATGATTACATAGAGTCATTCACGCTATTATTTCTCATATGCTCTTTATTAGCTAAATAATATATTACAAATAAACACACATCTTTGGTGGGTCCAATATTAAAATGCCAATCAGATATTAGAAAGAATTATGATAATACTGCCATTAACACTTTGATTTACGGTTCAGAAACATGGTGACTAGCATATATTTATGGGAGCGTTCTGAGATTCATTATACATATGATATAAACTATTTTCATGCCATTGAGGTCGTGAAAATAAACAAGAGACATTTGAAAAACATATTTGAAAAAATTTGATTATATTTGAATCTATGACAAAATATTTAATGAAAAATTATTTTAACAATAGAAAGACGAACGCTTTATTTTTCCCTAGGCATATAGATACTCTTAAATATAGATATATAAATTATGAAGGTAGGATTGTATATGATTGAAATAAATTTAATTAATAAATAGAAGTAATTGGCATTTATATATATATATCTTTTAAGCAAAGCTTAATTTTAATATTAGAGCATTAAAACTGGGTCATGAAGCAAAAGGAATAATACTAATACAAATAAGTTTGCGGTGCTGACATAATAGCCTAAAAATAACTAAGAGGAAAAGGTTGTGCTTCTGGATGAAAAACGAAATCTCACACCCCATTTTTGGGTAGTGCTTAGAGAAAAGTGGATAGGCATGGCGTGGTCCAGACTTTTGCTGGTATAACCGACATGAGAGGCCTTTGATCTATGAAGTGAATATGCATAGCATGTGCCAAACTTATGGGATCACTGCCAGAGGCATTTTATACGAAATAAATGTGGTTCCAGATAGCTCAACTATCTACGGAACGAGGTACGAAAAGAAATCTATGGGTTCGAACTTGTCTCAACCCCCAGATTAGAAGATTAGAAGCACATAATATATATATATACGAAGATAGGCTAAATGACAGAAACGCAGTACGAATGAATGTCACTAACAACATTGAATAAATTTTACTGCTTTAAAATAAATGACCCTTGTTTGAATACTATAATACACCATGCAATTATAATATATATATAGAGATTTATATTTCATTTACTTAAAATATACGTTAAGATTTTACCTAGCAAAAGAAACATTAAGATTTAGATTTCAAATTAATAAACTATACGTTAAGATTTGATTAAGTAAAAGAGACATTAAGATTTCCCCCATCCCTTCTCCTGCTATTTAAAATAAACCAATCTCACCTTCATTGATTTTACAATAACTGAAATATTTAAATACAAGATTTGAAATTTTAAGAGTATGGAAAATATAAGAAGACTGGCAGTTATAGAAAATAATTAATGGGTCACTCTTTCAGAATTGAATAAAAACAAAACATTTTAAAAGATTTCAAAGCGTTAATTAGCTTAAGTTCTAGATTTACAGAGTTAAACAAATCAATTTTTATATTAAAAACGAACCTAAAATGTTGATTCATAAAACAATCTGGTGAACGTATTAATTAACAATACGTTATATTTTAAGGGAACGTTAATAAACTTGATTCATGAAAGTTTACTTAAAAGACAGAAAAGATTTTTATAAATTAAGCTCACCAGTTTGTTTGAGATTGGCAAAACAATAATAATAATAATAATAAAAGCATATATGTATATATAAAATCAAGTAATAAATATCTGACCGCACCAAAATTAAAGAAAGGTTAAAAGCATATGAGATAGGATTAGATATAAAGAAATCATTTGAGAGCAAAATTACATTCACAGATATATATATAAAAAAGGCAAAGTTAAAGAATACATGAGAAGAGATCTTGATAGATTATTTAGACTAAATTGACTATTAGGTGGCGGCTTGGAAATTTACCTTGCAATTTTAAGAATCCATTTTAAAGTATGGCACGTGCACGGCGAATTGAGGATCCAAATGAATTCTTGTTAATGACAGCAAGTTTCTATTAGCATTATTAAAGTTCTCCATCGGGCCTTTACTTCACTTGAAGGTAGCAGAATATTATGGCAGTGGAAAACGACCCACAAGGGTCAGGAAATGATGGATTTACTTTTACATCATTTTAAGTTTCACCGCGATGTTAACAATCATTTCACTAGAGTATCTAATCTCTTTCAATAGTAGTTAATCTCTCTTATGATTCAAAATTCAGTCATTTTATACTTTTTCCTTTATCATTTGTTTTTGAAGATGCAATTGTTAGATAACGTCCAAAAATAAATTCAAATCTATTTCCAGATTAGAAATAGATTTGACAACATGTTTTTAACACAAGTAAATCTTTAATCTACTTAATCCCATTTATTTTAAGTAAAACTTTAATTAAAAAAAAATACCTCCCCAGATTAAAACAATAGTGCTTCCAACCCTTAATTATTTTTGGACAATTATCAACAGTCACATCTTCCATATTGGATTTTATAAAAAAATATACAGATTAATAGAAAAACAAGCAATTTAAAAAGAAAAAGTTAAAATGACATATAATAAATATTTAAAAACATCAATATTTTGTTAGTAAGTGTTGCTCCTATATATATATTTGAGCTGCATCTATAATACTTTAATAAAAAAAAACTAATAATTAATAAAAAGAATTAATAATAATTTTAAAACATGTTATTGAAACATTAAATTTTATAATTTAGGTGCGCATCTCAAATATATACATGAAATATATATACACGGCAAAAGGAGCGGGATGGGGAATAGGGATTTGAACACGGGTTAGTAGGTAGAAACATGAAGCACAATCTTAAGCTAAGGTTGACTGCTTCAGTATAGACAATTAGATCATCAAGGGATTAAAAGTTATCTTAAAAGCAAAGGATACATTTAATGATATAATAACTGATAGTTTGCCAATTAGAACTAGAATAGTAATTACATAGTGGAATTCAGATACTTTTACAAAACCATAATTTTTGAAGTGATGTATTAAATAAAGTTAGAAAATGTTCAGATGTTTATCTTTGTATTCATTTATAATGTAGAACCATTTCTAAATTAGTCCACTTAGATTTAGATTCAATAAATCATTTTCCACTTGTCTATGGTTTATCACACTTTAGTTGATAAAGAGCTTTCCTTTTATCTAGAATCTTTCTGTTCATAGTTTATCATGCTTCATTTGATAAAAGGAGATAAATTAAGTGAAGAAGTTTTAAAGATATATCTCCAAATAAAATTTCAGACTAAATAATGGCAGGCCAAATTATGCAGACATGAAAAGTTCAATTTTTTAAATGTTTAGCAAAGCAATTGCCAATGTAGGCATGATTTTGAATAGATAACAAACATGCTACTAGATTAAATACATAATATAAAATAAAAATTTTAAACTATTGAATGATATATAATAATTTGTCAATATTTCTCTATAAATTTTGTTTTACACTACATATAACTGGAAAATGTCAGACGAGATGAATTAATTAAGGTGATTTAGCATATTTGATTTACATATATTATTAAGCGAATTAGGGTATTATTAAATAGAGCGTAGCTGAATTTTGAAAAAAAAAAAAAAAGCTTCATAAATTTTTAAGAGTCATCATCTCATCTTTACATTATTATAACAAAGCAAAACAAAAAAGTTATACATGTGCTGTATGTTTTATTGAATTTTATATTTCATTTCTTTCAAATGGTAGATCACATGAGGTTTTAATAATAAAAATGTCTTGTTTTCTTCAAACGTTTTTTTTTTTTTTTTTATGTTTAACATAAATATTAATAGTTTTGAAAATTTTGAACAAATACATTATGTTGTTGCTTTAAGAATGAAACTGTGCTTTAAGTTTTTCAAGGTTTGAAGAATTTCATAATTATTAAACGTTACCCACAAAAAAAAAATCCTTATGTTTAAACGCTTTCATATATATATTTGTTTAAAAGCAGTTTTAAATACTATCAAAAATATTTCTCATTTTAACCCTTTGAGACCGAAAACCGCCTGTTTACGCATTAAAAAAAGTTTACAATTTCGACCGCAATAGCGTGCAAACCGTATACGTCACAGTTACGCTTTTTTTTTCTTTCTCTCCGCCATTTTTCTATCTTTTTGTACGTCTAAAAATTTTTTCTGTGCGATGAAAATTAGATTTTTTATAGCAATTTTTGTAAAGTACATTATTAAAATTTTGTAATTTTTTTTATCTTTCTAGATTTTATCAACCGATAAAAAAAATATACGGAGAAAACAATTATTTTCGCCGCTAAACGTAATTACGTTTCTAACGAACTTTTCTGTTGATGTGTTTGATTTTGAGGTTTCGTATTCCCCATTACCTGTAAGTATTCAACATTCATCATCATCATCTCCCACTAATATATAATAATTGCTTGTAATTCCTTTGGGTTATTTATTTTATTTTATTTACTGTTTTTATACATTTCATTGTAGATAAGTTTTTATTCATTTTATAGCATACTTTGCTATTATGGTTTGCTATGTAATAATGCATAATTTAGCTCACTCTTACCCTCATGATATTCCAATAATGTAGTAATTATTTTTTACATGCATAACTTAGAATTTACTACGTTTTTATTCATTTCATTGTAGATAACTTTTTATTCATTTTATAGCATACTTTGCAGATAACTTTTTATTCATTTGATAGCATACTTTGCTATTATGGTTTGCTATGTAATAATGCATAATTTAGCTCACTCTTACCCTCATGATATTCCAATAATGTAGTAATTATTTTTTACATGCATAACTTAGAATTTACTACATTTTTATTCGTTTCATTATAGATAACTTTTTATTTATTTGATAGCATACTTTGCTATTATGGTTTGCTATGTAATAATGCATAATTTAGCTCACTCTTACCCTCATGATATTCCAATAATGTAGTAATTATTTTTTACATGCATAACTTAGAATTTACTACGTTTTTATTCATTTCATTGTAGATAACTTTTTATTCATTTTATAGCATACTTTGCAGATAACTTTTTATTCATTTGATAGCATACTTTGCTATTATGGTTTGCTATGTAATAATGCATAATTTAGCTCACTCTTACCCTCATGATATTCCAATAATGTAGTAATTATTTTTTACATGCATAACTTAGAATTTACTACATTTTTATTCGTTTCATTATAGATAACTTTTTATTTATTTGATAGCATACTTTGCTATTATGGTTTGCTATGTAATAATGCATAATTTAGCTCACCCTTACCCGTTACTCCACATCATCATCATCAGTTATTTTGAAATTGATTTTGCTCATGCATTTATATTTTCAACAATTTGCAAACTGTCTTCAAACTATCCACTCTGTTCTCTGAAACTAACAAGGTGAAAAAAATAAATACCTCACAATGCTGAATCAACAGTCATCATCATCTCCCACTCATATATAATAATTGCTTGTAATTCCTTTTGATTATTTATTTTATTTTATTTACTATGTTGTTATTCATTTTATTTTAGAAACAAATTTTTAAATTATTTATTTGCATATTTGGCAATTATGATCTGCCATGAAATAATGCATAATTTATCTCGCCCCACCCCTGATTTTTCAATAATATAGTCATTATTTTTTACCCCCATAACTTAGAATTTACTAAAGTTATTACTGTTATTTTTTTTTGATCCTCACTAAAACCTTGCATTTCTAATAGATATCCCGCATAGAGGGCCTAGAAAAACAACTGCTTGCAAAAATAGAACATATAGAGTGTCAAGCAGAAAAAAGAAATTGAAATGGTCACCTTTTGCCACATTACACCAACAATCTGTAACTCAGGTAGGTCATGTTATATATTATTTTTTTCTGCATTTTATGACGAATGTGATGAAGCTGTCTATGAAATTGTCATTTTAGGCTATATCTTTCAAAATTGAGAGTTTGTGAACCAATGTAAAAATAAAGATATATAAAATGTGAAAAATCTCCTTTCTTTAATTATTTTTTTGTGGTAATGACTATTTTATCAGCTTCATTACATTCTTTCATATTTGCACTTTCTAAAAATGTATATATATTTGTTATTTATTGTAATAAATTAGACATTTCATTTAAAATTGTATGTCCTGTAATTTTTTCTGTGAATTCAAAATGGCCGTTCAGGTAAGAAAAGAGTGACTTAATCACTTAAAATGTTTTTTTGTTTTTTTTTTTCAAAAGTATTTCTATAATTCATTTTATTGTAATAATGTATACGCTTAACTTAAATAAATTTATATATTTAGAAAAATAAGTTTTTTAATAAAAGAAAGAAACATACTCGGGGTTTATTATGTTAATTTAATTTCTGTAAATAGTAAGTAAAATTAATAGAAAATGCCTGCGCTTATATATATGGTAAAAGTTTATCGTAGATGATCACACAATTTATTATCTGAAATGTTAATTTAATTAGTGAAAAGAGTAGTGCCCGTTTCAAAAGACTGATATTAATTTAAATTTATATTACTTTAAAGATTTTTTATATGAAAGTTGTGATAAATTGAGCTACTGCTGAAACTCACTGCACTCGTTAAAATACCCATCCGACAGCCAATCAGAGTTCATGGAAGAAGATAAAATAATTTTTGTTTAGTGTTTATGTTAGTAGTAAACTATTACCTATATTTTTCAAGCGTTATCTTTTGGTTATAGTATATTATTGCTTAATTATTCTTCTCTTTAGGCAGAAAGCTTTACATAAAATTAACTAATATGCAATATTAATTTAGAGCTAAAAATAAAATTTAAGGATAGTTGTAAGATTGAATGGCATAAGGATTTATTACTATGAAGATAATATCCTAATTAATAATAATAATAATAATATTTTTTAATTATCTATAATAAATCTTTATGGTATTCAGTCATGCAACCGTTGTTGTTGTTAATATCTAATAATAATAATTTTATTAAAGTTGATGATATGATTAGCTTTTACAAATCATATGAATTATATGATTAACTTTTTCTTAAATATGTCCCATTGTCTCTTTTGTTTTTCAGATTACTCTAAGGTATATTTTTATCATGATAATGTAATTTGTTCTTGTCATTACAAATGATCTTCTTAAATCATTAACCTTTCTGAGCATTATATACTTTTTGTAAAAATCTGATATGATTAAAGTAGGACAATTTCGACTCAGTCATTTCTGCTTCAAGTGAGAATTCAAATCTAATCTCATTAAGTATCCACTTTTTGTCTGATGCCTTGCATCAATACTTTTCTTATCATTCGTTTTATCAATTTTGCTTTTTACATCCAGAATACCACAAGAAACATCATAATTTGAACAATTCTGATGTCTGTTTTAAAATTTGTCCCTAGGACTAAATTTTATTATTTTCAATTCAGTCCAGCTTTAATGAATTTTTTTTGACTACTAAAATTTTGTGTTGCTAGTGAATAATTCAAAAAAGCAAAAACTGTTAGTTCTATATCTTCACTATCAGGTTTACTGATTCAGTTTTCACAATTTTTGTCTTTTTTATATTTCTTCATCATTCTATCTTTTTACCATATTTTTTAACTTCCCAAATGGTTTATTTGAAGTCTTTTTTTATTTGCATATCTAATATATGAAATCATTGATATACCAAAAATCAATGATATTTCTTCATCAATTTCTTTGTCAAAAGAAGTTTTTAACTTTATTGTTATCTAGTGCAATGTTAAGTATTGAGTAATTATCAGATGTATATAAAATTCCTCTCCTTAAGATCTGAACTTCTACCCTTTGACAATTTTTTGACTTTTGTCTTTAGCAATGATTTTTGGCTTTCAAAGTTGGAAGATCTCATTGATAAAGGCAAAAAAAAATGAAAAATTTTCCTGATGATAGACACCAGATACTGAGAGTAGGGTTTTTATATACCTTTGTTCATTGTCACTGATTATTTAAACTTATACCAGTTGTGAATAAAATGGAGAGCTACTCTTGTCTTATATACAATATTGTTAAGTTTGGGTTTTGTGGATTTGTAGTAATTGTTAACAATCTTTTTATCCAGCGTACTTTTTATTAATTATATATTTAGCTGAATAGGGATAGTAATAGATAAAACACAGTTCCAATATTCCATGTAAAACCTCATACACAAACATTGAAATATTTTGATAATTCATTTTTCTAAGAAATATTTTATAATTTAGAATAGTGAAATGAATTAAATACTTTGTTCTAATCAATAAAGCACATATATACATAGTATATCTTTGATATTTCATAATCTTGTCAGTTGTTCAAGTAACAACAAGAAGGGTATCTATAATTTTTTGATCTTTTCTGAAACTAATTTATACATCTGGAAGTTCATTTTCAACTCTAATGCTGAATGATTTCCAAAATAATCTTATTTTAATATGGTGTAAAAATTACATTACAATAATTTGAATACTCTTCCGGGGGTTATGTTATTTGTTATAGGAATATAAATTTGATTTCATCCAATCTGCGGATCATTGAAAAGTTTTAAAATTAATTTACTTAATTTGGTTTATTGTTTCATTGTTATTATTATTATTTTTAAAATTTAATGACATCTCATGGTTTTGTCTTTTGGCAATGATATCAAGCTAAATCTGAATTTGTCTCTTTATTGATACCCTTGAGCTGTAGCTCTTTTGTTTCTTCATTTCTATATTATCTTTATTATTTTGGTCACAATCTATTCATTGGCCTTTTTCTATAGACTGAAATTTTCTTTTGATCTCAGCAATTCTCTGAAATTTAGTATGTTTTTTCAAATTGTTTTTAATTGTATTGTTCTTACAAAATTAAAGTATTAAAACATCACATGATCGTTTTTTTCTTTATGCTTACCAAAGCTGTTAGAATAGGAGCAAAATTGTTTTTCCACAGTAATGATACTTAGTGCAAGCTTTACTAATCAATAGATGCTAGATGGCGGTGCCTTATAATCTCTATCCAGTGCTTTTCCATCCAATATCTACAGATTACTTTCTAACTTACGGATTTCATCATTGAGAAACTTGTATCTGGGAGAAGTGCACTTGGATCTTTGGTTCTACATGCATTTTTCTTTATCACTCACTTTTTATCTTTTGCTTAACTATAAAACTATCAGCTTGAATTGTATTCAATTCAAGCTCATTTAATTGTATAGTCATATGGTTCTAAAAACAGTTCCGTATCTATATGTTTTGGTGTTCTTGATTTTGTAATAACAACACTCATCTTTATCCTTTGGCTAAAATTAGTATGATTAATTAAAAGATCATATGATTATCTTTTTTATGCTTACATAAGTTGTTAAAACAACATAATTCCTAACCAGTGCTTTCCCCTCTAATATCACAATTTATTTTTAGGTAATGACTTTCATCAGTGAGGAGTCTTGGATTTTAAGCAGTAGATATAATGCACCTCTTTTTTAGCATTGTTTTCCTTTTGCTCCCAGTGCCCATCTTAGATAGCTCCTGGTCCAGCAGTGTGTCCTGAGAGAAAGATTTGGATCTCTTTACTGCAATAAACTCTGCCAGAGCTTTCTGCTTGGATTTATATTGAGATTTTAAGTAGAGTATATTCTCAATATCATCAGGGTGATTGGTACATTGATTAATCCTTTTATTTAGGTCATCCAACTCTTTCATGTGAGTTGTAGGACCTTTCATTCTTTGAGCATACTGTTGAATAACAGTTTGTAGAATTTCGACAAAAGCAAATCAGGCTTGTTCTGGAGGCTGCGATAGGATGTTTATCTTGTTAAAGAGGATGTATCCCTCCGAAGGTATTGCTTCCGTAATTGTGGCTTTAGTTATCATTCTAATGGATTTATCTTGTCTGATGCTCAATCCATTTTCCACATCTATCAGTATCACTAGAGCAAGATGGTCTGTGAATGCCACATTTTGTAATGTGGCCTCTAAGCTATAATGTAATTCAGATGTGTAGAAAAGGAGATCAATCAGTGACTGATATCTTCTGGTATAATAAGAGAAAGCTCCAGAAGGAAAGAAGCTTTCTCCACTGATAAATCCATGATTTAGTAGGTAAATGTACTTTGATACCATAGTTGAATATGTGGTATTGAAGTCACCTAGAAAGATGGTTGGCCAATTCTTACTTGCTGTTATCATGTTAACTGCATTTATGACCATGATATATGTAGCATCATTTTTGGGTGTATAAGTATAAATAGCATTAAATGTTGATTTTCCGTAGGTGAAATTGACTGCTATTATATGATTGTCGTCCTAAATGATGTTAAATTTATTTGGAGGCTGTTGGCTGTTTATAATAATGCCAACTCCTCCAGCTGCTGTATAATTAGAAGACAGTTTTGTATATCCAAGCTCATTAAGCTCTTCCAAAATCTTGTGACTGGAGTTTGAATGGAACTTGGTCTCACCAAGAAAAAGGATGTGTGGAGAGTTTGTTTGAAACTAATGCCTAATGGCATATATTCTAGAAGAGGAATTTAATCCCCTAACATTTATGCCAGCAATTTTACATCTCATAGTGATTTCACAGAATATGTGACTGGTTGTACCTTTTGTGAAATATGTCAGCCACTTGATAAAGTTCCTTTTCACATTTTTTATTTTAATATTTATTTCTTCCTCAATAATTTTGTTGTAATAAGAATGTTTTAGTAAATAGTGCCTTTTAATATTGTGTTTATAATTAACTGAAATATTTTCCAGATTTGTCAGGCATATTGATTTACTATTTATTTTTATAACAAAAATATGCATTGGTCCATTTCTTTTGAAATGCTGCCATTTCCTGTGTTAATTTTTTATTTTATTTTACTCAGTGTAGCATTACTGATAAAATAAAATAAATAAATGCAAAATAATAATCGTAATAATAAAACAAAGTAAAATTTAATTTTTATTTTTGCTAGTAAATTTTCCTAGCTGTGAAAATCACTATAAAAACAAACACTGCACCAGCATCATAGATTAAATTTGTAGTCAGATACACCATGCAATATGGATAATTTGTTGGAATATTGTACCTCTGATAGATTGAACTAGACCTATTATAAAAGTTGGAGAGAGAAAAAGATGTAGTTGAGAAAATAATATTTTATTTTACTTAACTCTTAATTCAGTATTTACACTGTGTGTGCTTAAGTAGAAGTTTTATACAGGGCCATTTTATATATGTTTTTGAAAATATCCATGGGTCATATTGTGAGCTTTTGACAGAATTGGCATTTGGGCCAGAGGTTCTCCACCCTTGTGCTAGAGCATGACTAAAAATTCCTTGTTTTTAAAATGATTCTTATCATTGCTTTCTCAATGCTGAGAGCCTTTTTATATAAAAAAGAACTATGAAGAGATTGAAATCTGGCCTGCTGTGACTTGTTTAGTTGTTATTAGAGATACATGATCACTTATTTAAGTCATTTTAGATAATAAGGTAAGAGAAAAAAGAGAAAAAAAATGATAGAAAGAATAAGATCATTTACATTACTTCATTTTTATTTAATAAAATATATTAAACAGTTAATATACAATAATCATGATAGTAATAATCATTATAAATAAAGTATTTTATGAAAACAAAAAATGAAAATATGACATTAAAGAATATAAAAATTATTTAAAATTGTATACTACAGATAAAATCATTGCAAAGTTGTTATAATAATAGAACATTTTTGTATTTTATTATCTTCTGAACTTTGCAAACCACTTTTTTTTTTTTTTATCTAGACAACATTCTGTTGTATATTTCATTAAAATAAGAGAACCCTGAAATTAAAAAGGTAGATAAGGAGATTTAAATCATTGCCACTGGTAGAAGAATGTATTGCATCATATTGCTTGTAGAAAGTGAGGATTTATGTAACAAAATGACAAGTAGGAATGATATTTCTTGCATCAACATCAAGACATATGTAAGTTATAATAACAATAAACTTAAGATATATTTAGAAATGAGAAATTACAGTATCTGGAAAGTAATTTGTAGAACAGTACTCTGTGAAAAAAAGACTTATGAGAACTGTATTGTAGCAACAATAAATATATGCAGCACATATATAGCAAAGTTTTTAATGAGTAGTTTGGCTTAGTTTGCTTAATTAGTTTTTGAGTATTATGAGCCATAGACCCAGCAGTAGTTGTAATGGGGGAATGGATGTATTTATATATTGACTCGTAATAGTTGAAATCTAACTAAGCCAAACTACTCATTAAAGCTTTGCTATACACATGCTGCACACATTTATTATTGTTACATTACAGTTGTGGCAAAGCTAATACCTCTATGTTACATGAAAACTATTGAGTATATATTAACCTCTTTTCAAAGATCAACTTTAACAGAGTACAAAATAAAGACTTTTTTTTTAAGCAATATTGCTGTCCATAAATTTATAACAATATTCGTTTGGAAGTCAAAATGTTATGTTTTCAAGGTGGGTAGGTAAAAGTAAATATTAATTTGCAAGTCAGTGCATTAGTGTATTTGTGATTATATGCTTGTGTTAATATTTTTAATGCTAAAATTGAAAAAAAAAAAAGTTTAATCTCATGGTTTTGCTTTTTAATTTAGCTATTATCCAATTCTAAGGTTTAAAATGTAAGTATATTCTTTACCTTCACATCAGTAAGATATTTAAATGTTTTTAAAATGAAATTATATTTAAGTCATTCATTTATGGTTGATGAAATGAATAGGTTATATATAGGACTTGATTGGTGTATTAATTCTGAGTAAAAAAAAAAAATCACATTTACTTGACTACATTAATAATTTATGGCAATGATGTTTGCTATTTATTTATGTTTTTATAAAAATAAATTAACTTAAGAGAGAAATCATGTCCATTGTAGTAAATTTTTTGAATTATCAAATTACAACATTGTATATATAAATCTATATATATATATTTGTACATGCATATCAATATAGATAGATAGATTGCAGATGGATAGATAGACCAATGTTGATTATTTTTGTCATGCGTTTTTTACAATAACACCTCCAGTATTAAGAAATAATATGATTCTTGTACTGTAGTTATTCATTTATATTTTGCTAGATGAGTGAAATATTTTTTTTATTTACCATAAATGAATTTATTTATTTTATTAGTTGATTTATGATGTAAATTGTTTGAGATTTTTTTAATTTTATGATTTCCTTTTATGTCAAAAGATATTTCACATTTTATAATGAATAGATGGATATCTGATAATATTTATTTGTTTATAAGTTTTGTTATGACAACACAGGATTTTTTTTGTTTATATATATATATGTATAAAGCTTTCATATGTCTTTGTCAAATTATATCTTTTTTTCATAACTATTTTCTAAATCCATAGTTGACAATAATGGATTGCAATTATTGTTTTAGGAGTGTAATTTTAAGTTTTCATATATTTTTTAGTGTTATTTAAAATAATTTTTTTTTCTGTTTCATTTTAAAATAATTGCAAGAGTTTTTTCATAAATGTATCAATAATATTCATTTATGTAGGTATTTATATGAAGTATTCTAATGGAAAGTTATGATTTTATATATATATTATAAGTTCATTTCTTGTGTTTTCAAGGTATGGCATAAGTATAGAATCCAAAACCTTTTCAGAATCTCTTAATTTCTAAAACATACTAACAGTTCTTCATTTACCTAAGGCTTAGGCAATTTATATCTATATCATCATGGATTACATGAATCTACTCGGGTTGAAATAAAATTGAATCTTATGAAAATTATTTTACTAGGATGATACATTTATCTAGAGCCAGATCTTATAATAAATTAATTACATATAATCATAATATTATTTTTAATTGGAGATTTTAACTTTCCTAAATTATTTATGGGAAAAATAATTAATAAATATATTCATTCTTATAAAAGTATTGTTTTTTGTATATTTTGAATTTGTAATGAAATTATGATGCAACTAATTTGTAGATGAAATATGCTGCCCATATAATATTTTTCTTATATTTATTGATGTGTGTCTTCCATCTTATTTTTTTATTTCAAATATATTTTGTGAAATAGAAGGATAAAAGTACTAACTAATAACATTTAAAAAAATTTTAAATGACACAAATGGAATTACTGTTTAATATTGATAACATTTTGAAGCAATTAAAGAATTTTAGTCTGTAAGATATGCATAATACAAATGTTATAATATACGATTTTCTTCTTTAATTTTCATCATTATTTAAATTAATCATTTAATCAGAAGACTATGACTGTTATATATTTAAAATCTGAAATAATTCACTACAATAATAATGTCATTAATTACAAAAAAATATTTAAAAATTGATTTGATTACTAAAGATCATAGAATTTATGTTAAATCAATTGAAAACAAAGTAAAAATAATACAAAAACAGTTTTAGAAACACACTATTAGTGATATCAATAGCAAAAATGATTTTAGAACTAGAACTGCTGAAATTATGCAGTCTCTTACTGAATATTTTGGAGATATTTTTTTAATGGATTTATAAATAATACTATCAAATAATGTACATATGATTTTATTGAAAACGGTGTACTACTTAAATAGATATGAACAAAAGATCATAAAATCTATTGAAAAACTCCAATTTTTATATTAAAAGGTTCCATTCATTTTATTGATTAAACCAGTGTTTTTCAAACTGTGGGATGTGACTCAAATGATGCAACAATGCACAAACGCTCAGCAGCTCTCAGTACTGCTAATTACACAAGCAAGATAAGTGTTGTGTAGTATATATTTTGATGTAACAGACATTATTAGTGATTTATGCATTTTTTTTTACATTACATGGTATTTTTAATAATTACTGAGATAAGTTTGAAAACTGGAAATAATATTTTTTAATTATTTTAAAATAATGCTTACCTTTTTAGATGGATAAATATGTAACTGAATTGAATAAAAACCAGATGAAGAAAATGATATTGATACTATAAAAAGTTGTTTAACAATGTAAATAAAACTATGAAAAGTAGTAATGTTAAATATCAAAAATATAATCCACTATACTTAACATTGGTATTTGCAAATACCATTATTAAGAGGCAAGAAAGACATGTGTTTAATCTGTATAAATTTAATAAGTTAAAGCATCATCTTAAAAAACTACATGCAGACCAAGTTGGCTAGCCAAGAGAATTTTTCCAAAGGAAATTAGATGTTAAATGATAAAATACATTTTCAAATGTTAAAAGCATTCTTTGCATTGTATAAAATTTCTTATGAATTTGCTAAATATAAACAACCACTTTCAATAGAGGAAACTTTGGTACTACCTGTGGCTATTGACATGGTAGAAATAATGTTAGGTGAATCATATGCTAACTAACTTCAAAAAATTCAACTTGCAGATAATACAGTAGGAAAAAGAACTTCATATATTTTAAGATCTTTATGATCAATTAATAGAAAAACTAAACTTTTCAGATTACACATTGCAGGTGAATGAAGCAACAGATCTAATTAAAGATGCTCATTTGATTTTATATGTAAAATACAGTGTAGAAATGATATTAAAGAAGATTTATTATTCTGTAAACCTATAGAAAACAATACCACAGCAAAGGAAATAAAAATGACAGTTTTTTGGAGAATTATATTGGGATATCTACAGTTGAGCCCAAAATTCTTGTTTACAAGCTCCAATTCAAAGGGTACTCTTTCTTGTAATTTGGACATATTGTATGATACATAGACAATCACTCACTTTAAAAAGTATGAGTGACGATTTGCTAACAGTATTTGAAGTTATTGTAAAAGTTGTAAACTTTATTAAAAATGAGAAAACTTGTTTATAGAATTGTGTGATGATATGAGCCCAGAACACAGAGCACTTTTATATTATTGTGAAAAATATTAGCTTTCTCAGTTCAATGTACTTTAAAGAATGAACTAAAAGAAGAAATCACCATATTTTTGACTGACAATAATAGAAATGAGGCAAAATTGTTTTAGGAGATAAAATTCTTCGTAAAACTTGCTTATGTAGTAAATATTTTTGAAAAATTTAGTATTTTAAATAAATCAGTATGAGGACCTCAATCTCATACTTTGATGCGGAAAAATAAAGTTATTGCATTTAAGAAAAAATTCAAACTGTGGATGATTAGTTGAAAAATAATATTTTGGATGTGTTTCTCACTTTTAAAAACACTTGATCTGCAGAAATAATCATTTAGCTAATCTACAGAAACAATTCTCATTTTAATTTAAAAATCTTGGCATGTCAAAATATGAATGGGTAAGAAACCCTTTTGTGATTAAAACACACGATCACATGATGCATTTGGCCTTTTGACATCAGAACAAGAAATGTTGATTAACTTATTTTGTGATAGCACATTAAAACATATTTGAACAAGAAAATATCAGTACTTTCTAACTATGAGTGAAGAAACAATTTTCTACTTTAACAAACAAAGCTTTAGAAATTTTAGTACCATTTGTAACATCTTACTTATCTGAAACTGACTTTTCTGCTGTTGCTGTTTTAAAAACAAAACATCAATCTCATATAGTGATTGAAGAAGAATTGAGAGTACTCTTATCTTCAATGATACTCATGTTCGATATATTTGGTTTTAATAAACAGGTTCATCCATTGCACTAAATATCATTGTAATTTCAATCAGCCAATGTTATTATAATTTTTACCAATGTTTTTTTTGTAAAATTTATTATATTAAAAATTATTACATCATAAAAATAAACTGTTTTATATAAGACCTATATCTCTACTAAGTAGGGGGTATTGTTTTATAATCTATTGAAATGAAATTATAGATATGGCAGTACTGTATTTATAAAATTAGAATGTTTTAAAAATTAGTGGGATGCATTATTTTTTTCTAGAAAAATAAGGGCTGCAAACACAAAAAGTTTAGAAATCAATAATCTTTCGAAAATCTATTGATTAGGAAATTTATTCTGAAATTTTTACTTAACTATAATTATTCCAAATCATAACAAAGGAAGTAAACTTGAATCTGCAAATTATAGATAACTTTTAATATATTTACTCTCTCTGACGTTTTTGAGAATTATATTTATAACATTATTAAAAATATTTCAAAAATCATAAAAAAAAATTCATTGTGGGTTTATTCCAACTCAATCATGCAACTCTACCAACAGTAAATAATATTTTTATGCTTTTATTATAATAATAAGCAATAAGTCAATACAATTTACTTTTAGTTTATTCCAAGCATTTGATAGGGTATATTTTAATCTATTTATTACTAAAAATCAGTTGCAAAAATATTTAATGGGTCTGAATATTACCTAATCAATAGAAAGTTTTATATTAATCTTAATTCTCAGTTTTCTGATGTTTTTCCAGTACCTTGAAGGGTTCTTCTGCGAAGTGGAATTTTAGGTTACTTTGTAATATTTATACTATTGTAATTTTAATGTAAAGTATTAAAGTCTATTCACATATGCTGATGATAGAAAACTGTTTAAAATAATTAATAATTATGAAGATTTCAATTTCATTAAATGTTATTAAATATTGAAAAATGTAGTCTTAAAATTATAATTATTATTGGTCATTTCTATATGATTAATAGTTAAAAAATAAATTTAAATAGTACTAAAAAATATTTGGGTTTGTTCTGTTAAATAAAATGGCCTTTTTAAGATTCAAGTCAAACAAAACATACTTAAATTTTGGATCATATTATTAGATATAGAAAACTGTTTTCTATCTAAACAAAATTATTTTTCTTTAAAATTACATAGTACCTTTGATATTTAAAATTGATTGGTTTTAAAAACTGTACTGATTGTCTTTTATTAGAAACTTTTAAGAACTTTACAAAATCTTAAGCTCTTGTTTGACATAATCATTGAAATGATAGTATTAACTGATTTGATTTTAACAATAAATATTAATAAATATGGATATAACTTGAGAAATATAAATGTCCCCCACCCTCAGTGCTATTATATATATTATATGTGTAGATATATTTTTTAAAACATTGCTGTCAAGAGTTTATTGCCAAACTAATAAAAGAAATCTGGATATTATTATCACTGGAATATTGCTAATACATTTTTTAATTCAAAGTTTATTTTGGTATACTTATTTTCTTAAATACATATATATTTATTTTGTCTTTTTTTGTTTGTTTGTTTATCAATAGGAGGAAATTAACTTACTAAAACATAAGCAGAATGAATATGAAGACTTTCGGAAAAATATTCTGTCAGCTGATCCAAACACTACAGTCAACAGTTCGAAAGCTCTGTCTAGCTATTCCGATGACATGGATTTTGGTGATGTTATTGAATCACAACATGAAATTAATCGGCTAGTTGGACAAGTGAAACGATTACAAGCAGAATGTGAACACTGGAAATTGAAAGCAAATCGAGTAAGTTGATAATTTTATTGTAAACATTTACTTAGATTTTATTATGCTGAAAGTCAATTGAAATAACTTTTTCATTTTCTATATATATATATTTTGTAAATGTGTGAAATTAAAATATTTTATCTTTAACAATTTAAAAAATTATCCATGGTTTGAATGGACTCGGTTTTATTTTATAAAAATTAAAAATTTTATGAAATCCAAGCTAATAAGTATACTTTATAATATCACGAATTTGGATCATCTTTTGACATTCGTAGAAATTGTGGGACTAAGCCTTTTATATATATTTGAAAATTAATTGTGAGTATTTAAATATTAATAAAATGTCTCTTATAAAGTTTCAATATTGACTATGTATTCGTTACTGCTATCTTGGATTGACTTATCTGACCTAAACTTTAAGGGAAGAGCTGAAGTCATATTGATGGATAAGTTCTCTATGAACAACTGTAGTGATATATATATATGGATTTAATGTTAAAGTATATTTAACTTGAATATACAATTTTCACTGGATGTTAAAAGTGAGCCATTTAAGCATGCTTTTCAACCAATGCCCTTTTTTGATCATGTTAATAGTATCTGACTGCAATTCATGTAAAATTATAACTGTTAGGTGGTTATTATGTCAGAAATTTTTGTAACGTGTTTTTTTTAAGTATTTCACATGCTAAAATATATGGTTGGATTTAAACTTTGCTACTTTGACAAAATATTACTATTTTGGATGCATGAGTTCTCATATAAACAGAAATATACATCAATTTCTATTGGACAACAGATTTAATTTTTTGTTTTACATATTTTGATTTTTTAGTTATGGAGCTTAAAGAGAATTTAATGAAAATATTGATTGATGTTTAAGAAGATCTTAAGTATTAAATATATTATTATGATTTGCATATGCATTTCACTAAATTAATAATGCTAAATTTTAAAATGAAAATCATTATATAGAAAGGGTCAGTCAGGGAATAAATAAAAAATTAATAATAAAATGATTTATTGCTCAGAAATTTATAAATGTTTGAGCACTAGAAGTGATAGAGCTAAAGCCATGATCTATGGACTTTGAGCTCCAGAGTTTGCCACTATATAAATTATGCAGGGCTGTAGTTAAATGATTACCAGCCATTTGCATTAGAAGTATATAATGAGAGCTGAAATCCCATTTGGATAAGTTTGTTTTACAAATTCTTTATAAGTGTCTCATAACTATAATTAAAATTTTTTGCTAACATGAGGTTACATGATTTCAAAGAATTTTCTCCTGTAATTAGAAAAGATATGATGTAATATGTGTAAAGATGAATGAATGAACAACAATCTCAAGTTGGCATTTACATATATGGCTTATAACAACTTAATTGGGTTGTATTATTTAGTATTTAAACATATTATTCACTGGCCTATCATTAATTTTGATTAAAAGAATATGCTTCTTGTTTAAAGCATTAAGTATGAATTGTAAAACTTTTTTTTTTTTTTTGCCTATGAAGTTGAAGTTGGAATTGAAAGTGCTGATAATTATTCTTGAATAATGTATGCAAGCTGTAATTTTTTATATATATATAACTGATGCCTTGAACATTTAGTTTCAAATTTTAGGGCAATGACATAATTATGAAGAACTTTTTCTTTTTAGACTTACTATTTTACTTCTGTGATGACTGGATCAATATTGGAGGAGGTAGATATACTTGATGCTGAATGATAGACCTGAATAACTAAGCTTGTGATGAGAATATAGTAAAATCTGTAATTCATTGATCATCTATCAAAGTTGCACTTCTTTCCATTGAAGATTCTTCACGTTGAATTGATAAGATGACATTTTAGTTATTTGTGGCATTTACTAATTATATGAATGTTTCTACAACTGTACATCATTTTCACTTGAGAGAAAATGGCATGAATTGGAAAAAAGTGCAAATAATGAAAATGGAAATGAAATGGTAATTTATTATAAATAAAAAAATTGGAGAATATGTAAATTGGTGGTATATCAGGTAGAATAGCAATATTAGTGAGAGGAGAAGAGAAATACTTTATAAGAGACTATCATCATTTCACTAAACATCACATGATCATCATTTCTTATGCTTTCTCGTGCTGTTAAAACAGCAAAACTCTCCATACAGTAGTGTCACTCAGTGCAAGCCAGAGTAATCATACTCATCTAATATCCCCAAACTAGTTTCTAACTTGTGGCTTTCATTAGTCAGGTATCTTGGATCTGAGAGTACTGCATCTAGATCTTATGATCTAATGCAACCCTCCAGCAGCCACCTTTTATCTCAACTACAAAACTTTGAGTCTAAAATTTGAGTTCAGACCTATAAGACTATATAAACTAATGAGCTTGGATTGAAAATATTATTGTTTTTAATTTTAGACTATATGCACAAACTGATTTTGTTTAATCAAATCATTAATTTGCTTTATGGTAATTAGAGAACAAACAATATTATTGGGACAAAATACCACACACATCAATGTTGAAAATTTCTTTTGAAGAAATTAAAAAACCATTCAATGAAAAAAAATAACAATCATGAATGATGTTTTTTTCAATATTTCTCAGTAGCATTTTCCAAATCAAAACCAATAATATATGTATCTTATAATGATCTTCATTGATAATGTGTTTGATATCAAATAAATGTTCTGTATAATAATGGAAACTATTAAGTAAAATTATTCCATGGAAAAACCTTCCTCTGCAGTGATTTTTTAATATCTTCTGAGCCTTATGACATGCTGTCATTTGTACTATAAGAACAGTCATACTTATTTTCAAATCAAAACTATTCATATTAAATTAGGACTCTACAGTGTAATGATGTTTAAACATTATCTTGTATTGTGCATGTGTTGTCTTATAAAATACTGGCAATAACAAATGCATATTAAGTATCAGTCATTTCATGATTGCCACTTATCTGCTTTTGTACTTAATAATTTAACAGAATGTTTTTTTGACCAGGGCAACGTGAATATAGAAAGTTTTTCTCAGTTTCAATCCCAGAAAATTATCATCATAATATATTGTATCATCATCTCATTAACTAATTCAGAATTATCCATGCATAAATATTTCATTTTAAAATAAAAAAAATTGTCACAAAGTTTAAATAATTCATTTTATTCATTTCATCAATAAATTTTATAACAGTAACTTTCTAAGTGAAAGATGTTATGTTTGTTTCAAAAACATGTTTAGAAATTGAAATTGTTTTTCAGATGTTTTAACTTTTTTTGCTTTTTATGATATATGTTTTTTTTTATTTAAATCAGACCAAACTTAAACTTAAATTGTGCAGAATTAATTTGAATAAATCAAACAATATTTTTAAATTGTCATCAAGATCTTTTAAAGGTAGAATTGGAAAATAGTTGAAAAACAAAAGACCCATTGTTTCATTTTGGCTATGGAGTCAGAAATAAGAAGTGACTCAAATTTATGGAATTTATAAAAAAAAAAAATAAAAAAAAAAAAACCCCTCTATAATTGATAAGAAGCTTTCATTTTCAAATCAAACTTATCAGAGTTGGATTATATTCTAACAGAGAATTTGCATTTGTTCATTGAAACAAACATAATAGATTGAGCATAGGAAATAATCATTGATTTATTGAGTTGTAAGATATGTGTTAATATAAAGCCAAAGATTTAAATAACCTAACAAAAGAGAATATTAAACAACTAATAGTTTCATTCAAAATACTCCAGTAAAATTAAAGAAAAACATATTTTAAAATATATGATTTAAAGTTAAATGATAATCTGGTAAAAGCAGCTATACTAGTAAAGACAATACTTAATCAGAATATTTACCACTCAACTAATGTAAATGTAAAGGAATATGAAAGTAGTTAAAAATATTCATTTAGGAAAATTTAATATATGGAATTACAGGAATCTTAAAGTGAGAATTAGTATAAAATAGCAATAAAAGCTTCAAAAGAGAATAAAAATCTCAAAAACATAAATAATTATTAATATTGCAAAGAGAATTATTGCAGCATTAAGAATGAAAGATAGTATGATTTTTAAAAATAAGAATAATCTTATGAAATGTGTGAAAAAAATTGATTAAGAACTGTATAACTAGTAAAGAAAGAAAACATAGTAGTTCACAGAATAACAATGTCATTTGAAATGCCAACATTTTAATACAATGCAACGTGAATGTTAGGAGAGCTTATAATTATTAAATGATAAGACTAGGTTAAAAAATCTGGAAGCATTCAATAATGATATTGAAACTAAGCAAGATAAAAATGACAATACTAATAATGGTGTCTTATCAATGTTTTATAAATTCTATGTAAATATTTACCAAAATTTTTATAAATTCTCTATAACAAAGAATTTTGGATTCAAACTATCTCAAAGAACACCCTACATTTGAAATACAAATTATTATGTCCAAGAATTAAAACAAGTTTAGTTTTGACAATTTTAAAATGGCATTTGAGTCTATCAACAATTCTGCTTTAAGTCTTTAATATTACAACATTGCCCTAGCAGAATACATAACATCAATTAATCTACATAGCAGCAATCAGAATAATGGTATTGATATGCTTGTGTGGAATAAATATTTTATTTTTTCCATTTTTTGTGTTGTGAATTAAAGTGGTAAGCAAAGACAAAAAAAAAAAAATAGATTATTGAAATTGTATTTATATATTGCACTACTACAAACTTTCTGGAAACACATCAGCAACATATCCCCTTCAATTAAATTCACAATAGATTTAGAACAAGGATAAAAATTGGCATTCTTACATGTTTTTGTGACAAGACTCCCTCATGGTAAAATCAAAATTGCAGTTTATCAAAAACCCACCCATTCATGAAAATACTTAGCCTATATGTCCAATCACACCAAAAACACAAAACATGGAGTTATACTATCACTATAGAACAGAGCAAAAGAAGTTTGTTCAGAAACCAGCTATTTGAAAAAAAGAAAAGGTCTATGTAGAACAAACTCTTAGGAAAAATGATTATCCATCAGCTATTATTAAGAAAACCTTAAATAGGCAACCAAAAGAAACCATCATAAGAAAAAACAATTATTGCTACTGTAGTGTACCCTTAACAGACAAATTAAAAACAATATGCAATCAGTATAACATCAGAACAGCTTTCAAGAGCCATACCACACTACAAGGAATTCTAACATTTATAAAGCCTAAACTTGAAAATGCTGAAAATAAAAAATTGCATCTATGAAATACTAGATGAATATGGAAGAATGTATATTGGTGAGACCAGTTGTCACATTGAAAAGCACTTACAAAAAAACAAATTGATGATTAGAAGAGAGAAAACAGATGTATCTAAGGTAGGAGACCATGTATGTATCAATGAACATATGTTCAATCGGAAAATAGAAAAATATTGTATAGAGAAGAAAATGTACAAAGAAGAAAAAATAAAGAAGTTGCCCAAATGATAATGGCAAACAATCCCATAAGTCAACGCTAATGTGATTATACATAATGTATGGAAACCACTAATCAACTTTGCTCTTAGAAAAAAGTGGAGAAATCAGGAGGCACCTCATAGATAAGTATATGAAATTTCTACTGACTGTTGCCTTTGGCAGGATGGCTCTGTTGGTTAGAGTGTTACCTTAAAATTCAATACTCAAAGAATCTAAGGATCCAAGTTCAATTCCCATGCTAGTACTGTCACTGGTCAGGCTAATAACACCTGAAAAAGAGAAGAGAATAACTCTTGAAACATTGTGCATATACTAATCTGTTTGCTGTGCTATTACTAACAGTTGAATGTATTTGGAATATTTAAATAAATTTAAATTTAGAAATACTCCAACATATAAATAGAACTAAAACACCATCATCACAAACCTCCAGAAAAACACAGATTATTTAAATTCTCTACATTTTGCAGATGATGTAATTATTTTTATAAATAATGTTTTCAGTTAAGAGTAATAATGTAAGATAAAAGTTCTTATAAAATTGCTAATATTAAGTTATATTAAGTTGACAACTATAAATACTTTAGTCAAGTTAAAATTAATACAGATAGAAACATAATGGATAAAATTAAACCAATCAAACTTGAATGGGAATGTTTTCAGTAGAAATAATTTATTTTAAAACTAAATGTATCTAGGTGCTTAAGTAGATTTGTTATAAATGTATTCTAATGTTCCGTACTTTTTTTCTGCAATTTGGAATAGAAAATCAATGCACAATCAGGTATAGTTTTTTTGAAGTATACATTGAAATTAATAAAGTGAGATCAAGCATGCAATGGATGGGTAATTAAAAGGGTAATAAAGAGTTCTTGGGCTAGTTGAGATGGCAACAAATGGACAACCAAAATTCAATAAAGTAGTTGAAAGGAAATAAAGGGATTTGCTAGGAAGAAACACAATATGCATTAGGAAAATTCAACAAAGCCTTAATAGTTGAAAATAAATAATGGGTGTTTGGTTTTGTGCTGCAGCATATGAGTTTTATGGTACAAAGCATACTGATTTTTTTAATGTTATTGTGAAGAAATCTAAGCCACTTTGCATTAATGATTAAGCCGATTAAATTTTGAGTTCTCAATGAATCAGCTGCTTTACATTTCTTGACTGCATGTCCTAAATGAGAACATGTAATGGACATTGAATTTTATCATTTTAAGGTGTTAATAGAAAACACTAATTATTGCTATATGTTTGAGAAATGTCATCAGGGGTATTACCCTTATTAAAAATGAAACAAGATCTTGTAACATGAATTTGCAGATATATTAAGGATGTGTCAAGTAATATTTTCCTATCACTTGGCAATTTCTTCAATTTCATCAATATTTTGGTATAAAATGTTCTTATTATTTATTGCAGCTGTGTGAATAATTAATTCTGTTTTGGATCAATTATTTGGAATTTTTAATTCAAAATTTTTTTAAGTGTTTTCAGTCAATTTTTTTTTATATTTGTGACAGCTATAAATAAAAACTATTGAAAAATGCTGTTATGGTCTAATTGTTTTTATCATTTTCAAATAAATAAGTTTTTGTAAGTAAATTAGCAGTTTTATTTTACATGCAGTTGAACTTATTGAAACCGAAAATTGAGGAGATTGCTTGAAGTCATTGAATTGTTTTAATGATTCCTGTATTTAATTTAAAATATAAAAAAATCTTACTATGCTATCATTTAATTTTCTGAAAAAAATTATTAAACAACAAAAATATTACTTTCTTTGTGATTGATAGTGTTACTTGCTTTTCTTTGCTCTTTGCATTTAGGAATGTAAGATTGTTGTTAGTTAACCAAATTATATGCTGTAGCAATAGAATTATTGTGGATTGCTTTTCACAATATTGACATTTTTTTCTGATATAGACCATTAGTAGCATACACTTCAAAATGTTCCAGACTTTTCAGCTGTTTGCTGAAAAATATAAAAGGAGATATTCATATTATCTTAAGTAATGAGAATCAAATTTTTGAGGACCCTAAAACAGATTTTTATTTGTCACTAAGATTTTACTTTTGTTGGCAATGTTAGTGCTATTGTTTATTTGAAGATTTACTTATATTGTTTTTTAACTTTGAAAAGTTTCAAAAATGTAGTACAATAGAAAAGTCTTTGATTTAGTTTGGGTTTGTCTGTATTTAACAGGATCTTTTTCCATTTGTTGAGCAGTTTATCAATATTATTAATAAATATAATCTATGCATTGCTAAACAGATATTCAGTAGTTTGTTTTTATTAGAATTCTCAATAACAGAGAGAAAAAAAAGAAATACTAAATTAAAATGTAAAACATTGATGATATATTCCCCCTGATTCTTACAATCCTTAATTTAGTATAAAAGAACAGTAATCTACAATATATATAATTATAGATATACAATATTATATTAGGTTTCTCATCATTTACTTTTTGAAGGAACAAGTTTATATGATTATTTTTTCTGTTTATAGTTATGTAGACATACCACTTATCTTTAACATAAGCATTCTTTATTTATATCTGCAGGATATTGAAGTGTGTCTTAGCTTAGCTATTTATAGGTCCCCATAATAGCTTGTTGCTTTCCTTTGTCATCCTTTTTTCTCTTTAATTTTAACATTGATTATCTTAAGAATGTTTGTTATCTATGTTATTTCTGTAGCTTTCATTTTTTATTAGTTAATATTAATTGTTTAATCATTATTAATAATGTTTTTGAGTGTCAGAAAATATGATTAAAATCACCAACAAACTTCACAATTCTTCATTTAAATGTTTTTGTTTTTGTTTTTTAAAAAAAAAATTTTTAATGCTTTTTTGGAAATGCTGTTGTACATCTTTTACAATAATAACTAATTCTTTTTATATATTGTAATGGAACGTACTTGCTGCATTCCATTTAAATTGAAGAAAGAAGGCCCCAAACATTGGGAAAGCCAAATATAATGGAATGTATCTTTATATATGATCTCAAATGAAAATAAACATATGAACTTTTGTAACAATAATTATTAGTTAACCAAGCCCCTAACTTTGATACACCAAATGTAATGAATAATTAAACAAACATATTATGCTGACTACATTATGGCATCCAAATGTAATGGAACATACTTTTACTCCATTATACAATCATCAGTTAACTGGGACCAACAGTTTATGGTGCCAAATGTAATGGATAATATATCATATAGACATATTATATCTCAAATGTAATGGAACATCAATATATGAAAAGAAAATAATGCTTCAAACATTGGATGATAAACGTAATGGAATATATATAATCTAAATGAATCCAATTGTTGAGAAAGCCTAATATAATAAATTGTATAATTTAAATGAAGAAAGACAAAATTATCCCAGTTATATTTAAATAAATTGTTTATATGCCCTTCCAACTAGCTATACATGAAATAAATTTAAAATCATATAGAGCAATGAGATCTATCCTTATAATTTATTTTCAAGATTGATATAACTAACTAATCAAATATATATATCAGAAACAAAGGTAATTCTATTAAATCCAATATACACATCTATTATGTAAATTTATGTATATCTAAACATATCAATGAATAATAATATGTGTAAGTAACTTAAAGACTAAATAATAAGTGAAATACGTAGTTATCCTCTATTAAATTGTGAATTCAATTAATTTCATAATGACTTTGGCACTAAAAGAAAAATAAGAATAAAATATTAATACTCTTTCAAATAAATTACAAAGGCATTACTTATAAAACAAATAGTACATCCTTTATTTTTATATTATGGTTTAATTTTAGGTAATATCAATGTTTTAAATACAAACCCAAATAATAAATATACATATATACTTGCAATAAGTATATATATTAAATATATAAAGACATATCTGTGCTTAACAAGTAGGTATCAATATAAATACAAATCCATATTTATATTTTTCAGATATTTAAAATAATAATAAAAAAATATTATATACAGCAAATACATATAAATTATTGTTTTGGTATGCATAAGAATCATTATATAAAGTTAAAAAAAAAAAGGAAATAAATTAATAATAAAACAATTTTTATAATAAACATTTGCGAATATAAATTTACTTATTAAATATACATAACAACTCATATACAACCCAAACTTATAAGCCATACTTTAAGATTTTAAATTACTTAAGTGTTAATTTTGACACCTGTTAAACGTTTATTGCTGTTAGAAAACAAGACGCTTGAATTGAATATTTATAAAACGTTATATTTTTATAATGAAAAATAAAAGTAAACAAAAATATCGATCTCAAAAATATATTTATACATATAAAATTCTTTACTACCTTTCAAAATTCACTTGTTTAGTTTTCCTTCAAAAGTCAATTTATTCCTTGTTTTATTTCTTTATCCGTTTAATATTAGAATGCATTCTAGTTAAAGTGAAGAAACTATCACGTTAGAGAAAATTGTCAATTCTTGGATGTATGTATATTTTTATCCTTCTAAAATTTCTTTCCTTGAAAAATAAATAAATAAATTGAAATGTTAAATCCAATATATTAATTCTAGTTACCTCCAGATTATTATTAGATTGACCATTATAGATTCCAGATAGCTATGTCAAATTTCGGCTTCAGACGCGATGAAATACATATATTGAAATTTGCCTAGTTTTTCTTTTTAAACTGCCTTGGAATAAATGAAAGAAAATGGTGCAGCCTCTTGGCTGCGATATATCTCTATTAGCCTGTCATGATTTATGTATTTACCATAGAAATCTATCTTATTCCAATATTCTGAAGAATGGTAATTTCAAAGACACAAAGTACAACAAAATTTTATCCTTCAGTTGGTTTTATTACTATCTTAATAATAATGGCTTCCTCTTTTTGTTGTTGCTGTTGTTCCACGTGCTAGCAAATGCTGTTTTGAAAACCACTGTTACACATGTTTTCTTTTAAAACAATTAACATTAAAAAAAATAAAATATCAAGCATATATATAAAAAAAATATTAAATTGAAAATTTATTTGACAGCTTTAAAAATATACATAAATAATAATATTGCATTTTTTAAATAATCACTGCAAATAAATAATCTTTTTTTTATAATCAACAATTTATATGTCTTCATTTATTTATAATAATTAAATATTCATAATGATGTACCATCAACATATAAATATAATAATAACTTCAAACAATAACTATACCTAATAACCATAAACAATAATAATACTTCATATATAAACATCAACTCAAAGAGATTTTTTTTTTAATAACAAATGACAATTTTTATAAATATAGATATACTTATCGATATTTACAATATATATATATATATTATTAGAGCTTTTTGCACATTGTAATCCTGATAATGAACTTTACTGTATGAATATTCTATTTATTTATAATGATATTTCCGTTAATGTTAATTTTATTTTATTTTTCTATATCATTGTATAATTGCTTATAAAATGCAATAGTATAGCCATTTTAACTATAAAAGAAAAAATAAAGTTTAAAAGGATAAAAAATAAAAAGTTATAGAGGAGTTGTATAATAACTACACAAATCAATCCATGAGACAGTAATATATCTACTACATGCTCATTCTAACTTCAGATTTTATGATACTTTCTTTTAACTTCTTCCATCCTGTGCTTAATTTTTGAAAGAATTCAGCATCTTGTCAAATTGTAACTCTCCATTATATTTTATTCTCAGCCATATTTTTTCTAATGAAAATAATCAATATTGAACTTTTTTTGAGAGGCCTATGAGACAGTCCTTAAAATGTGACTACTTTATTTACCATAAAACATATTTTTAGAAATTTTTTATTCATTTATTTAATACTATGTTCAATCTAATGAAGATATTTTTTATAGTAGTAGATTCAATATGATCATATCCACTTAGCTGAAAAACATACATAATGTTTTTATGATATTGCTGTCATTTTTAAATTATTGCAAAGCATTCTTAAATGAAATTTTTTCAGTGCTTTTATGCAACTTTAATAGGGATTTGTGTATTATATTCTTACAAAAAATTGGATAAAATAATGTCTTTATACAGCAATTTATTTAAAATAGTTATATTATTCTGCTGAATTATTATTCTATACTTAGTGCACAAGCAGTACTTTTGTGTCTGCATTGTGTCTAAATGTCCAAGCTTATCTTTTTACTTAAACAGTATCAAGATATTTAAATTGATTCATATAAATCTGTAGAGACTAGATGCAAAGTATTAAAAACATTTTGAAGATTATCTTTTGAATTGGTATGAATAACACAATCATCATGATGTTATATATATTATAACGGTCAAACTAACATGTTTCAACTGTTTATATTTTTCTCTGTTTATTTACATAAGTTATATGGTTGCCACTTGGTTTGAAGTGTCAGGAAATAAACCAACACATATATTTAAACAATCTTTTATTTAATAATATAATGATAACCATTGCACAACCCTATTTGCAATACCAGGCTAGATCAAGGAGAACGCAACTTACTCATGATGGTTGCATATAGACTACACAATCTTATATATAAAATTATACACAAATGTTTTGAACATATATATAAATTTATTTTATTTACTGTTTAGCATGATTTCGACAATTTGGACATATTCATAGCATTTTATATAATTTTACAATAGAATTAAGAAAAAAGAATTTTTTTTTGAATCATACATATAAAGAAATTAACAAAGTTTGATTACAAATATAATTAATTATTGATATACAATTTATTTTTTTTAAACAAAGTTCTTATAATCTTTGTACATCTTTGTCTTACTCCATATAGAGGGGGAAAAAGGCAATTATTACATATAAATATCCAAGATTTCATTACTAAGTTTAATTTTAATCTTCATTTATATTATAATATTAATATATTTATAGATAATAGAGTATATTTGTCATATGTTGAACCCGACTTCAATAGACTTAAAACACAACTTTATCTATGAATTCATAGACACAAAACATTTCTGTCTCCTACTATCAACACATACATCTTCTATAACAATATTTATAAGGATTGGTCTTTTTTTAGATGCTAATCCAAATTCAATAAAGCACAACAGGTATCTATATATGACAATAACTATATGGAGTGGTCTTTTGGTCCTAATCCTAATTCAATATAACATATATACAGTAATGTCTTGTCCAATACCGATCCCTAATTTATAAAAACTAGATAGAAATGTATTCTCCCATATGATGTGAATATAGATAACTATTTAACAGTGAACAAACAACTGCATATATATAAATTTATTTCATATGATGGAATTAGAAATTTATAAATTATAAATTTATCTACATAAAATCTAATTTTCAATAATTAAATATCAGGTTAATTACAAATGATTGAAGCTAATGGGTATAATTACTATGATTACTTAAGACTTGGACAATTTATATGCAAACATGGCAGTTTACATTATTAACATTATCTCTTTAGTCTTTCCTTTTTAAAAAATAATTTGTACAAAGTTCATTTCATAACATTTACCAGATAGAAAAAAGTTGTTACAATATTATTCACTTCAATAACATTTATAATAACAATATTTTTTTTTCTTTTTTAAAACTGACAATTTCTTTACATAATATCCAGAATTCAAACATTAGATATAAACTCAAAATAGTTAGGGTAAAGTTCAAACAGTTTTTTAAATATAAAACTTACAAAATGAAATAGTTGTCATTCATTTCTTCTTTCTGTTAAATATTAAACAGTTCATATAAGATTGTAATATGCTTTTATAAGTTCCATCTTTGCTATCTGAAATGGGCATTGTTCTGCATTTTCAGCAGAGTTATTAAAAGTCCATATATTCCAGGTTATATATATATATATATAGCTAACTGGTGGTGTTCCTTTCTTCTATTTCTATTCACTAATCATAATGAAGGTTTGATAGATCAGCATGAAGAAAGAATCCAGTCTGCTCTGAGTAAGAAAATAAAATTTTATTTATATAAAATTTAGTTCCTTCTTGAACCTCATTTCAGTTCTTTTTTTAAAATAAAAAACAAATTTGTAATTTCACTTTGATTGCTTAGAATTTTTTTTTTTTATTTAAGTGAATAATAGATTGTTCATTTCAATATAGAATGTAAGAAAATGAAATTTTTGTTGTTGCTTTTAATCAGTTCAAATTAAAAACACACCCAAATTTATATCACATTTTGAAACCTTTATTAAACCACCTATCTATAGACTATTCCAATTACTATTGTCACAAAAAAATGAATATAAAATTGGAACTAGTACAGATTCTTATTTAACTTTTTTTTAAAATGCCTCATATTTTGTACCTATAGAAGCTGTGTAATATGAATAAGTTTCATTAGATCATTGTGATAAGTCAATAAAAAGCAATACAAATTTTATTTTGCTTGTGGCACTTTTTGAATCTCTCTTGCAACAAAAAATCATATTCATATCAGTTTTTGATTCTTTTCTAAGCCACACAGAATCTCAGTTAATTCTTTGTCTATAAGTGAAAGCAACTTACTCAATAAAATCTTTGAAAGTATATTTGCAGTGAATGATAACAGTGATATTCCTGAATAATTTTACTGTTTATTTTTTTTTTTTAATATAAATTAGAACAGTAGCACTATTCTTAAGATAAGGTATTAAGATTTTATTGAATCATATACTTTCAAAAAAAAATCCAATAGTTATGAAGCTAATATATCGTTATATTTTAAAGCTTCTCCCAATATATCATTAAGATCAGCAGTTTTCTATTTTTTAAGATTATAAAGGGATATTCATTAAACTGGATGTTTGCTCATTCAAAATAAATAAGTAGAATTGATGAAATGTTAAAAGTCATTATATGAATTCTATTAGTATTCATGTTTTTCAGCAGGTTCATATGTTTAAAAGTAGCCATGATTTGAAAATGCCATTAGTGAATGCTCAGTCTGTCATTTAAGCTGTGACAGTCAGATGATGTATGTTGGTTTAACCCAGTTCGAATACTAGGCAAAAGTACCTCGAGGCCACCCATATGCGAGATATTAAATCAAGAATACTATGACCTCTGCTCTGTTCGCCTATTCTCGAGGCTAACTACGAACCAACCACATTATCTGAGACACGCATAAATTATTTTCTCACGGACCCAAAGCTTAGCATCAGCGGAGAGAAACATGGATGGGAACACCTAAGGAGCTAAATAGTTAAATGTGCAAAAGTACTAAGAACTATGTGTTTTGCATGCCTGGATCATTGAAAAGTAAAAATAAACCAGTAAAATAAAATTAGAAAACTGAAGCTTTTTAATTAAATAATAGATATTTAATTAATGACTTTAAAATATGAATAATGATTTAATGGTCCGCTATTTCCCTAAATTAATGAAAAACTAATTAGACAGATTAAACGATATAATATGTTTGCGGTCTAAATCTTTTCTTCCCAATTTTATTAAAATTGTCAACTCAAATCTCCTCGATAAAGTACAATAAAAAAATCTTTCGCAAAGCATTTTCTAATTGCTTTGCACTAAAAACAGACAGTTTAAAAATTATTTAAAACATATATAGCTAAATCTGATATACATAATAAGCTAGTGGCGGACAAAAGAGGCGTTATCGAGGAGATCAAGTTGGCAAACAAAGGAAACTTACTCGTATGGAATTTAGAAACAAATAAAATTGGAAAGAGATTAACTTTTAAACTTAACCGCAATGGAATACCAAATATTTATACATGTTAGTATTGAAGAATAGCGAAGGAAAAAGGGTTAAATATATAGATAGATGATCCCGCAATATATATATCTAAGACTAGTCTAATAAAAAATGGTTACATTACAAATATAATTAAATACAACATTTCAGAAATATAATTCAGTGAAGCACTTAAAAAAGGTATGAACAAAAAAGGGTAGAAAGTAAATAGTTCAATGGAGGAGAGATATGATTACCGTCCTGGTTCCTTGGGCATGTTCCCTCGACGACGTAGCTTGATCCATCTATCGATAGGTATTTGCTTGGACAAGGAAAGTGGAAATAACTAGCATGCTTTTACAAAAAGTCCTACAGACACGACACAGAGTTCAGATGACTATTGAGTGGATACTAAGGCATTTTGATGGTATTTAGGAACCTCGGCGATAGGCAAAGCTATTTATTTGCCTAGCCAAGCATAGTAGAATCCATCAAATTCATATGACTTTTAGCTTGAGCATATTCAAACTTCTCCATGATTTTGAAGATGACAGTTGTCTAACTTTTTGGAATAAAATCTCCACAAGCAAAATCTGAAAGAGTTCTCCAAAGAGAAATCTGAATGCCAGCAAGAAAACTCTGAATCCCCCAGTCTTTTGTTCTCACTTTTATTTATACCCTCTTTGTCAGTTACCTTCTATTGTTTGTATGATCTTAGATCTTGATAAGCTCCTCCTCATTCCTTTGTTTCAAAGTAACACTTTCTAAAAAAAATAACTTACTTGTTTATTCTAAATTTCTTTCTTTAACCCTTTTCCCGCCTCTTACGAAGCTCCTCGTCGACATCTGACGTCACTCTAACTCTGCCAGTTCTTATGATAAAATATTCGTTTGAGAGGTATTGAATAGGTTTTTAAAAGTTCTGTAAGATGGTGCCCTCTTCCGAATTATTTTACAAGTAAAAAATAAAAAAAACGCATTTAAACCTAAACAAAGAAAGAACATGAGTTGTGATTGGTTCTTAGCATGCTCTCAGCCGAAAAAGACATTCTGATTGGCTGGAAAGAACAAAGAAACTGCCTGATCAAAGAAAATAAAGAAAAATGCTGAGATTTTCATTTCGAATATGATTTAAAGTATTATAAAATTATATTTATGGAACTTACAAATTATTTTCAGAGAGAATAATAAAAAAACAAAATTATTTTCGAAAAATATTGAAGATTTTAGTAAAAATATCGAAGATTTAGTAAAAAGAAATATTTACGTTTCTATAACGTAAAAGTTGACCTTTTTGTTTATATTATAGCTTTTATGTTGCAGAAATTGAATATTTTAGAATAAATAAATAGCAATTTATTTTTGAAAGAACTTTCGTTCTCTTCATAACCTGAAAAATTAGTAATAGACTTTTTATAAATGTATCTGAGTTGAATTTAATATTATAGGTGAATATGTTTTAACAATAGGCTTTGTTTTCAGTTTGTGAGTTGGCCAATTAAAAGATTTGATTTTTACCTCATACAACCAATAATATAATTAGCGGTTTAAGGGTTAAACTTTGAATTTTATTAATTTAAAAAAGAAAGAGAAGGCCATCTTTAATTTGACTTGAATGGGCTCACTTAATTAAAAATATACATTCTTTTAGAAAATATTGGTGGGCTTTATCCCAAAATCAAATCATACTAAATATTTTGACAAGATTTAAAAAGAAAAGTACATTCTTATTTCTTTTAATAAAATAAGCATTTTATTTCAGCAGAATTTTGCATTAACTCATATATATATATATATGCTTGATGTATATATATGTTTAACTAATAGGTTTGACAAGTAATTTTTATTAACAGAAATTTAATCTTGAAATGGAATTTTTTAAAATGACATAATTAAATGCAAATACAAATTATATAAACGTAATTAATTTTAGCTTCAATGCAAAACCCTGCTAATATTGGACTATAAACTTAATTCAGGTCTATAATACTAACTAAGTTTATAGAAGGCTGTGAAGCATGGATCGGACTTCAGATCCATTGCTTCATTTCCCAATAGTTAGTGAGCAAAAAAAAAGTTAAAAAAAAAATGCTGTTGCTTCAGGTCAGAGGTAAAAATTTTGTGCTAGGTGAGTTTAAGCCTACTGTTTATTTGCTGTAATATTTAATTTGTTACTGACTAACAGTCTTTCTTACTTTTACTATATAACTAACGGTTTATCCATAATTCAATCTTTTGTATCTTAAACCGAGTCTGTGTTGTTTTTAGTCTAACAAGTTATATTTATCTTTTTAATTTTTAAATTTTTACGGGGTCCAGTGGTACATAAGGTTTTAAGTTTCTGTTTCTAATATTATACTCTCTTTTTAAGCTGAGATTATTTTTCGAAAACAAAACACTTACTCCACACTTCTTTTTTAATGCGTGAGGGCCTCTGTATATTGGGAAGAACTTTTTAACTTTCCTCCACACTTTATTACTTGGCCTAAGGTCTCTTAGCCATGCTTGCTTTCCTTTCCTGCATTTATGTTGCCGGTTTCGATTCTTGTGATGCTGAGCTGTACGTCTTAATTTTTCCCTTGCCTTCTTTTCTTGCTCAGTCATGTTCTGGACTTGGAGACAGATTTTCAAGCTATCAAGATGGTGTCTAGGGTTCCCACCCAGTTCTTCTCTAAACTATTTTATATTGCTAATCTTTGCCACAGGAGTTATAGTATTGATTACTGTTGCAGTAAAGATTTCACTGCCTTGTTGCGCCTGGATTTGGTTCAACAGCTGTTGATCATCTGTTTTTTTTTACTATCCTCATTCATTTGTCCAGAGAACTCCAACTGGTGAGTGGCTTCGGCCTGTTTCATAATCACTCGATGATTTCATATCAGTGTCGTCTTGTTTTCAGAAATTAACTTTGCCTACCTCACGAGGTCCTATCTTAAACCTATGCCTATATGTATCTATTTGTACATGAAAAAATAAAATAAAATCCTGCCGTCTGTTTTTAATATTTATACTACATATGATTCTCCTCACTTTACTTTATTTATTGTTATATTTCATTAAGATGTCATTACTATGTTGTCACAATACAATTAAAATAATACACTTACAGCTTGACCTGGCTTTCTCTGACACCTGAAACAATTAAAAAATGCATTTACATTAATACAAGTATATATATAAAGAAATATGGGAGCAAAATATACATAAGTCATGTTTAAAAATTATTTTGGCTCACTACACATACATTTTTATTTTGATCATCTACCTCCTATGGTTTGTTTATTTGTATTCCGATATGAGAGATTGCACTTGCCGACAAATTTATTTGATAAGAGCGACAGTCGACAAGACAATGGCCATATCAAATATACATATTAATGGATAATGATCCAAGCACACATTGATAAGGATTATAAAGTTTAAATGTGATTAAAATTTATTTTGATTTTCATTTCACTTTCAAAAAAAAAAATTTCTTAATATGATTCTGCTAAACGAAAAAAAAATCTCTGCATGAATAAGTAAATGGTATTTTAAATGACAATATTAATTGAGTCTCAGACATATAACAACTAAGTAAAGTAACATGTCTGACCTGGGTTCGAAACCATGCTACCGTTTTGGTCACGACACAAAAAAAAAATCAATTTAAACAACCTAACGTGCGATTAATAAAACAAAATATACACACAAAAAAATTAAAAATAAAATTAAAATCCCATGATAACTGCCACTCCGAATTATGAACCTGGGATCGAAACCAAATACCATTTTGGTCACAACCCGAAATAGATTAACAATTATCAAGCAATTTTACAGAAAATGCATTGAGATCAAAAACTGTTTCAAAAACATTTATATAAAAACGGGTTTTACCAAACTATAACGAAATGTATACCATATACACCCATATATATGAATATGTACATCATTCATCATCATCAACCATTATCAATCCACTGCAGGATGAAGGTCTCTCCAACATTAAATAAACATATATATGACCACATATAAATATACACCTGGGTCTCTTTTTACGCGGACTTATTTAACACGATTTTAAAGTTACGCGATTTATGTTTCACCGGAAGTCGAACTCCGATAATGCGCTATTACTTTAAATAATAAATTTCGCGCATTTACATTTATTGAAAGTAATGGCACATTATTGGATTTCGATTTTCATCTTAGTAATTTCAATATTTTCAGTGCTTTATAATAGTAAGATTTTATGCAATAATGAAATTAAAATTATGATTTCCACATTTTATGTATACACATTAAATTTTACAAGATTATAATGTAAATTTGTTCAAACATTGTGTGTGTTAATTTTGCACTTTAAATCACATTCTATTTTTGCTTTTTAAAAAAGAATGTAATCAATTATTAATCATTTAGTGTCCGCAAGTTTATTTTTAAAAGATGAGTAATCGCAGTGAAACGAAATTTGATTTTTAAACGGAATTGAAAATTAAAGACAAAAATAAAAGTTTAGATACAGAAGAAAATGTAGAAAAAGATAATGAAACAGAAGTGGAACCTGTTCCTTTCACTGCAAAAATGATTTGAGGAGGTCTTCAACTTTCTAATCAGTTGGCAAATTATTTTCTTATAAACACTAATCACGAATGTACTCTTAAATTTCAATGAGAGCTAAATGATTGTATGTCTGGATATCACGTTCATAAACAATTAATAAAATCATCATCTCAAAGATTAATTACTAATTACGTTGTCACCAGAAAACAACACAACATGAGAGTGAAGTTGGTGCTAGTTGTATTTCCTCTTGTGAAGAATCAAAAACCAGTTTGCAAACGAACTTGTTTACCGGTAAATAGCGATAATAATTAAAACATGTATAAAAAAATGTATGCATAAAAATACATATTGTTTTGAATAAAATTAAATATTATAGTTAAAAAATAGTTTAAAAAGTTTGTCTTGTATCAATTTTTTTCAAATTTGAAATTTTTTATTAGTCATATTTTATTTCCTTATTTTTTTTGCGCGAATTTTAAAGTGATTTTACGTTGGTGCTTTGCTTTTATGCGAATTTTGAAAAATCACAGACCGCATCCCCCTTTTTCAATGTAAGTTACATCTATTTTTGCACGATTTCATTTGTGCGTGTTTTCTGAGGAACCTATCTATCGCATAAAACGAGACCCAGGTGTACAAACAGATATAGCTATACAAATATTTTTTTTCTTATCATGTACATGATTTTATTAGAAAGATGTCATATTGCAGATCGAATACTCCTATTATTTCAGGCTAGTAAACGCTGGTCGCAAATATGACAAGGAAGCATTGGTTGCAGACATAGACCTATTATTTCAGGCTACTCAGCAACTCTAAAGTGTAAGGGGTCTTCACCTAAACGGTTACTTCAAAGGGGTCTTCACCTAACGGTTACTCAATAAATGATTCAATAGCATAATCCAAACTGAGAAAAAAAATCTTAACTAAAGGTGGCTGACATATATGTTATACAGAAAATATATCATATATATATATATTAAAACGAATATACGCATTTACTATTTCACAAGTTGAAAATTAAATTTGAATTTTATTAACAAAACTTATACTTATACATTATTTGCTAGGAAACGTAACTACAAAATATTTAAGAGTGAAAAAAGAATTTTGCATGATTATAATTATTCATTTTATATAAAAACGAAATGCAGAGAAAGTGAAAAAAATATTTGCTAACACCGTACATTGACACATGTTAATTTGAACTTATTAAACTTTCGATCTTAGAACAAATTTCAATTAACGGAAAAAAATGTTATCTATTAGATCTTTACAAAAATTTACATAAACGGAAAAAAACTTCTAAGATCTATTTTACTTTTTTTTACTAAAATATTAACACAGCGAATATACTATATTTCGAAAAAACATTATATTAAAACTTCTCATTTTAAGCAATACTAAATAACATAAAGTACGAAAGCTATTTTAAGGGAGGGCGAATGGGTATTTATTTGACACTTCCGCCGCATTAAAGCTATATACTTTCTACGACAAAAACAATATGGCAAATCTACTCATTAGGAAAAAAAAATTGCTATAACTCTGATATTTTATTCTCATTATATATATAAAAAAACAACTAACGGAGTGTTAACTTTTCTAAACGTAAAACATTCATTTTAGCAATTTAAAACTCGGGAAAAAAAAAAAAATTTACCTTATAGACACATTTAACTTTTTTTAATTAATCAAAAATGACATTTGGCTCACGTTAGGAGACAAACTCGGAAAAATTATACGTATATTTTTATATAACTATATTAGACTAAAACAAACTTCTCAGGGTACTAATATTTTTTTTAAAAAATGACATACATCCCACTGTGACAACTCGGAGAAAACTTTTACATATATCTATTACTTCAAATCCCCTATTCCTATTCTTCCAATAAAAAAATGAAATTTGGCCCACGTTGTTGGCGTCAGAATGCGGAAAAAAAAATCTTATACGTCTACCTATATTTTCAAATATCCTATTCCTATTCTTTCAAAAAAAAAAAAGAAATTCGGTCTACGTTGGTCGACAGAATGCGGAAAAACAAAATTTAACTGTGACAATCAGATGATGTATGTTGGTTTAACCCAGTTCGAATACTAGGCGAAAGTACCTCGAGGCCACCCATATGCGAGATATTAAATCAAGAATACTATGACCTCTGCCCTGTTCGCCTATTCTCGAGGCTAACTATGAACCAACCACATTATCTGAGACACGCATAAATTATTTTCTCACCGACCCAAAGCTTAGCATCAGCGGAGAGAAACATGGATGGGAACACCTAAGGAGTTAAATAGTTAAATGTGCAAAAGTACTAAGAACTATGTGTTTTGCATGCCTAGATCATTGAAAAGTAAAAATAAACCAGTAAAATAAAATTAGAAAACAAGCTTTTTAGTTAAATAATAGATATTTAATTAATGACTTTAAAATATGAATAATGATTTAATGGCCTCCGCTATTCCCCTAAATTAAAGAAAAACTAATTAGACAGATTAAACGATATAATATGTTTGCGGTCTAAATCTTTTCTTCCCAATTTTATTAAAATTGTCAACTCGATTCTTCTCGATAAAGTACAATAAAAAAATCTTTCATAAAGTATTTTTTAATTGCTTTGCACTAAAAACAGACAGTTTAAAAATTATTTAAAACGTATATAGCTAAATCTGATATACGTAATAAGCTAGTAGCGGACAAAAGAGGCGTTATTGAGGAGATCAAGTTTGCAAACAAAGGAAACTTACTCGTATGGAATTTAGAAACATAAATAAAATTGAAAAGAGCTTAACTTTTAAACTTAACCACAATGGAATACCAAATATTTATACATGTCAGTAATGAAGAATAGCGAAGGAAAAAGGGTTAAATATATAGATAGATGATCACGCAATATATATATATATATCTAAGACTAATCTAATAAAAAATGGTTACATTACAAATATAATTAAATACAACATTTCAAAAATATAATTCAGTGAAGCACTTAAAAAAGGTATGAACAAAAAAGGGTAGAAAGTAAACAGTTCAATGGAGGAGAGATATGATTACCATCCTGGTTCCTTGGGCATGTTCCCTCGACGACGTAGCTTGATCCATCTATCGATAGGTATTTGCCCGGACAAGGAAAGTGGAAATAACTAGCATGCTTTTACGAAAAGTCCTACAGACACGACACAGAGTTCAGATGACTATTTAGTGGATACTAAGGCATTTTGATGGTATTTAGGAACCTCGGCGATAGGCAAAGCTATTATTTGCCTAGCCAAGCATAGTAGAATCCATCAAATTCATATGACTTTTAGCTTGAGCATGTTCAAACTTCTCCATGATTTTGAAGACGACAGTTGTCTAACTTTTTGGAATAAAAGTTTCACAAGCAAAATCTGAAAGAATTCTCCAAAGAGAAATCTGAATGACTGCAAGAAAACTCTGAATCCCCAAGTCTTTTGTTCTCACTTTTCTTTATACCCTCTTTGTCAGCTACCTTCTATTGTTTGTATGATCTTAGATCTTGATAATCCCCTCCTCATTCCTTTGTTTCAAAGTAACACTTTCTAAAAAAAATAACTTACTTGTTTATTCTAAATTTCTTTCTTTAAACTTTGAATTTTATTAATTAAAAAAGAAAGAGAAGGCCATCTTTAATTTGACTTGAATGGGCTCACTTAATTAAAAATATACATTCTTTTAGAAAATATTGGTGGGCTTATCCCAAAATCAAATCATACTAAATATTTTGACAAGATTTAAAAAGAAAAGTACATTCTTATTTCTTTTAATAAAATAAGCATTTTATTTCAGCAGAATTTTGCATTAACTCATATATATATATATATATATACGCTTGATGTATATATATGTTTAACTAATAGGTTTGACAAGTAATTTTTATTAACAGAAATTTAATCTTGAAATGGAATTTATTTAAAATGACATAGTTAAATGCAAATACAAATTATATAAACTTAATTAATTTTAGCTTCAATGCAAAACCCTGCTGATATTGGACTATAAACTTAATTCAGGTCTATAATACTAACTAAGTTTATAGAAGGCTGTGAAGCATGGATCGGACTTCAGATACATTGCTTCAATGCATATATCAGTTTTTAATGTATATTATGTGCTTTCTTTGATTTCAAAATCAGCATTTAGAAATACATGGGGGATAGGTTTTTTTATTTATTATTTTTCAAACTGGGGTACTTTTTTATCTGTCAATTATATCTGGCATTATATTTCTTACATGGACAATTTTATTTTTAATTTGAAATGACATTTTTATCATTTTATTAAAAGATTCTATCTTTTTTTAATTCTTATAATTTAGTAACAATTTTTTTTTTTTTAAAATTAGAAATATGTTTTAAAATAATTTAATTTTATTTCCAAACTTTCCTCCTTTCACTAGTTTTTTTTTTTTTTGTAGCAGGTTCTTGGTTAGTTTTTTTTTTTAAAAAATTCCAAATAAATGTTCTATATATTTAATTTTTTTTAAACAAATAAGTGTATTTATTTATTGATAAAATTAAACAGTGAAATAATTTTCATAATAAATTAATGGTTAGATAAATTTACTTATTATATAAAAGCAGTATTATTTAATTGTTATTATTAATGTTAATCCTGATATTTTGACAGTTGTAATTACTTTATTATTATCATGTATATGTTGGACTATAGAATATACATATATACATACATTCTTATAATATTATACTTAAATACATGTTTTTTCAAAAAGATAACCATAAAATATTTTAAATTGTAATACGTGTGTTGTACTTAAAACTAGCTATTAAGTTGTATTCTATATGCATAATTTTTCAATGAATAATCATTAAATTGTTTTTATCTATAATTTTTAACAGATATCCATCCATTTTATCATTTTTATAAATTTAGTATTTGTTTTCTTTAGTCTCTTGAAAAATAATAGTTTGAAAGTACACTGTATATCCTGCTCTTGATATTTATGCACAGGATAACTTAGGCCATATTCTAGGGATGCCAACCATACTTTGGTATCTGAAGTTTAATAAACCATATATTTGTAAATTGAAATTCAAGAAATCAATATGCATGTCTAAATATGGATATCACTGAAATTAGTTATATTTCTGCCTGATAAACAATATCAAGTCATAGCACACTCACACAATATTATTTTATAAAACTCATTTTATATTTTTTTTAGTTAACAAATGATATAAATATTCTCATTAAAAAAAAAACCTAATTGCACGCTAAAACTTTTTGTATTACTGGTAAATGCATAATTTATAATAGATTAAAATACCTAGTTTATTATACTGCATAAAAATTTTGGGTTCTACAGTTTAAATCAGGCATGGACAACCTGAAACGTTTTACCACTTTCTATATAGCATGCTTCATATAAAGCAGTGGTAGTCAACCTGGTTCCAGTCTTCATGGTGGGCAGTAGGGGTTTTGTCCGATACTGAAGCACTTTTTTTTTTTTTAATTTAATTGATTTTTTAAAAAAAAATTTATAGCATTATTTAAAAACATTTTTGTTAGGTTTTCATAAAATTCCCTGTGACAATTTAAATTTCTGAAAATATACTTTTTGTATCTCCCATACATAAGTTTAGTTCTCATTATGTAAGTGAAACTAAATGGAGCTATAGTGCAACTGCTAACAAAAGAACCTTGTCCCAGAATATCTCACACCATCTCCCTTCTCCCCAAATCCAATCCATGATATGTGAGAAGCATATGCAGATGTTGATTTATGGCACAGGCTCTTTTGTTTGCAGCCACATTGGTCAGTACTCAGTTAGATTTGTGTGAGTGAGCATGTGCTTATAGCTTTCAACAAAATATTATGAAATATTTGTGAGCCCATGTCTCAAAAAAAGAAATATGCTCGTGGCTATTTACCAGAGTATTTAAAGATGGGTTTCATAGAATCTGTTGTAAAAAGACAATACGCATATGTTTATTGTCCAATGAGCATTGAAGGCAAGTCGATTGTGAGAACATCTTGCTACAAAGCATCCAAATGATAAGGACAAGCCATTGAATATTTTCAGGAAATATATAAAAAATTTCAATGTCGTTCAACATTTGTTGCATCATTTAAGAAACAACTTGCAGTGAATGAAGATGGATTAATTGCCTCATTGCATTTCACAATTAATTGCAAAAAGTGGTAAAAGCTATAATATTGGAGAAACTGTAATAATATCCTCTATAAAAGAATTTATCTCAACAGTAATGCATCAAGACATACCTGAAATTTTAAAAATGTTGCCCCTAAGCGATAGCACTGTAAAGTGATGTATTGAAGAAATGGCAGTTAATATTGAAAAAAAAACTTATAAGTATTCTCCCAAACTTCTTATTTTTCATGCCATTGGACAAGTCTACCATTGAAGATAATAATGCTTTATTGATGGCATATGTATGTTATTTTAATGAAAACAATACATTACAAGAAGAAATGCTATTCATAATAAATCTCAATAAAGATACAAAAAGATTATCTATATTTAATACTGTGAAATCATATTTTACAAAAAATAATATTTCTTCGAATAATATTATTGCATGCACTACTGATGGAGTACCATCAATGGTAGACTGCTATCATGGATTTGTTGCTTATTTGAAGGAAGAAGTGCCAAATGTTTTATGTATTCATTGTGTGGTGCACAGACAACATCTTGTAGGAAAACGTCTTCATTCATTATTAACTATAATAATTCGAGCAGTAAACAAGATCAAATACAATGCAAAAAATGATAAAATGTTTTGATAGCTTTGTCAGGACAATAATGAAGAATTTAATACATTACTTTTGCACACAGAAGTTTGGTGGCTGTCAAAGGGCACATCTTTGGCTTGTTTTGTAGCATTATATGATAGTCTCAGACAATTTTTTGAAAGTAATTATGAGACCAATCTGTGTCAACAGTTAAAAACAATAAAGAATGATCCCTTTTATTTGGCAGATATTTTCAAGAGATTTAATGATGTCAATTTGCAGTTTCAAGGAGCTAATAAAACTCTTATAGGTTGCCAAAGTATTGTGTCATTATTTATTGACAAACTTGAACTATTTCATTATAATCTATTGAAGAGAGAATTTCATCAGTTTCCTGAATTTATTATCTATAAAAGATTATGTAACTCCAGAGGATATTGACAGATTCAGTAGCTATCTCAATGAACTTAAATTGGACATGGAAAAATAATTTGAAGATATTTAAAATTGAAGATATATGACTGGATGAAAAATCCTTTTACCACAAATATTGAAAAGGCTACTATAAATTGCCAAGCAAAACTGTTAGAAATTAGATATGATGAAGAAAGTAAACATAAATTTGATAATGATGGATATGAAAACCTATGGCAAAATAAAAAAAATGCCTGTCTTATATCCAAATACACCTGGGTCTCTTTTTACGTGGACTTATTTAACATGATTTTGAAGTTACGTGATTCGTGTTTCACCGGAAGTCGAACTCCGATATTGCGCTATTACTTTAAATAATAAATTTCGCGCACTCATTATATTGAAAGTAATAGCACATTATTGAAATTCGACTTTCAACTTGTAATTTCAATATTTTCAGTGCTTTATAATAATAAGATTTTATGCAATAATGAAATTAAAATCATGATTTCCACATTGTATGTATACACACATTAAATTTTACAAGATTATAATATAAATTTGTTCAAACATTGTGCGTGTTAATTTTGCATTTTAAATCACATTCTGTTTTTGCTTTTTAAAAAAGAACGTTTAATCAATTATTAATCATTTAGTGTCCGCAAGTTTATTTTTAAAAGATGAGTAATAGCAGCGGGCACAATTAAAATTGAAAATTAAAGACAAAAATAATTTAATTTTTAGTTGTTAGATTAATTACTAATTATGTTGTCACCAAAAAACCATTAATTAACACAACATGAGAATGACGTTGGCGCTAGTTGTATTTCATCTTGTGAAGAATCTGATTTTTTTATCACTTTGCAAACGAACTTATTTACCGGCAAATAGCGATAATAATTAAAATGTGTATAAAAAATATAAATTACTGTAAATTATGCATAAAAATATATTGTTTTGAATAAAATTAAATATTATAGTTAAAAAAATTTGTCTTGTATCAATTTTTTTCAAATTTGAAATTTTTTATTAGTCATATTTTATTTCCTTTTTTTTTTTTTTTTTGCACGAATTTTAAAGTAAATTTTATGTTGGTGCTTTGCTTTTACACATGTTTTGAAAAATCACAGTTTGTATCCCCCCCTTTTCAAGGTAAGTTACGTCTATTTTTGCACGATTTCGTTTGCGCGTGTTTTCTGAGGAACCTATCTATTGTGTAAAACAAGACCCAGGTGTATGTGGAAAATGATATTCAGTTTATTGATATATTTCCCTACCTCATATCTTATGGAATCAGGCTTTAGTGCCATTAATTATATTATGACCGAAGAAAGAAACCACCTGAATATTTTCAAAAGAGGAGACCTACAAAAATTGAATCAAATATCCAGTATTTAGTTTTGCAATATCAGCCTGAGGGATCTCATTAAAAATTTAATTAATTAAATGTAATTTCATCAGACTTCATGCTTCTATGTATACAAAGTATGAATAAAAAGTTAGATTTAACTACACTAAGTTGTTTTATAAAGATTTATTCTGCCGAACTTAGTGAAAGTCCAACATAAAGTATTTGGTAAGTAATTATTATTATATGATTTAGCTTGCTGTAACTCTGCTTTATAAATTTTATAAAGTAAAGTTACTTTCCTACTTTATAAATCACCATTATTGTGGAACCAATGGGCCTTTTAGAAAATTTTACTACTAACAGAGATACAAAAGTGGGCAGTAGGTATAAAAAGGTTGACTACCCCTGATATAAAGAAAAGTTTAAAACATTTTTTTTATGTGATAAATTAAAACCAATTTATTCATATTAAAATACTTATACAATGTATACAAGTAATATTATTACAAGTTTTTATATCTGTGTTTATGCACAGATAAATACATTTGTAAATCTACATCAGCATGTTTATAATGATATTGATCATTTTCTATGTTGTAACAAAGTATATAATATTGTTCAGTTGATAACAGCATTATTGTTGGTTCACAGAGAGGAATGAATGATAGCATGAGAGGCTTATGATTGCCAAGTCATATATCATTTTAAATGCTTGAAGAAAAGTAAAAGAAAAAAAGAAGAAATATAGAGTGAATGAAGGAAAGAGTATAGAAAATAAGTCAGGAAAGTTTATAAGCAATATTTTCTACTGGTCACAACTTTATGGTCATTCACACTTGATCCTCAAATCTGAATGAAATAATTTCACTATTTGTTTAACATGAATTTAATACCAAAGATTTTTTTATACAATAAAAGTTATATGAGCTTGAAAGTATTTTTATAAAAAATATACAACTTCTTTTAGTTTGTTTTATTAAATGTTATTGAAGAATTCAATAAAGTAAATGAAATAAGTGTTCCAGCTCAACAAGAGAAAATTAATTATTCTTATTAATTCTCTGTTTAGAAGAATTTTTGTAGAACCACAGTTTTTATATAACTGCAGACTTTAATTTCTAATACAAATTACAATATTTCAAAGACATGTTATTCTATAGATAATTAATTAATAATTATAAATAAAAATGATCTAAAACATTAAATTGCTTGCTTAGAAATAAAGTAAATAACTCTGCATTTAGTATTGGTATTAAACCTATTTAAATGTAATTTAATTAAATTTGTCAATTTTAGTAAAATATTTCTGAATTGAAACAATATTATATTAATGATTATTTTAATGGATTTCATTCTATTGATTTTTTTAAAAAATTATATATCATAATATATTTATGTTTCATAATTTAAAAGAAACAATTTAAGTCTCCATTATTGAAAGCTTTAGATATATATAAATTTTTAAATATCAGAAAATATGTATATTTTTAAATTTTGGAATGACTTGTAAAATGCTGAAAATTGATATTTATTATTTTTATAAATATATAAGTTATATTTAGATTAAAAAAAGAAAGACTTATTAAAGTACTAGATATTACTTAGAAATGTTGTTCTTTGTAAATCATATTTTTGTAATCCAAACAATTGAGCATTTGTAGAAATAATAATTGGGGGAAGGGGGAGACCAGACTTCTTATAAGAGTTATATTTTATATTGTTATCATATTTGTCTTTATTAAAAAATTATATATTATTTAAAATGTATATTTACTTCAGAAAGAATTCTAAAGAATTCATTGTATAAAGAAATCATATATAATATTGTAGCAATTATTCTTTAGCTGAAATCATTAAAAATATATGTATTGATTCACAAAATATATCTAATAGTTATAAAGTACTCTCAAATTGAAAAATACCTTATTATATAGAAAATCATCAAATCTTGGAATTTTTTCTAAATCACAAACTTAGGATATTTATTTTTTATGTAGTCAACTCATATTCATGTAACTAGTCATTCGATATTTACTTCACTTGAAATATCAATTTGAAGTCTCATCATCATCATCATCATCATCATCATCATCATTATTATTATTATTATCATCATCATCTTTCAAAAGGACTTTATTGAATATAACAAGAAAAAGGTTACATTTATAACTATTTTACCACATGCAGATGAATTGAAGTTAATATAAATAAGTTGAAAATTGTAATTGGGGGGGGGGGGGCAACAAAAACAAAGGATATGCATGTGGTTTACAAATTTGAGTTTACTTTTTTTTAAAAAATATATACACATCCAATCAGTTTTGTGCACTCGTAAGGCCATTAGTTCTGTTTTTTATTAGTCTTTTTTTCATCTATAATTTTGAGCATTGTTGTAATATAGACCAAGTGGCTGTGTACATCTTTGGGGATACAATTTTTTCATCCCTTAAGCGGAGCTGTTCCATTTTGTTCCAGAATGTGTTTGGATGTCTTCTTGAATGATTAATTAACTGTAATGTTAATTTATTATTATTATTATTATTATTATTATTATTGTTGTTGTTGTTGTTGTTGTTATTGTTGTTGTTGTTGTTGTGATGATGATGATATTGTTTCAAAAAAGGAAGTTTATTAATCAAAGAAATACAGATTTTTTTACATTGATTTTTTTACAGTGATTTTACTATTGGTTTTGTATACAATCATTTTATAATCTTCAGTTATATGTTTTTCAATGAAAAGTTATCTAGTTCTTACATAAAAAATTATTTATTGTAGAGAGAGGGAAAAAATTGTCTTTTTTATTTCCGTATTTTATTGTTATTGAATTTTCAATGTTCTTGAATTTTTGATGCTTATAGCATTGATTGTTGTTTGATGAGAGACCATGTAGCTGCATAAATATGGGGATTTGCTATTATCTTGTCTATTACATATATGGTTTAATTTGTTGTAGAAGGTGGACGGATGCCTTCTGGGGTTGTTGCCCATTAGATAGGTACACCTGGTTATTATTATTATTATTATTATTATTATTATTATTATTATTATTATTAATAATAATAATAATAATAATAATAATCTCTGAGATTTTTTTCAAATATAGATGTACTATTATTTAAACATTTTATAATAATGATAAATCAAAAAGAAAATATGTTATGAAATCATTATCTACTTTAACTGATAACATCTATATATATATAGGAGAGAACTGCTTCATCATTCCATATATGCTTGAAATGAAGATTTAAATTAATTTTAATTATAATGGGTTATGAGAGATTTTTGTTGCTTCAATTAATGCCACTGTGAAATTCATTGTTTGTCCATAATTGGATAATTCATAACATTCTATAATTCATATGAAGCGACAACAATAGTGATAAAGTCACTATTTTAACAATAACTTCAGTTTACATAATATATAGAAAGATAATACATTATATAATAGTGGAAATTTAAAATTTCAAGGAAAATGGTAATTTCGATTATATTTTTTATAAAATTATAATTAAACATAAATAAAAAATTACTTCCCTAGCAAAAAAAAAAAAAAAAAGAAAATAAATATTAGAGCATGAAAAATTTTTTGTTCCCAAATATTTATTAAAAATAAGTTGATAAATTATAATTTAAAATGTAAATACAGATTATGTATGCATATCAATATATACGTAACAAAATATATACTCATATAACTAAATAAATTTTATGTTTTTTTCAACTTCTGGAAACAATTGCAAAATGATAATTTATTAGCATATTTATAGTTTATTTGTGGGAATTTTTCTTATCTTGTTATGAAAAAAATGAACTCAAAAATATCTAAGATTATTCATTAATATCCTTTACTATTTTGAACTTAATAACAAAGATGTTTTTTAAAAAAAATAATATTTTAAATGAAAATGCATGACAAATATATTTTTCACATTAGAATAAAATACTTATCACCATTGAATAAAAAAAAAATTGAAAGTACATTTGCAATATATACTGTAATGGAAGTTTGAACAAGAACAACAACAAAGAAATGTAAAATGTAACAAACTGATCATTTATTAAGCAGTTTCTTTGATACAAAATGTGTAATCAAATGGTTTGTTTCTCAGGAGTTCATATGAACATTCAAAGACCAAAAATGATAGAGTTGTTCTCTAGGGTCGATATCAATTCAAGCAATCCCAAAATTGGAAATATCTTACTTATGAATTTACATGAAGTTCCAGCACTAGAAATGACAGGGTTGAACCACAGTCCATAGATCTACCATTGCATTGCAATTAATTTAAACTTCTTTTTTTTTAATAATGTTTTTATGCAACAGTTTAAGTGGCAATAAATTACCATTTAATATCACTACTTTCTTGCTTTTGCAGATCACTAATTATCCAGAAAAGACCTGAAAACTAAGACTTATATAAAAAAAAAAACCAAGTCGCATCAAACCTTGTATATTTGTAATGTATTGCATTCTGATTTTTAAAAATTATTTAACCATATTGTTTTTCAGTAAAAATACATTTTGAAATTTTAAGCTATGCTCTAATTTTTTTTCAAAAATTATTTTATTTATTTGAACTATATTCTAGTTTTAAAGTTAGACTATTAAACTACTATTTAGTACTATATTTATGATATTCAAATTATAGCTTCATTCAAAGAGAGTTATTATTTTTTATAATACATATTTTAATAACTAATTTTTTTTGAATGTATACATTTAAATTTTTTTTATTATATAAAATAAACTTTATTAATTATAAATTATGTACAAGTGAATTATTGAACTTGTTCCTAAACAGATGAAATGGTATTATTCGTAAGTATGTTAATCTGATAAGTTCATGATAGGAGGTTTAAATTTGGGTATAATTTGTTAATTTCTTCAGGTCACTAAATATTTTCCAAGGAAATTTAGGACTTTTATTAGTCAAATACTCTATAATTATCTAATATTGTTGTAAAATTGTTTCATTTTAATTATTCATAACTCCAGGATCATAGTCTCAGGATAATTAGGGTTGATCAAGTGAAAGTCTCTGTGCTAACTTTAAAAGTCATCTAATTTAGCATACCTCAATTGGTGAAGGATTCTATTATTAATATTCTGAACTATTCAAGCAGAAATATTATTTTACATACACATTTATGTATATACACACATGTACACATGTGACTAAATCACATATTTCTCATCATTTATAATAACTATTTTATTTACATATTTTTTTATATTTTGAACTATTGTCTAGATACTCACAAAACTAAAAGATCTTTACTTCATTTTACAATCAACAGTGAACATTTTTTCCAGACATCTGGAACATAGTAAATGATTATCGATCTATTTTTGTTTTGTGTTTTAATATATTGTGTATGAGCAACTAGAACAACATTTTATAATCTATATCCACTGAAGAGTAATAAATAAAAATTAATATTATGATTTCATTATTTATATATTTTTGAATATTTAATGTTAAACATCTAATTTATATGTTTTGTTTCTGAAAGTGCTGTTGCAGCCATGCATTTATTTTACAATATTTATCTTTCTTCTAAAAATAAAATTATATTTCAAAAAATGGCATAATTTTTTTTAAATGTAAGAACCTCATGGTGTTAAGGTTTTTACATCTTCCTATCACATGCACCACATGGGTTTTAATCTGATCTGGATATTTATTTTTATATTCTGAAAAAGCATAGGAATTTTTTCCAGATAGAAGACTCCATCTAACTCAGTAAGTCAGGAAGATATTGGATGGTTAATGGGTATATAACTATTCTTAATTAGATAATTAAATGTTGATGGAAAATAACTAAAATATTATCACGTAGCTGTTGATATGTTTAAAATGAGTATTTTATTCTTCATTTTCCCTTGTATAGAGATCTGTTGGAGAAACTTTCACTCTGCATTGGATTATTTAAAGCCCATTTTATCTATTATTTCTATAAAATATATATATATTATTTCATCTACTAATGGTTTAAAATTGATATAGTTATAAATACCAACAATTTTTTCTGTTTTATATAGTCTAAATAATGTCGTATGTATTGACACACAGTAAGATATCTATTTATTGTTAATAAATGACTTCTTAACTCTAGTTTTTAGAGCATTTTACATTTAGATATTAGGTATATTATTATAAAATTTGTTTATGTAATAATCAACATGTTTTCAAGCAGAAAACTAACTTACACATTTTAAAATATGTGAATATATTTATATTCATAATGATCAATTTTGATAATTATTTGCCAATATTAAAAAAATGAATTAAGTTGATGAACTAATATTTGAAGTAAATTTTATAAAATTAATATTATTATGCTTCAAAAATAATTTTACTTTTTTATTAATGATTTCACCTTTTAATAATATTTAATGTACCTGCAAACAGTTTAAACTATATTACCTTCATTAGTAAGCTACCAATAGGTATGTCCCAAATACCAAACTAGGCTATTTTTTTCAAGCCTACCTTTTGACCTATTTTTTTTTAAAATGCAGAGCTATTTTTCTTTTACTTCTGAAAGTCTTTATGCATGTTTTTTAATAATCTCTGTGCCTAATCCAATTTCTTTTCCTCTTCAAAATATCTTATTTTTCTTATTCTTTTTAACATATTTACATTGGTGATCTTATCATTTCTGTAATTTTTTTCGTTCTTTTACAAAAATTCATTTTCATAGTCTTTACTTTTTTCCTCAGTTTTTCCAATTTGTTCTCATTTCTGTTCAATAAAAAGCATATTTCAGCTAAAACATTTAGGATCTTTTTTTTAAATATATATATAATTTCAATGGGTGATAAAATAATATATATATTATTAGAAGCCATTCCTCTAATTTGTTTAATATTTTTTTCAATATTAGTTTATCAATTTGGACCACTAATCCCATTCTATAATGTCCTGTTTAATGATTATGCTTAATCTTTTCTTTTTATCATATATTTTCATTGAGTTAGTTTTATTTTCATTCATTTCAAACTTTCTATTCAATCTTATATAACATTTTAAAATTATTTGTAAATATTAATAGTGGCATCATTATCACTAAATAATCTAATACCCTGAACCTTTTTATTCCATTATGAATTTCATTCTTATCAAAATCATGTTCATTTATTCATTAAAATATAAATGACATAATGTTGGATATAGATAATACTTTCTTTAAGATCTCTTATGACAATCTCTTCCAGAAGAAGATTAATTAATCCTACAAATATCTTTTTATTCTTATACAAATTTTCTAATATTTTTTTCTTTCAATCTATACCCCCCCCTTCCTAAACAACCAAACAAGAGTGATCCAATTCATCCCATCAAATGCCTTTTTAAAATTAATAAACAAATATTAATCGTACCCCCTCCCCCTTCTTTTTCATTCTTTTTCTCTATAAATATATCTTAATAAGAGTTCTTATTACATCAATTGAATCTCTTTATTGTCTTTTTTTTTTTTTTGTTAAATGCAGACTGCTTTTAGGAAAAGAAATATATTTGTCCAAGCTTGGCAATAGCAATTAACTGCATATGAAGATAATATAATCATGCTAATTTTTTTTATAATACATACGCAAACTAATTCTTCCAATTCCCTCTTCCACAGACACCAATAATTTTGTTATAAAATGTTTTTATATTTAAATTAGTGTTTGAATCTTACATTAGTAATTATATCTTCTTATTAACTTATATATATATATATCAGAAGATCTATTACAATACTTTAAAAAACCAATTGCTATATTTCATCCTTATATAGTCATTAATAATAATGTTAAGCAAAAACAAAAGGTAGATATAAATAGGAGATAGAAACAATAAGCAGATAAATACATGTGTGAATAAATATATTTATATATAAGTATGTGGTTCCATAATAGATTTGATATTTAAGAAAGAACGAATAAAAAAAAAAAACTTTTTAGATAATTACATATATATAAAAAAAAAATAGAATGAAAAAATAAAATTAACAATAGATAAATAATACTTTATTTTACTGTAATAATTTTTTTTTCAGGCTGTTAACTACCTTCCCTCCTGCTTTTTTTTTTTCATTTATTAGTGTGTGTATGCGCCAACGTGTATGTATAGCACATAGCATTGTTTTTGCTAGTTTGTTCAATTTTCAAACTAACATTTACAGAAAGTCTTTTAACTTTATCTTCTTGATAATCAATTGAGCCTTTCTGCCATGAAAACACTGATAAAGCTTATTTGGCTGCTCTATTTTTATATGTATGTTGTTACATTACTTTGTCATTCTTTTATTAGTAAATGACAGTTTTAAGCAGGCTGAATGGCAAACACAATTACTCCAAGACCCCAAAAACTCGGAATCTGTTGCTTTGCGGTTTATGGTTTCCCTCTCTTTGTAGTGTACCCTCTTCCATTTGAGCATGTGATTAATGGAAAACAGTTTGTTGTCATAGTAATAGCGAGGTGTTTTCTAAAGCGACCATCAAATACAGGCTAAGTTTAGGTCAAAGAGGATTGGGTATATTGCAAGAATTTTACATTACAGCCACTTGATGGCAGAGCTGTTGCACAAATTGAGCACCTACTGTTTGCAGATTGGAAAACACTTCATCGTGGATGTTTTTCCATCTCTGCTGAAAAATGGTTCAGTCATCAGAGCGACTTTTAAGTCATTACTAGACAAGCCACACTGATTAAGTAAGATGGAACATTCAGTTCTGTACATGTAAATGTTGTCATAGTAATTGTAAACATATTCACGTTTAATTGTTTCAATCCCCCCCCCCCTTTTACTTCACTGTGAGAGAGCTGCGTTTTAGGGGTGGAACAAAAATAAAGCAAGGCTATAAAATCTCAACAATTTCTTTGTATGTTATAGTGTTACCATAGCAGCCGCATCTGCATTTTGATATTGATTTGCTAATTGAAAATTAGCATTTTCAGATGTGATTGTAATAGGATAATTTTTTTAAGTGATCAGAATCTGGGGCTTTCTTTATCATATGGAAGAGCCTTTACCATGTGCCACTTCGTACGCTGTGTGTGTCTGAGTATAATAAACATGTGGATAAGACCAAGTCTTCCAAATTTTTTCACCTTAGGCTTTTATTTAAAATACCCTTTTTGTGTAGAATCTTTAGTTACTGAAAGATATTTGTTAGTTTTTATAAACACCTGGTCAGAGACGGCATTTGAAAGAGAAAGCAGGAGGGAATCAAATATCTGACCTATACACTTAGTTAACTCATCTGTCATTGGTTTTTGACAGGAGGTGCTTGATGGAAGTTTGTCCAATGCTGAGGTCTATGACTCAAGTCATTATCAAGCTGAGATCAAGGTAAGTTTAATTTTTTCCAATCTTCTGTTATTGTTATTATTATTTTTTTTATTATCATTATAAGCATCTTTTAGTGATTTGATTAATGTGTAGAGACATTTTAATTAAAAGTCGGTCTGGTGAAGTTGTTATGATTAAATAAAAACATTTATTGCCTAAGAATTTTATAAAGAAACTGTATGCCGTTAACTTATAAATAAAAAGGTTTTTCTTTGTCCTTTTTTTAATTTTTTACTACGTAATACTTTCACAAACATATACGATATACATGTACGTGCATGAAACACATGAATGTAGCTGTTTGAATTTATTGTATTATTTACCTGAAAATGTTTTACAAATATAATATTCATTAATATATTTATCCACGTTGACTATTATTAATGTAGATATGTTAAAAATTGAAATCATCTTTTTTTTCTTAATTATTATTTTTCTATAGGAAACGCCTATAATAATAAAAGAGTATAATATTTATACTGTAGTTAAAATATAGATTTCTGTATTTCATAGCACTGAAACTGGAATCGTAACGCAATTGTATTTACTAATTAATGTTATTATTTAAAAACACGTTTATTTTTTTTTTTTAAAAAAAAAGTCTATTTTGTCTACATTTTAAAAATTCGTTTTAATTTTAGTACTATTTTTATATCTTTTTCCTTTACTCTTTTTTAAATACTGAGGGAATACGTTGTAATTACAGATTTTAGACAATAGCATGAAGGACCTAGCAAACAATGACCAGTCATGGTGATGATGGTGATCAAAGTTTTATCATTTGGTCTTAGTAATTCTGTTGCCATTTATCCCAACTTGTCTTTAGGCAGAGAACTTAATACAAAAACTTATTAGATCACTGCTTGCTTTTGTCCAAAGATAAATCTTTTAGAATTAATAAAATTATACTACCCTGTTTTTACGAAATAGTTATATATACATATTTTAGTGAATGTTTGGAATTTTGATAGAGAGAATTGTTCCTAACTTGAAGTACTTTCTTTCAAATAATGAAACTTTCTTCTCTTTAGTTAAAGAAATGCTTAAAAATCTTGAACTATTTATTATTGTAGTCTGAAATGAAGTTTGTTGATTTTTAGCAGATAAAACTTTTTGGAAAAAGTATGCCTATAAGTTTTATATTTATACATATAACTATTTGGATTCAACTTTTTGTTAAAAGGCCCCTTTATTGATTATGTATATACTGTTTATGAAAGTAAATTTACATATTAATGTTTTCAAAATTAAAAGCAGCATCTGCAGTCTTTGAAAATTTTCTGCAGCCCAAAGCCTCTTCAATATCTTTTCACAAAGTGTGTCACAGGCCTTTATTTTCCATAATGATTCAGAAAATTTCCTTTTCTTACCCCAAAGTAGGTCTTTTTTTTTGGATAACATTTTTATATTTTAGTTCCTAAATGAGAATTTCTTCTAATCTATCATTTTTTATTATTTTATACTTTTACTATATGACCAGCTTATTTCACTTTTAAGTTGTTTTTTTTCACCCCCACCCCCCAATATCCTTGTTTTCTCAAAGTCTAGTTTATGGCATACCATGATATTAAATAAAAATCCAGTGATATAAGTGTTCATATAATTTGAAATATGATTCATTATTTGCAATTATAATAAGACCATAAAAAGAAAATAAATATGAAGTTGATATTGTAAATTTTCAGACCAAATGATGATTATGGAATAATTAATTCTCTCAAAAATAGGCTGCCAAAGCCACTAAAATATATTTATTTACATTTTTTTAAAAGTTAAAATGCATTAGCAAAAAAAATAATTAAAATTACAACCATTCGAAAATCATTTTAAAAGCTCTAATAATTATTAACATGATTATCACTATATTTTATTTATTGGTGACAAATAGATTTAATAGTTCTAAAACAATCTTAATCTAAAAATAAGTTTAATTTCACATATAAGGTAGACTGTCATTAATCCAAAATTCCTAGACCAGGCTTGTTTTGAATTTGTGGAATTTTTAGATTTCAACAAATAATCTTTTCATTCCTCGTTATAAACCCAAACTCTGCTGAAGGTTTAAATAAACATTTTTTTTTTACTATCTATACTTTGTATATATTGAAATCGTTTTTGTATACTGTACCAATTTATTTTATTAATAACCAGTTAAGAAAATTTAAAATATGGTGTATGCCTATATTTACATCAGTGGAAAATTTTTATATAGCAGTAACTGAAACAATGAATCAAAACAAAACTTTGTAATTTTATCTGAATGATAGAAGTTTTCAAATTAATGGTGTTCAGATTAATTAGTGGTTTACCTGTTTGTAATAGCAAAATAGTAAAGCAATAAGTTTGAGAGGTAAAAGTTCTTAGATTGATGCTCATTCTGTACTTCTAATGCATAAACATCCACGGTCTCCCAAGCAACTAACCTTATTTCAGCTTATTTAGAAAATATTTTTTATAAGAATGAATTAAAAAATTGGATTGGTATTAAAAATTTAAATGCATTATCTATTAATCCAATCCTTTAAATACTAACAAATTGTTTGTTTGTTGTTGAGTAAGTATTGCATTTTAGAATATTATTCCTAAATGCTCTTTCTTATAAAATAATATAATTAAGAAATTACATCTTATTTCAAATGAAGACATATATTATCAACATTTTACAAAAATTGTGTTTAAAACTGACAAATTTCAGTGCATTTTAAGATATCTGTAGTTATTTACATGTTTATTTCAAAATGTATATATATATTGATATCACCAAAATCACACTTTTCTATATTTTTGCCGTAATATCCTATAAATACAATTTACCCAAATCGCTTCAAACACTTTTTGGCAAAACCCTTTATTTGTACATATACGTATACCTACGTTTCGACTGACCTGCAGTCTTCTTCAGAGCAAGTTTATTTTGATCTTCTAAAAAAGTTCGTTTTTTTTTTTTAATTTTTTATTTTTTTTAGAAGATCAAAATAAACTTGCTCTGAAGAAGACTGCAGGTCAGTCGAAATGTAGGTGTATGTATATGTACAAATAAAGAGTTTTGCTAAAAAGTGTTTGACGCAGTTTGGATAAATTGTTTTTATATTGATATCAGTTGTTGTATAGTTTAGTAATACAAAACTATTTCTGTCATTTAATAGTTGTATATGTATATATAATTTTTAAAGGAATTATATCAATGAATATTCATCAATTAACCTTTGTTATTTTTTTAACTTCAGTACAATTTTTCACATGATTGGGTGTCAAATTTATTTACAAATTAAAAAATGAATTCATCATTTCATTTATTCAAGTTAAACTTGATACTAAGTAATGTGGAAAATTGTGCTGGATTTGAAAAACTTAAAAAAACATTAATGGGTGAGTATTTTCTTTATATAGTATTCTAGTTTTAGTTGCATCTATACTTGTTTCTTCTAGATATATTAGTGTGAATTTTATCATGTTTATATATAAAATCAGTTTTTTATATATATTTAAAATCCATTAAAATCAATCTTTGATAATAATGTTAACTGTTTAAACATTATTCTTTTCTTAAGGTTAAAAAATTTGTTTCTAGAAAGAAAAATCCTGTATTGAAAGAATATGAATTGTGCAATCTAAGTATTGTATTGGATTCTTACTTAAGTGGTAGGCATTATGATTTCTTGTGATATATTTTTTATTGGCATAAAAATCTTTGATTTTCAAAATGGAATTAAATGTAGTCATATTTGCATTAAAAATTATGGTAATTTAAAATAATATTTTATAAATAATTTGAATGTTTAATGAAAGTTTTGTAGCAGTATTTTATGCTTTTGAACTATAGAATAAATAATAACATAACAAGATAATCATGTGGAAATAAGTTTTATTATTGTAGTCAAAGGCTGCTCACAAATTCTTAAAGCATAGTCTTTATTGGCTATTCCCTATGCTCATTATATTTTATTTAGCGTAGGTTTTCTTTTTTACAAGTTAGCTATTAATAAAGTATAAAATAATCTATAGAGCAAGATAGAATCACTAGTAGTTTTATTAAACTCTTCAGTTCTACCACTGCAGCCATATATTTGACAGTATTTAATTGTGATTGATGGTTTATGCTTGTCCATATTGAAGCACTCACATCTGTTGCACACATTTGGTTTCACTTTCTGGTGATGTTTGAAACCTCCAAACATGGATTCAAACCCAATCATTTAATCATAAACCACTAGGGAGTGAAGGTATACTGATGCACGTGATTGTTTATGGCTTTGTGAACTTTACATTCGTCTAAAATTAATATACATATAAATTATATATTTCTATTACCGTAGACAATCATGCGCATGTGTGTGTAACAGATAAAACTTAATAATTAAGAGCATTGTATTATGTATACTTTTATTCATATCTATTTTAATAGGGAGACAGTTCGAGAGTGTACTGCAAATGTATTAAACAAAAGACTTACCATATTCTAAATTCAGAAAGAATCTGTTTTTATTCTAATACAGGTTTATTTAAATTTCACGTTACTTAACATTTATTCCGCAGGTCTATTTTCAGCCTAAAATAGATTAAGACTAGCTCCCTCGAACTTGATCTCGCTCATCCTTCAAAATTTGCTGTATCATTGTAACCGTTAACATACATCCAGGGATTACCCAAAGGCAATCACAAATGAGTATAAATACCACCGCATTTCCTAACCAAAAGAGCCCTACATGTTATTTTCTAACGCTGTTGCTGGGGGAAGTTACATCACTCAGAAACGTAAAATGGTGAGTGAGTAGAATTTAGATTTGCTTCTCCGATCTTTCCAAGATCTAACCAATGCCAAAGTACTCGTAAGCCATCGTGTCCAAACTACTGCCAAAAGGAACTGTATATTACATAAGGAACGGACTGAAACTCCAATTTTGTCAAAATACTGCTAAATTAACTATATTTCGTAAAACATGGAACCAACACATGTGCAGACGGCCGTGAAGTCATCTGAAAGAAAGGTAAGTCCCTGCTGCAAAATGAACTCTAATGCTTTCATCTTAATAATCCTCTCAATCATAAAAAGTAAACTTCAACCTTCGATAATGTTAACTCCAATCACCTAATGTATGTCTTTTTAAATATCTCTAGTTTTGTAATCCTTATAATTTCAAAATGTAATTGATTATTTTTCCATCGGTAATGCTAAACCGATTAATTGCTTAAACATGACCTTCTTTTTGATTTCTTTTTGCTTTTATATTTAAATTGTATTTTACTTTCTAAACTCGAATGCTAGGTTTTCACTCTTATTGTATTTTTATTTTAAATGCGGCAAATTTTTTTATTTAATATTATGCAAATCATACCATTTTAATATGCTGATAACTCAATCTGGCGAATCAATCTTATTTTATTTTTGCTATTCCGTCATTAGGGAATATTTAACCGTAAACATAAGTTTTCTTACTACACTATAAAATTCACCCGATTGAGAAGTACTCCTAAACTATGTTTTATTAATTAATATTATGCCATACAATGCTATTTAAACTAAATTATTTACTATTATTTCACGCTATTATCAATATTATAGAAGTTCCATATTAAATAAATTAAATTCAGATCCTCATTTTAAGTGATGATTCATTATATAAGTAGCCCGCCACCTAATGATAATTTAAGTAATTAATTTCCCGGACATGTTAATATGCGTTTAGCGAAGGGATTCTTAATTTTTATATTCTATTAGTAATGTGTCAGATAAGTTCTTTAAATAAATTGTATGCCCCCTTTTTGGGATTGCTTGCACATAATTATTTCATTACGCTAGGCTTAATTACTATTTTTGGCCAGATAAATCAGGGTTAAGACAAACCTGAAAGCCTTCGCAACGTGTCCCGATGATAGCGTTCATAAATCAAAAGTTGCTTTATCATACTTTCTCCCATTATTGGAATCCATAAAGCACATTTCTCGGCAGAGTGTGGAGGCCCCAATTCCCACAGATTGCGCTGGTTGGGTAGCTCTGCTATGGGTTAACATTCGACAAATTGGAACCATGGTATCTTGCCGACCACCTCCTCGGATGCTATCTGTCACAAGTGCAGATAAGCCTATATTCTTCGTCCTCAAGTTGATGAAGCTTCTCATCCTCTCAAACTTTGTCATCTGGTCCGCACGCTATCGTTCATCCTTCCTCATATATTTTAGATGCCTGTGAGCCGTGATGATATTATTTTCCTAAGCTATCCCAAGTTCCTGTTATAATAAAAATTTAATTTGCCTTATTATATACTATCGCTTATTAGCACTGTCTACCCTTCGTTTAATCACTATTAAATACGTTAATAATTAACTATTAATAAAAACTTTATTATAAAGGTCGAGTCATGTGACAATGTCGAAATAGTTATGCTTTTCCCTACTCTTTTCGCACATCATAAGTGGTGAATCATCTCATAAGGTCCCAAAATAATTAATCTATTGTCAATGTAGCTCAAATGAAATCCAGGTGTAATCCAAGCTCACTAGTTCATTTATTATTTAAAATGTAATAGGTATGATAAAAGCCCACTTACAATTATTGAATTTTGTTATATTCTATGTAACTTGAAATCTTATAAATATTCATTCTAAAAGCCCATGTATGGCTATTGCAGTCTGTCATAGTTTTAATGATTTAAAAATGTCATAGCGTGAGTAATAGAAACCCGTTAAATTGTATTAGCATATTAAGCCGCATTGGTTCAAATAATTAATTTCTTACCATGTATGTTTAGTAATGCATATCCATCAACCCTTAAGATATGTTATTAAGGTTGATATGGAATGCCTAAGGGACCGTAAGTGAAACCTAGATTGAGTATTCTTTGTATAGTAAAGGTTCTAACTTATTGTAAATCTCTATATCCAGCTATTCACATATTAATCGATTCTTATTATTAATATCATGCTAAATAAATTCATATTTAATAATCTATCTTTTGGAGATTTTATTGGTTCATGCGTGCACATCTGTTATTATGTTACATTATCGTTTAGTTAAGCATTAAGTCTCTTGTGTCTCTGCTGACCCTCTGGGCTGGAGATAATTGAAAGGTAGGCTGCTATTGTCAGAAATGTTGTTTGTAATGGGATAGACTTGGGAAGTGGGCAATAGGGCGGAGTTCATGAGTATCCCTGACCTGTGTATCTCGTATATGATTGAACTCTAGGTACTTTTGCTTAAATGCTAATTCTTGTTAGATGAACATACAATTCTGACAGGTACAATATCTATATATGCTTGTAAAATTCATTTATAAGACGGATGTAATGACTATGAAATAACATCTAAGAAGATTGGTTGAGCATCTAGAAAGAGGATCTAGATTATGTTGAGTTTTAAATCAAATTGTATCTTAAATTATTGACAATTCTGATCTACTTAGTTTTTTTTTTATACATATTTTCTAAGAGAGCATTCTGATGAAAAACAGGGAACCATGTGCAAAGAAGTAGACTTGAGTGTACCTGTAATATTTCTCATGCTAATATTTAGTTAAATATGAAGAAGTTTAGTATAGACACTTTTTCCTCAAACAGAGACCACTGGAATATTTTATTGCTAAGGAAGCTGTTTGTAAAGTACTTCTGTCAGAATTCTAAGTAGTGCCAGGAAGTTAATCAAGGAATTTATTCCTAGAAATTATTTTACATTTAAGCTTAGTAATATATAGGGTATATGAGCAACTGATGATTGCTGGTTTAGCATGAAATACATATATTGGTGATTATTTATTTTTCAACATATATGTGTTCAAGGGTATCAGTGATATGAGATAGAGTGATGAGTGGTGGGTCATGTGAAAGTCGGTGTTCATATACCCTATATATTACATATATTGATGCAGGTATATAATAAGCCTGCATTTCAGTTGTTTAAGCTTAGATAAATTAAAAAAAATAAATTAGAATTCCAAAGATGCTTATAAATAGTATGGAGTAAGATTATGTTCTGGTCTGTTGTTGCAAAAGGTTATATTCAAATAGTGAGGTGATTCCCTGTTTAAATGAAAAATTGAGCATACTACCTCTATGGATTAGGATTAAGATCCAAATTTTTGAAAAAGATTAAAAATCTTTTCATATTCTTTTTGGAAGATTTTTCTGTTTTTGAAAAGATCTATTTTGTAAAGATAAAGCAATGTCATTAGCATAGATGAATTGCCTAAATTTCTGCATTTGGAAAATCATTAATGAAAATATTACTGTTTTGTAAAATTTTATATCTACTAAAACTATCACTTCATGCCATTTGAAGTTTTCTATTGGAGAACATTTTTCAAGTAAATAAACTCATTTATGTAAGAAAACTCAGTAAGTGTTATATTAGACATATATGAAAAGAAATCTAACACAAGATATCATGTCAATTTGACCATTACACTCATCTGATTCATAAGTGAAATTTAACAACACTTGAACTTTATAGATATGGCAAAATACAAAGTATAAATTACTTAAGGTCGATATTTCTGATAGTAAAACTGAAGGCCTTTGTTGGAATTTCTACAGCTTTCTTTATAATATTTTGCTAATATTTAAGCTGTCTCTCTCTATATATATATATATATGTGTGTGTGTGTGCGCGTGCGCGTGCGCATGTGTGTAATTATAAATAACCATAGCTTAATTAAAGAAATGAAATTGATTCCAGTAGCTGAATAGCTTAATGAAAATTGCAGTTACTTTCAGTTCAATTTATATATGTATGCAGTTGTCACTTGGAAATGAGCATACCCATTCCAATTCCAAGAAATAAAAGAGGGAAAAGAAAAAAAACTGCTCTACAAATAAGTTTTGCAATGAATTACATAAAACATCTGTGAATCAAGAATATATCCACATCTAAAACATGTTGGCCCATTTTTCTGTTTATTATACATTTTGCGATGCTGTGTTTTAATTTCTTCAGTGGAAAATTTTTTTAAAAAACACTTACTATACTGCCTTACTATAACTCTCCAATATATTCTATTCTTTACCATATTTTTCTAATGGAAACAAACAATATTGCACGTGTCTGTGAGGTAGGTAATCCTGATAATATAAATTTGATATAATTCTTCCATGAAAGCCATACTCAAGTTCATCATAAAATATGCTTTTTGGATATCATCCATTGTTTTGTTTGTTTATATGTCCAAACTAAAGATATAATTTTACATCAAGCAAGTTGAAGGATGTATTAATTGGTTTTGTGATCTTGCCATTATATATTTTTAAAATTTTATAGAACATCCTTAAATTAAACTTTTCTCTAATTTGCATATTGCATCAGTACATTGTTTAAGTCACCCTTTCATACATTAAACTAAATAAAGTAACAGCCTTATTTTCAAAAGTTATTTCCTCATAATAAACAATTTATTTTTAATTTGTTAAAAGCAATAGTAGTGCAGTGGAATCTATCTTGCACATCAAATATCTAAGGCCACTTTTTAATTTATAAAACTAAATTAGTTCAATTTTTAGTTGATAACTACCCATGTTAAAAGATGTTCAGCATTTTTTTTCATAATTGGATGATAAAGAACTTTAGTTTTTTTTACACATATGTTGCATTTTAAATATTAAGTACTTTCTGTAAATAATCTTCTGAACTGACAAAAATAGATCCGCATATTGTAAGACCAGAAACCAAGAAAATGAAGTCTTTATTTTTGGATTTTATTCAAAGCTGCCAGAATTAGTTCCAAAGACCATTGCCATAAAGATTGAAACCATGTTGTAGGAAGTATACATTTTTTCTTAACACCAATTTTCATTTTAAATGTCTCAGATTTTTCACATGTAGTAATATTTTTTTCTCTCAGTTCATCATGTAGAAGCTGTATAATATGAATACATTTTGGTGGATCCAAGTAATTTCAAACAATGCCATATATCTGTCCTAATAACTATGTCAAATGTCTTAATCTGAACAATAAAAGCAATATATAAATCACTCATTTATTCTCGATACTTTTTTTACACCTTCTTGGCAACAAAAAAACATGTCTATAATGTTTTTTTGATTTTCTAAAACTGCATTGGGTCACTAGTAGCCATTCATCTATGACTTGAAACTAATCTATTAAACATAATCCTTTAATATACATTTATTCTAGTGGATAATAATGATATTCTATGATAATTACTGCAATCTTTTCTAAAACTTTAATTTTAAAAATTGAAACAATAAAATCATCCTTAAAATCAGATGTCGCAACTTTCATGGGTTTACATATTTCTAAAACACTTTCAGTATTTTTGATACTAACATATTATTATCATATTTTAAAATTTCTCAACTTATTTCATCAAGAACTGCAGTCTTTCCATTTTGAAAATTACAAAGAGCTGTTTTGACTTCATGTAGATGAATATCTTTGTTCAAATCTAAATGAGTAGATAAAATTAATATATATCAGTAAAAGTCATCTTCTCAGTTGAAACTACTACTTTCACTTATCCAAATTATTATCATCATCATATGAAAGTACCATTGCTGAGTTTAATAGGATTGTGATAATGTTTTTCAGATCTTTATGTTTCTTTCAGTACATGAAAAAAGTCTACAGCAACTATGAACAGCGAATGTCTGTTTTAAATGAACAATTTTAATCCACTAAATCATTTTTAAACCTTTTTGTCAGTCATTGAACTTCTGCCTTCAGATTTTTATATATATTATAAAGTTCCACATTTAATTTATTATTCTGCTAAGGAGAAAATGCCATATGTGTTCTTTTAACCAGATTATTAATAATATCATTATTAGAAAACCAGTCATGATTTTTTTTTTTTAGTGAACCCAAGAATAGGTTTATTCTCTCTTTAAAAGAATTCCAGGCTTCAGTAATATGACAATTGTGAAGGGCCAAATTAGCAGTTTTGGTGTTTAATGGCTGTTGAAATTTAATATAATATTTCCAAAGAACATCAACTGTTTTGTGAACATGAATGAAAATCTATTCTTTAATGCAACTATCATTTTAATCTTGCAGCATACTAATCTATGATCTCTCCAACAATCTTTTTTAAGTGCAGACATGAACTTATATTCTGACTACTAACTATAATGTAATCTACTAAATGTCATTGTTTTTAGTGCAGATGCGTTCATGTCTCTTTGTAGTAGTTTTTCTTTTTAAATAAAGTGGTTGTGATATTCAGTCTGTGTTGTGAAAAATTGAATAATAAAATACCTTTTGAATTTACAGCAGCAATATCATTACCACCAACTGTTGACTAAAATCTGTTATTTGTATTGACACATGCATTAAACTTTTCAAGAAGAAAAAAATCTTATTTTAATGGTATTACTGTAGTAATGTTATCCAGAAAGAAATTAAAACTTTCTTTATCTGAATCTTAAGGTTTGTAAAATAATGCTCTTCAGAAAGAAATTAAGACTTTCTTTGAATCTTAAGCTTGAAGCATAAGCACTAATATCATTGTGGAAAGCAAGTTTTAACAATATTATTCCATGAATAGAGGATTTTAACTTAGACTTTATAGCAGATTCACGATCATGCACTCTTCTTTCATTGACTGATCTGTTTTCCAAAAAAACTTGTAGTCATCTATCTGTTCTATTAAATTCCCTTCCTCTGAAAGCTGAGTTTTATTAAAGATTAACTATATTGATGTCAAGTCTTAACTATTTTTAGCTCTCAATGCTACCCTATCAAGTAAAGTTAAAATATTCCATTTACTTTTATAAACATTAAAAACATGTTTTAAAATTTATTTCTTTGGCTAGTCTGGTTGAGTTGTGAATTTGGGGTAATTTTGATTGCATACTTTTATTTATATATAAAAAAGTTAGATTTACTTTTAGTACTTTTACTGCCTCCTGCCTTACCATTACTACTGCTATTATTACTAATGCTTTAATGAATAATCCACCAGGTATGACAACCTAGTCAGACTGAGTGAGACAGGGCATTTTTAGACTACATCTTTTAGACCCCTTCCATTTTTGTGGTAACATAGTAATCCCTAAATAGGCCTACCTAAACATACCATCTTAACCAGCAAAAATTTTTGATTCAAATTTAGTTTTAAACTGAATTAAAGATTGTACTGCCTCAAATAAAAGCTGCAAAATCTCAAACATTATCAGATATTTTTTTAAAATGTCATTTCAGAAATTATTGAATCTAATGAAGAATTAATAGCTTTAAAATTTTCAGTCCTCTTAAGATGTATATTAGAAATTATTTCCTGATTGTACAATTATTTTTGAAAATTTTGTCCCCAAACTTTAAACTATTATGGAATTAAAAAGTGAAAAAAAAAAAAAGTCTATTTACAGACAAGTAATGAAAAATTGATCCCATGACAAATTGATGTAGAATATTATATTTTATTTTATTTTTTAATTTTTAAGTTATATTCAATAAATTTTAAAGTATTCACTAATAAATCGTAAAGCATAGAATTAAATTAAATAATAAATATATTAAAGTTCTATATTGGATGCTATGTTACTTTTATGCTTGAATAAAAGATTTGTTTCCCCCACATTTTTTTTAAAATCACTATCTTTGATTTTTGATTAAAGGAAAAAAATATCAGTCCAGGTAATTGAATAAAGTTGTTGTGCTTTGTTTGTTACTTTGATACTCAAAAAATGTGTGTTTTTTTATAATCAAAGTCATTAATTCTATCTACTAATATATGAACATTTTATTAGTTGCACACCAAAAGTAAAATACTTTTATTTTTTAAAAATTATAAATAAATAACTTTTTTTTTCACACACAATGTCATTCATGTTATCTGGAAATAAAATGAAATTTCAACATTTTAATTTCTCATCTATTCTCTCAAACAATTCACATGAGAGTCAATTTGCAATCTATCAAGAGAAATTGCTAATTTTTTTTAATATCATTAAAATTACTTATACACCTAGGTCTCGTTTTATGCAGTAGATAGGTTCCGTAGAAAACCTGCATTAAAAAAATTGCACAAAAATAGACTTAACTTACCTTGAAAAATGGGGGATACATTCTATAATTTTCAGAAATTGCATAGAAGCAAAGCAACAAGGAAAAATTACTTTAAAATTCGCATAAAAAAAAATAAGGAAATAAAGTATGACTAATAAAAAATTTCAAATATTTGAAAAAAATTGATGCAAGACAAACTTTTTACTTTTTTTTTTATTAACTACAGTATTTAATTTTACATTTTTTCATACATATTTTAATCATTACCACTATTTAACAATATGCAGTTTTTTTTTTAAACTGGTAAGAAATCAGATTCATCACAAGAGGAAATACAACTAGTGCCACCTTCAGTTTTGTGGTGTTAATGGTTTTCTGTCAACAATGTAATCAGTGATTAAACTTTGAGATGATGATTTTATTAATTGTTTATAAAGCTTACGATATCCAGACATACAGCTATTTAGCTCTCAGGTTGGAATTAAAGAGGTTGTTCATTGCAGCAAACTCTCTCAGATTTCAGCATTTTCTGACATTTTTTTTGTCTTACATATCCACATAAAATCTATGATTGAATGATTATTACTTATCAGAAAATAATACATTTGTCTTCATTTGATAGATATTTTTGTTTACTATTGAAATAAATGTAAAATGTTCACAATTTGTTTCTATATTTAAAAAAATGAGATTGCAATCAAAACAAAAAGATTATACATTATCATTAGAAAAATTATTTTCAGTTTACAAAATCAACAAAATCTTTGTTATTTCTGATTAATACTTTTAAAAATCTAAAAGAATATTTCTGTTATATCTAACAAAATATGTTTTAAAAGTTTAAAATTTTTAAATATTTATTGCGATATTTTTATACTTACAAGTATAAACTATTATTATTATTTACTTATAAGTATAAGTAGGTTATTTATGTAAAAACTAAGATTCTAAATAGCTTCAGACTATATTCATGTTAGCTGCTAATATAACATATTTTTGAGGAAAAAAAAGTATTTTAAATCAAAATAAGTTATTAATAATTTAAATTTCTTGATATCTAATAAATATATAGTGAAATATAAACTTCTTTATCGCATAAAAGAAAACCTGCATAAAAAGATATTAAAAAGAAACATGAATTGCATAACTTCAAAATCGCATTAAAAAAAATTGCATAAAACGAGACCCAGGTGTATTTACTTTAGTCTTTTAATTCCAAAAAAAAATCTATTAATGTCAAGATAAATGAAAATTTGGCAACTTGAAAAACTTTTAAACCTCACTTTGATGGCCTTCTATCAATCTCTAACTTGGATAAAAATAGAACATTATATTTTTGAACAGTGCAATCATTGATTACAAACTGTTTACTAACATGTAATCAGTAACTGTCTCTTAGAATACATTGCAATATTGCAAACATTATTTTAAATGATAGATTTATCAGATATCAATACTTATTTATTCACATAAATACAAATACAAATGTCAATGAATAAAGATTTTGTTCATTTTTTGAAATGAAACTGTTTCTCATAACAGTAAATGATGAAAAACCTTTATTTTTCTGATTATGATGCAATTTTTTAATGTTTACAAAAGTCACATGTAATTTTTTTTTTAATTTCCTTTGTTTCTAAATATAAATATCTATCAAAATAATAATGGTTTAATGTTAAATTTAATGTTGAAAGCTTATAGACAGGGAAAACAATTAAAATTGTCACAGTGCTAATGCAGCGCATCAGGGTTAAGTTTTTAATTTATTTATGCAGTCTTTTGTTTTTATTATATAATAACATATTTTATATACAGTAATCATTTGGTTCAAAGTCTACATTTGGATACCTGAAACCATGAATCGTGGTGAATCCTATATAATGTAAATAATTAATTTATTTATATATACCTATTTAAATTGAAATTATATATATTAAAATATTAATGAAAATGATTAACAAAAAGAAGTAGGATAATGCAGTTGTAAAAAAAAAAAAAGATAATACAATAATGAAATAATAAAGCACATTTAAATATGTATGACTTTTTTTCTTTTGTTATTAAACAATTCTTTTTATTATACAAACACTTCGTGACTTTTCTAGTTGAAAGAATTTTCAGTATCATAAACTTAGTGCTTTCAGATTATTTCAAAAATTTTATTCAGTAATTTACAGCTGTGATGTAGTGATTGTAAAAAATAATGTTTTTACCATAATAGCAACCATGTGATTAAATACTGCATCAGAATGTGCTCATGACACCATTCTTATAGGCACATATGCTTGTAAAAAGTTTTGTTTAATATTTTTTTTTTACAAATCACATTTACTAAAAACATTTTTAGAGTTGATTGTTATCATTTTGGTAATACATGGGTATGGGAATATTAGTGTAAATTAAAGTATAAAGAAAAAAAATAGTCTCAGTGTGTAATTAACCTATTCATTCAGTTCAAATCCCTTTACTTACTATAGTCTTAATTTATAAATCTATTAGTATATTTATGTATAGCTATACTTAAAAATAAGCATTAATGATTCCATTTAAATTTTATTATATTTTTAGGAGTTTGTCTGTTTTTATTCAAGAAATTGTCTATTTCATTTTTAATGACTCTTAACATTAGATCAATGGGAAATGTCTGTAGTGTATAAAACAACTAACTTAAAGCAGTTCATTTTAAGGAAGTATTTCTATTTTGAAGATGAGAAATAGTTTAACATGTAAGATTTTCACACTAACTTTAATGCCTAGCATATCTTAATAATATTTTTTAAAAGTTTTTGTTTTTACTTTTGAGAAGTAAAATTTCTGCACTTATTCTTTCAAGACATGCATAATTTCAAAGTCATTTGATATCAGTTTAACATAATGTGGAATTATGTATCTTGATTAACAATCAGATTATGAGTTTTTTTAAAGTATTTTTAATCATATTTTAAACTATTTTGATGCATGTAAAAAATTACTTCAAATATTGTTTTTATAGCATCTGAATTCGGTTTACACTATACTCTCATAATAAAAGTGCCATACTTATATTTAATCGAAATCTGTATGATCATATAGATATCTAGAGAGAAAGAGAAAGATTGATTTGCTTCTATATAAAGTTTCTTAAACAAGAAGTCATATATTAATTTAGTTGATAGTTTTATTTGTTTTGACAACAAGAGGCTATTACAGTTAAAATGAGTTACATATGTTCTAAAACTAAAGTTTTTGGTCACTATTAAAACTAAATTAATAATTTTAATATTTATAAAATTATGTCATTATATAAAAGTAATACTTTATTTTTTTTCAAGTATGTGTTACATAATATTCATGATCTCTAAAGACATGGTAAATTATTTATAGTCTTTATTTAAGTTAGACTAAAACATTGCCCTTTAAAAGCAGCAATTTTATGTAATAATAGTTTGTGATTATAAAAGTAGATAATGCCTATGCATTATTGAATGAATAAAGGGGAGTCACAATGAGGTCTTCTACAAGATAGACTCTTAAGAGTTAAGTGACGAATGGTTTTTAGATATTAGTTAAAAACTAATGGATTACTTTATTACTGATTCAATCAACTTAAAGACATTTTACAATCTTAAGCAATGATTACAATACTTTAAGTAATCAAACATATATGTAAAAATCAGTTTATGTGAAACAAAATGAAATAATGAAATGTTATTACTTATTATTTTTGAAATATTATTTTAAAAATATTGCAATTAAAAAATTGTTTTTAAAGAAACACTTTACTCTCAAATTTTAGATCTTAGGATTTGCAGTGGTAAGCAAAATAACTATATTATGTTGATTTATTTTCTATATTTTTGTTGATTTAAGTTATGTTATCTAGCAATATTAATTCAATTAAACAATGTGTAAATTTATGTGAGTGAAAATACAAAACTGAATATCAATTTACATTATTGAAGAAATTTTGTTGAGCAGATTTTATTAAGTTGTAAGATTTTTAAAAAAAAATTTTTTAAATATTATAATTTTTAGAATTTATAAGAAATTAGTTTATAAAATTGTTGCTTGTCATTTTACTTTAAATAAAAGAACAGACTGCAATTTTATCTTATCTCTGTATCACTAAACTATGAAATATGGAAGAGATGAAAAAAAAATCCTTCTTTTGTTTGCAGACTTATTTATATATTTCAAGATTTCCACAAGTTTTAAACATTTAAATTTAATAAAACAATCTTTGTAAACATATTTTAAATATTTGATAATTTAAAAAAGATGCATTTCATTAAATTATAATAAAAATATTTTTATTTATTGCGTTTTAAATTCAAGCTTATTAATAATTAAATTGTTAGTTTAAATTAATGTTTTTTAAATTGTCTAAAATATTTTGTGATCTTTTTTTAACAATCAATATTTTTTATATAAATTATTATTGCATCAATTTCTTTCTGCATATATATTCTAAATCAAATCTGTAATGAATGCATTAAATGTCTATAGTAATAGCTTAGGATGACCTCTAAAGCATGAAGGATGTTTTCAAATTTCAGTCTATTAGCTTAATAGTTTAAAAGAAATAAAAAAGACTCGTAAATGTATGAGTGCAAGCAGTCCAAACATTCTCACTAATGAAGGATATTAACGAAAAACCAATCCTTGGATGTGGATTATGGCACTACTATTTAATGTCCTTTGATTACTCAACCTTGCAATATATTATTCTAAAATAAAAATAAAAAAGATATGCGCTATTAGAAGCATTATAGTAACATGTCAGTTGTGTTTAACTAAACATTTAATCTAATAATATTTAGGTAAATATATAAAATTATAAAAAAAAGTCTATAAAGCAAGTTTATACAAAAGTCATGAAGAAATTCATAATTCCTAAATTTGTAAAATGCGTCCAATAAAATTTATGATGAATATATTTAGTTATGTATGTGCGCACATCTACATTTGCCTTTCTACACATTTAATATATAAACTTTGGCCCAAAGTAATTAATTTTATATTTTTTTTTTGAGAAGAAGATTGATTATTTTTTTATAATGTAGTAGTATTTTTATTATCTCTCTGGATATCTCATTAGATAATGAAGTTTTTTTATTCTTTTAAATTAAAATATATTATTTTTAAATATTGTGACAAAATGTCAGGCCCAAATGAGAGTGCAAGCAGGCCATTGTTTAAATCAATAGTATATTTGTATTATTGTAGCAACAAATAATCTGTTTTCCATTTTTAATTATATCTTACACCAGTCTTTACCATGTTACATTGAAATTTGTTTATTTAAGTGAAACTTATCAAGTTACTTAATTCCCTTGAAAGACCATAATTTTGATAATTTGACAACATCTCTGATAGAGGGCAAATTGTGAACACTATTATACAATATTTCCTTTGCAGGAAAATCATTTTATTTCAAGTTTTTCCATAGATACTAACATTTGTGAATAATAATGAATCTTTTGTAACATATATTTTAAACAAACTTTTTTAAGCTGTATGTAAAATGTGTGTGCATTTATGATACAGTTTAGTCTGTAAAATATAATTATTAAGACATCAGCAAAAATATTTTTTTAAAAAAAGAATATTATACTATACAGTATATATTTTCAATATATATATATATACTATCCAATCAGAGATTACAGTCTTTGGTTATATACATCTGACATGCTGTATTGCAAGACTAAATTTGATGGATTGGACTATATTGGACTTCTGGTTATAAAATTAAAAAAATAGTGAACATTAAATATTGCCACTATTGTGATCAAATCACACTTAATAGTAGTATGAAATAAGGTATTCCTTTTTTTTACATTTCAGCAATTTAGAAGCTAAGTATTACATTCTATAAAAGTAAAAAAATATCAAAGTTAAATATTGTAGTCTTCCTATTGTCAGCATGAACTTCGAAAAATGGAATTCAGAGAATAACGATTCCCACAATCTAATGAAAGCTTTTTCAAATAAAAGTTATAATTGTTATAAACATATGAAAACAAAAACGAAATATTTTGGATGAGTGACAAGAAAATTTTATAATGCTAGCAAAAATGAAGAGCTTGCCAAAAAAAAGTTAAATCTAATAGTAAAGCTAAAAACACAAAACTAAATTATACTCTACATTGGTTATCCTCTTCCTATAAAATTCTACTTGGATTGAACAAGTAGAAATGATACAGATAAAAGAAAAAAGAATTTAATGCCCAACAATGGGACCTACAAAATAGATTACTTAAATCTAAATCTGTAACAAATCTCAATAGCAGAAAATATGATTTGGTCTATTTCTTACATGCAATTTTTTATGTTAGCTATGGAAAATTTATTGTATATGTGACTTTATACTAGAAGATGGGTTAGAACTGAATCATGTATCTATATTAGAGTGGTCTATAGATTCCTGGAAATGGACTTCCATAGGCAACTCCTAGGATTGGGTATCATATAAGTATTGGGCATATTTAGTATAATGCCATTAATGGAATTGGATTGTGTACTCTGTATTTTTTACACTTCAAAGTAGATGTTGCCAATAGAGCAAAAATTAGCAGGATATACGCTCATTTAAGTGCTTATATCAGAAGTAGGTGAATTGTTCTTAAAACCACATTTACCCATGACTTAGACCTCTGTTCATTATTATATAAGTAATCCAATTTGTTGGCTCTGCCATATCTACTGCCATTACTGAGACTGCATTAAGAAGTAATATGACACAATCTGGAACATCTAAAGTATATGGATCGAGAAGCTCTAATTCTGATAGTAATTGGGATGGAATGAATAAAAATATGATGAGGAAATTCATCTGATAAATGACCCTGTTTTATTTTAGTAGTGACTTTCCATGAATTTGTGGGAATTTCAAATGATATATTATGCTTAAGTTCACTTGATAGGTTAAGTACCTGAACTACATTTGCAATGGCAGAGGAATCTACTTGTAAAGTCAGGTGGATTGTACATAATATATCATGTAAAAATGGTTTTAATTTTATGACACAATTTTTTTTTAAGTTTAGATGCTTTATAATATTTTCAGCCTTCTCTCATTGCTATTTGAAGAAATATTCTAGTCATGTGAAAAATCTGCTTGTGAATCTGGCATTAGACAATTTGCTTTATTCATTTTGTTTTTGAAACTTCACTAAATAATACTGATAAATGATATGATGGGGTAGAAGATGTTTGCAAGTATTTCATCACAGTAATCATTTAGCTTTCCAAAAGAATGGACCTAATTTTATCAATTGTGTTATTGATTCTGATAGTGTTAAAATCAAGAAAGTATTGAAGTCAAGAAATGTTAGTGCTATTTTCACTATTTCTTGGATCTAGTGAGAATCTTAGTCGTCATTACAGTCTTTGCTGTCATCGTTAGCTTTGCACTTTGAACCCATTCTCAGTGTGCTTTAAAATTTTAAAGCTTAGCAGAGAAATACTGTAACATTCAAGATGCCTTTCTTAAAATTGTAACAATGTGATTTAATAAATCTGCAAGTTTGAATGTGCAAGTTTTAGAAAAGACAACGTAAGACAATAAAATGATTGCTGCTAAAAAGCAGGTAAAATAGGTATAAAATTTTAAATTAGTAAAAAAAGAATTTTCGATTTTTTTTAAAAAAAAGTATTTTTTCACACCATGAGTTATTGAAATTTTAAGTTTTGAAATGTAGGGAAGCCACTTTATTAATGTATGAAAAAAATTTAAGTTTTAATCATTAATTGATTTGCGTTTTTACAGATGATTTTTAAAAATGAGCTAATATTTTTGATCTGATCCACAAAATAAATATCCCCCACCCCATAATGTAACTTTAAATAAAACTAATTGATTTATTTAAAAGAAATATTCTTTTCTTTTTTTTAAAAAGAACATTTTAGTATATATATTTTTTAACTTTATATTGATGAATAATGCACATAGATTTATGATATTGATTTTTATAATGCTGGTTTTTTTTTTTCTCTAAAGAGGATTGTTTATTTATTTAATGCAAAAGTAACACTAAAATGTAAAAGTTAAGTAGGAACTAATATTACAATATGATTTAAAAAATATGTTCTCTCGCTAATGGTTTTAATGTAATTTATGTAAATATTTTTTAGATATAAATTATGCTTTTGAAAAATTTATTTAATAGTAAAAGCTGATAAATTATTTTTTATACTATTTTAATTCATAGATAAACAAATAAATGTTTAAGCAAATATTTTATAGTATATACTCTGGCAATGGTTAATATATAAAACAGAAAAATCTTTAATGTATTTTTTAGCAGTAATTTTGGAATCGCACTTTTTAACCAAAGTGTTAAAAAAAATCTAAAGAATATTTTTCATTTAAAAACTGTTCCATATTAATCATAAATGTTACCAGTTCTGTTCTCAATAGAATTAATAATAGTTTTAAATATTATGAGTAAATATTGTGAACACTATTAGAAATGAATTTTAAAGCTTAAAAAAAAAAAAAAGGATAATATAGGCTAGAATCCTCCAGATTTCACTTTGCAATTTTATCAGATTGTTTATAGTATATTAAGCACTCTGTACACATCTGTTTAAACTGTTTGTTTTGATTAATAATTAAATAAGTAATATATTACATCTTTAGCAGTGATTTTTTTCTATCTTAGGAATTCAAATCATTCATTAAGCATATTAGATTAAGTATTTATGAGTAATAATAATTTAGAACAATATTTTATGTGTTTGTTAATCTATATGTTTTAAAAGATTTTATTTGCTTCATGTTACTATGATAGTATGTAAATGTTTTTTATTATAAATGTCTTCAGAAATTATTTTGAATGCGGTTATTATTCCTATTCTTTATAGAGAAAAACACTATAATTTGTTTTAAAGAATCTATAAATTTATTGTAAGAATTAATATTACAAATGGAAATTCTTTACATGTTAGAAAATAATGTAATCTGTCAATAAAAATAGAACACTAGCATTATACCATTCATGATTTAGAGTAGTGATGTACAGCCTTTTTATACTTGTGACCTCCATACTCAAACTGAAATTTTACACAACCCATTATATGTTATTATCATTAATTGTTGCACTGATAAGCAAAATGGCTGATTATCAATTAATCAGCCAATACTGATTAATCGGCCAATTATTAAATACAATTAAGGTGCCCAGTGGCCATTTTTGGGTCTCTCTCACACCAACAACAAAGTGCCATTATGTTGTGGGAGCTTAAAGAAACTAAACGATTGTTAGATAGGTTTTTAGTTCGATGAGAATCAAATGCAAACATTTTTATATATACATATATTTATACATAATAAAAATATTTATAAAATTATTGCTATTTTAATTTATTTTTTCCATTTTTATATGCAAAGAATAAAACTTAAATAAATATATATTCTGAGCACCAGAACGAATTACTTCTATATACACTTAATTTAATGGAGAAAATTAATTTGAGATGTGAGATATTGCTGGGAATGAATTAAGTTTGTAAGCCTATAGGTATCGTTGTATTTAAGGTTGCCAGATTTTTACACAGAATACAAAAAAAATTAAGATGCTTCAAAAATTTTTTTTAATAATTCTATAATATATGTTTGGGAATGCAGGACAAAATCATGAAAAAATCAGGATATGATCAGTATATGTCCTGCTAATTGTATTATTAAATATGTATTTAATAATTTTTACACATATCTGAACCTAAAACATCCTTATCTATATCTATAAATGAATTATTAAAAGATTGTGCAGTAGTCATACTCATATTTATTTTATTGTAATAATAATTGGTTAGAAAATCTGTTAGCTGCAGTTTTTAGTTTTCTTTGAAAAGTATATACATTGTTTATAAACACCTTATCAAGAATCTATAATTCTTTATCATTTCAAAAGGAGCAAATACACTTATGATATAATCTCTTTTCCACCAATAGTAATACAACAATAGTTAAATAATATTATGTATGAAATTATATAACAATAAAATTATTTTTAATATCAAGTTATTTTCTTTTTCAGATTCATTTATTATTTTCTAAAACTTTTTTCAAATCCCTACCTGTCATGACTTCCAGTATTGTATGGAAATCTTTTAAGATAGACAAAAACGAGAGGTTTTCAAAGTGCAATTTATGTAGTGCTTTAGTATTGAGAGGTGGAAAAAATGCTAAAACTTTTACTACTGCAAACATAATAAAACATTTCAAAAAATAACATCATGAAGACTTTTTAAAAGAAACTGGAAGGATGAAAAGAAAAACCCAAGAAGATGGATGTTCATCAATAACTATGGAAACACATACCCTAAGACAGGCTACCTTAACTCAGGTATTAGAGAAGAAAAAAATGTGGGATATAAATGATCAGCGATCCAAAAAAGTTCATTATTTGATTGGAGAAATAGTGTTTGATTTAGCATTTCAAAGATTACTATATAAAAAAATTGTTCCTAATTACAATATTCCCAGTAGAAAATATTTTTCTGATAATATCATCCCTGATATATTTCAGAAAGTCCAGTCAAAAATTCAGAAATCTATTGATGATGCAAAATATATTTCTCTAACCATTGATATTTGGACAGCAATTACAAGCAATTAGCTTATTAAGCGTAGCAGGCCACTGGTTGAATGATCAGTTTCAGCAAGAAAGATCTGTTTTGAGAATTGTCCCCTTTGAAGGTTTCCACACAGCTACCCAAATCAATGAACAGATAAATAATGTTCTTGAACAGTATAACTTGACAAGTGGTAAGTTATTCTTAAAACTGAGAAATTCTGGAGCAAATGCTTTATACATACACTGCAGCTGATATTTAACGAATGCATATTTTCTCAATAAGCTGTGAAAACTATAATCACCGTTAATAGAAATATCGTCTCACATTTTAATCATTCTGCTTTAGCTTTAAGCAAATGGGAAGATTTGCAAAACAAGTTAGGTTTACAGAAACAAATTAATTCAAGATGTTCCTACTTGCTGGAATTCTACATACTACATATTGGAAAGGAACTTGTAACAGCAAAAAGCCCTTGTCACATACACTATAGACAATAAAATTTCTATGTTGAGCCCTTATGGTCTCTCATTGATAAAATTGTTCTACTTTTAAAACCATTTGAATTACTCTGGAAGCCAGAAAATAAGAAACTACATCGTCTTTAATAATTCCCATAATAGAGACTCTGAATTTATTCTTATCAAAAGCAAGCAGTAATGCCTTTGGCGGAATTTGTACTACAGTCGAAGAATTACAAGTTTCAATGAAAAAAAGATTTTCATCATATATAGAAAACAAGTCTTTATGCTTATCATCTTTATTAGATCCCAGATTCAAAATGAAATTTCAAAAAGAGGACATGGTTAGAGAAAATATGGACATTTGATAGCTCAGATGTTGATAATTCAAAATCTCAAGAAGAACTAAAGTTTGAAACTTCTACTAAAGAAGATTATAAAAATAGAAGAGAATCTCTAAGTTTTTCCAATTTATTTGATGAATTAACTTCTGGTAAGTGAAATAATGAAGAATAGCATGTTTTCCAAATGAAAGAAAAAAAAGAAATGAACAACCCTTTAATATATATATACCAAAACATAGTGATTCATTTTTGTAGTGGAGAAGTTCAAACGAATTTTTTCCTAATTTCAGCAAACTAACTATGAAATAAATATATGTGCTCTAGCATCTTCCATAGAAAGTGAAAGAATTTTCATCACTGGAGGTAGTAATATTTATGAACTGACAAGAAATAATAGGCTATGCTTTGAAAGTGGGGAAATTTTCATGTTTTTGCATTACAATTTACTGATTTTTAACTTTTTAATACGTTAAAATAAAAGAAATAATTTTTATTGGGTTGAAAAAGAAATAACTCTTTAAAAGGATGAACTAAAATGAATAATTTTTAATAGGTTAAAATATGTAAACGGAATAATTTGAATTAAATTTTTTTTTTGTTAATTTTTATTTTTTCATGTAATCAATAGATATATAACAGAAGTCTTTGTTTTTGGATTGCTAACTCTATATGCAACAACAATATAAAATACATAAATTGGCGATTATCAAAATCGATTAATCAGCCAGATGACTGATACCGATTAGTCGGAAAATGACCGATATGGCCGATTACTTGCCAATTAATTAGTGCAACCCTAGTTATCATCCTATTATAAGCATAGTAGTAATAAAAGTAGTTTTATTACATACAAATATATATTTTTATATTTTATTTTAGTATATACAATTTGATATAAGATCTTTGGAAAAAACTGTACATTAACAAAAATATATAATAATACATGGTTCTTAATAAATCTATTGATTTGTAGCCATTACAACTTTTTAACCTGTTTTAGAAAATGTGTACATTTAATAATGTAGTGACCATGGAGCAATATTAGGAAGATACTAGCATGAAGAACAAAACTGTGAAATTGAACAAGAGAAATGAGAGCAATATAAATAAAATGCCATTATTAAGTGCTGTTTATATAAAAATGAATTAGAATATAAAGAAGGAAATGTTTAAACACAAAAATGATCAGATACAACAATAATGAGTTGAGCATAGTGTTTAGGTTTTTGTTTTTCAAATTAAAAATTTGTTTTCTAACATGAGAACTTCTCAAAATTTTCATGACCATCAATAATTTTTCTGTGATCCCTTGATGGATTATGATTCACAGATCGTGCATTGCTGATTTAGAGCAATGGAAGAATGATATACTCGTAATAGTTCAAGATCCAAAAATTATAATTTAATTTTTTTCATTTCTGTGATTATCCTTTATTATTTCATTTTTTAAAAAAAGAACAGGTTCTAAACAAAAGTTTTTGATGAATATGAGATGGAAATAAAGCTCCACAAGTGGTATGTTTATATTATAAGTTTTTATCATCTATCAATTTAACAGTAACTTAACTAAACAAATTATTTAATATTTAAATTCCACTATTCAAATAAAAATTCAGCATGTCTCTTAGTCTGATCATTGTATTAAACCTTATCATTCATTTATTTTCCACTTTTCAAAAAATAAGTCTTTTGTACTGTCTTGGTTTTTTTTTTCTCTCATGTGTTATAGCATCAGTCAGGAAGTGAACCCGCTAACCCGGGACAACTGCTTGTAAAGCAGCTGTCACTGACCTCTCGACCACCAATGCTTGACTTGTACTGTCTTGTTTAACACATTTTGAAACAATAAGCATTAAAATTTGCATTTTAAATAAAAGTGAATCTTTTTAAGAATACTTTTTGAAAGTCCAAATAGTCATGAGTTTAAAAAAATTATCTATATATGAATATTTTGACTAATCTATCATGTTGTAACAAGTAGTATTTATACTTTTATGATGTTAAAAAGTTATATAAGCAATAAATTGGATTAACATTATGTTTAGAGGATTAATACTTTTTTTTTCATGCGGTCTATAATATTTACAAAAAATAATTTAAATGCTTCATGAGGAGATAAGGATATTAATAGTAATAGTTAAAAGATATAAAGAATAGGAGGAAAACATTATAAAGGATACCTTATAAGAATTTATATTACATAAGTCAGTGCTAGCAATTAGTAGGAAAATATTAATTTGTATAGATTTGAAGCTTTACTAATAGGTGGTTATCTTATTTGGATAAAATATATTGAATACATTCTTAAAAGTTTCATCCATAAATTATATATTTTACCCATTCCTACATTGATAAAAACTTGATTAATTTCTACATGACATGTTTTGGTCTCAATCTTTCTTGTCCACACATCAAATTTAGCAACTTCATTTCTGTTTACATATCACTAATGCTATTCATTTTATGTTAAAGTTTAAATCATTAATTTGAAAGTCTTAATTTAATAAAATCTTTTTATAAGCCTTGCACAAAGCAGAGCTATATAATGAAGCAGTAAATCTTAGCTTAAGATTGTGCTTCATGTTTCTACCTACTAACCCGTATTCAAACCCCTATATCCCATCCCGCTCCTTTTTGTTGTATATATATTTCATGTATATATTTGAGATACCGCCTAAATTATAAAATTTAATGTTTCAATAACATGTTTTAAAATTATTATTAATTCTTTTTATTAATTATTAGTTCTTTTTATTAAAGTATTATAGATGCAGCTCAAAACTTACTAACAAAATATTGATGTTTTTAAATATTTATTATATGTCATTTTTAGCTTTTTTTTTTAAATTGCTTGTTTTTCTATTAAACTATATATTTTTTATAAAATCCAATATGGAAGATGCAAGTGTTATTAATTGTCTAAAAATAATTAGGGGTTGGAAGCACTATTGTTTTAATCTGGGGAAGGTATTTTTTTAATTAAAGTTTTACTTAAAATAAATGGGATTAAGTAGATTAAAGATTTACTTGTGTTAAAAACATGTTGTCAAATCTATTTCTAATCTGGAAATAGATTTGAATTTATTTTTGGACGTTATCTTACAATTGCATCTTCAAAAACAACTGATAAAAGAAAAAGTATAAAATGACTGAATTTTGAATCACAGGGGAGATTAGCTACTATTGAAAGATCAGATTGTTAACATCGCGGTGAAACTTAAAATGATGTAGTAGTAAATCCATCATTTCCTGACCCTTGTGGGTCATTTTCCACTGCCATAATATTCTGCTACCTTCAAGGCCTGATGGAGAACTTTAAAAATGCTAATAGAAACTTGCTGTTCCTCAATTTGCCGTGCACGTGCCATACTTTAAAATGGATTCTTAAAATTGCAAGGTAAATTTCCAAGCCGCCACCTAATAGTCAATTTAGTCTAAATAATCTATCAAGATCTCTTCTCATGTACTCTTTAACTTTGCCTTTTATATATATATATAAATCTGTGAATGTAATTTTGCTCTCAAATAATTTCTTTATATCTAATCCTATCTCATATGCTCTTAACTTTTTAATTTTGGTGCGGTCATTTATTTATATATATTTATTATTTGATTTATATATCTGCTTGCTTATTAATATGTCAATCTAAAACAATCTGACGAATTGAATTTTCTGTCATTTTTTTCTTCTTCTAAACCTTCATACAAAGGTTATTAACATCCCCTTAAAAATATATATCATATATGTAGTACATTGTAAATTAATACGTTCACCAGATTGTTTTATGAATCAACATTTTAGGTTCGTTTTAATATAAAAATTGATTTGTTTAACTCTGAAAATCCAGAACTCAAGCTAATTAATGCTCTGAAACATTGATTTTATAATTATTTATTAAATTCTAAAAAGGTGACTTAATTGTTTTATATATATATAACTGCTAGTTATTTTATATATATATACTCTTAAAATATATGCTATGTATTCCAGTTATTGTAAAATCCAAGAAGGTGGAATTGAATTGTTTTAAATAGTGGGAAAGGGAAGGGGATGAATCTTAATGTCTCTTTTACTTAATCAAATCTTAACGTATATTTTATTAATTTGAAATCTAAATCTTAATGTTTCTTTTGCTATATAAAATCTTCAAGTATATTTTAAGTAAATGAAATATAAATATTCTCTCTATATATATATATTATAATTGCATGGCGTATTATAGTATTCAAACAAGGGTCATTTATTTAAAGCAGTAAAATTTATTCAATGTTGTTAGTGGCATTCATTCATACTGCGTTTCTGTCATTTAGCCTATCTTCGTATATATATATTACGTGCTTCTAGTCTTCTAATCTGGGGGTTGCGACAAAGTTCGAACCCATAGATTTCTTCTCGTTCCATAGATAGTTGAGCTATCTGGAACCACATTTATTCCGTATCAAATGCCTCTGGTGGTGATCCCGTAAGTTTGGCACACGCTATGCATATACACTTCATAGATAAAAGGCCTCTCACGTCGGTTATACCAGCAAAAGTCTGGGCCATGCCATGCCTATCCACTTTTCTCTAAGCACTACCCAAGAAGGGGGTGTGAGATTTCGTTTTTCATCCAGAAGCACGACCTTTTCCTCTTAGATATTTTTAGGCTATTATGTCAGCACCGCAAACTTCTTCGTATTATTATTATTATTTCTTTTGCTTCATGACCCAGTTTTAATGCTCTAATATTAAAATTAAGCTTTGCTTAAAAGATATATATATAAATGCCAATTACTTATATTTATTAATTAAGTTTATTTCAATCATATACAATCTCACCATCGTGATTTATATATCTATATTTAAGAGTATCTATATGCCTTGGGGAAAATAAAGCGTTCGTCTTACTATTGTTAAAATAATTTTTCATTCAATATTTTGTCATAGATTCAAATATAATCAAATGTTTTCAAATGTATTTTGTTTATTTTCATGACCTCAATGGCGTGAAAATAGTTTACATCATATGTATAATGAATTTCGGAACACTCCTAGAAAAATATATGTTAGTCACCATGTTTCTGAGCCATCAATCAAAGCGTTAATGGCAGTATTATCATAATTCTTTCTAATATTCGATTGGCATTTTAATATTAGACCCACCAAAGATGTGTGTTTATTTATAATATATTATTTAGCTAAAAAAGAGCATATGAGAACTAATAGCGTGAATGACACTATGTAACCGCTTGCTCATTCATGCACACACTAATGTCTATAATTTATTTATAAATGTATAATAATTTGTCAGTATATTAAAATATATTTTATTGTCTAACTTATTTGAGTAGTTCGAATTCCTTCTTTTTCTCCACTTCCAAATGTACAGCCTAACTGATATATATGTTAGTTTAGTCATAGTCAATAGATGTCTCATTGTCTTCTCAGCTCTCCTAGTCGGCCGGATTAAGATTAATTCTCATGTGCCATCACTATTATGTTATTCATTAGGTCTTAGATCTGGGGCTTAGAGAGTGGGTTCGAATTCAGGCTGGTCCCTGACCTAAATCTTGGGCTGGACTGGGTTTGAAGTACATTTTGTGAGTTCCAGCTCATGTTAGATGGATAAACATGTTTTGACCGGTACAATAATAAATTCATTTTTTCTAAAGAATCTTGCAAAATAAAATGTATATTTTTGTAGATGATATTTGAAGAGTTGATATTATTCTAATTTGTCATATTACATATAGTGGCACTAATTTTTTTATGAATTATTTGGATAAAATAAATTAGAGAAAAGTTTATACCAAGATTAAGAATATTAGTAATAATCAATATACTTTCAAAATAAAAGATATTTTGAAAATAAAATTAAAAAGTGCTGAATATTAACAATAATTTCTCTGTTAAATATTGACATAATTACAATAAGTTACAGATTAGAAGGTAAATAAAATAGCATTATATAAAATAAAAATGAGACAATAGAAAGGAAAAACAGTTGAAATTATGTAAATATCTGATGGTATTAAGTGACTAGGATGGGTTGATCCCTGAAATTTGAAAAGCCCTACTATTGGGAGGAAAAACTTGAAATTTAGTTTGTTTTGTTATTAAAAGGATTATATATTTTAATATAAGAAAAGTCATGATTAATAAACAACAGATATTTAGCATTTAATGAATGAAATAAAACAAGATATTGATAATCTTATTTATTTGCAAGTAATAATAATTAGATTGATATGGTATGAAAGACAAGTTTGTAATATTATAAAGAAATCAAGTCATATGTCACACGACCTAATTTAACAAGCTTGTATTACAAATGTTATATATAGAGCTTGCAAATAAGCTTTTAACAAGCATATCCCAACCCCAGACCAGTTTCTGCTACTGGATTTCTCAGTGAGGTGCTAGGATATCCAAGCATTAGATTAAAAATATCAGTACAAGCCCAGCACTTTATCTAATGGATAACTATTAAGGAGAAAATCTGAAATTTTCAGACATTCATATGTCTTCCAATCCAGCTATCTTACTTAAATAGCCATATGGGACTGAACCACACCATATATTAGTAACTTTAGCAATATAAAATCAGCAAAACCTTAATAGCAAAAAATAAAATTACAAAAAAATCAAGTCATATGTCACATGATCTAATTTAACAAGCTTGTATTACAAATGTTAAATGTAGAGCTTTTATATTGCTAAAGTTATTAATATAAGGTGTATCTGAACTTGGTTCAGTCTCATATGGCTATTTTAGTTAGATAACTGGATTGGAAGACATATGTATGACTGAAAATTTCAGATTTTTTACTTAATAGTTATATCCATTAGAGAAAGTGCTGGGCTTGTCCTGGTATTTTTAATCTAATGCTTGAATATCCTAGCACTGGACTGGGTAAGCTAGTAGCAGAAACCAGTCTGGGGTTGGGGATATTTTGCAAAGCTTGTTAAGAGCTTATTTGCAAGCTCTATATATAACATTTGTAATACAAGCTTGTTAAATTAGGTCATATGACATATGACTTGATTTCTTTGTAGCTTTATTTTTTTGCTATTAAGGTTTTGGCAATTTTATATTGCTAAAGTTATTAATATATGGTGTATTTGAATTTGGTTCTGTCCCATATGGCTATTTAAGTTAGATAGCTGAATTGGAAGACATATGGATATCTGATAATTTTCCGATTTTCTACTTAATAGTTATCCATTAGATAAAGTGTTGGGCTTGTCCTGGTATTTTTGATCTAATGCTTGAATATCCTAGCACCTTACTGAGGAAGCCAGTAGCAGAAACCATTCTGGGGTTGGGGATATTTTGCAAAGCTTGTTAAGAGCTTATTGGCAAGCTCTGTATATAAGTTTGTAATAAGACAGGGCAGAATATGAACAAAAGAAATATCAAGTTGATCCATTTTAATGAAGAGAGTAATTGTTTATCACAGAACACTGGTTTAAAAATAAGAACATTTGAGAATGATTTGAAATTGATAATGAACTGAAAAATAAAAGAGTCAAATTTTCTTATGTACAGTTCAGATATTTTATAATTTAATATTGATATATTTATAAGGTGGATATTACAATTAAAAGCTTAATGCTCAAATACCAATAAAAGTTTAATATTTAAGAAAAATAACAAAAGATTATATTGATCCAAGATAGAACAATAATAACTGATAAATTTTAGTTGATTTTGCTTTTGAAAATATTCTAAACTATTGTTGTGAAAACAATTTGAAAATCACTTATTAAATAGAAAATCATAGGTATTTTGAGATGAGAAAATGATATTTAAATCTTTTTTGGCAAAACAAATTGCTGAATTATTTTATTAATGTTCATTTGTAAGAGCAAATCGTACAGAATCAAAATAAAGGTGTTGTATAGAATATTGGTTTCATAAATATTAAACACTAATAGTATTAAAGTTTTAATAATATTGTGTTGAAAAATAATTGCTAATTTAAAATCAATTGTCTATTGAGCATATTCTATTTGACATAAAAAAGCAAAAATGCTCATATTTTGTTTGCAGTAAATAAAACCTCCAATTTTCAAGCTATAAATAAGATATATGTGATGATGCTATTAATTTTTTAAAATTATTTAATGTAAAGATGGAAGAGAAGTATAACATATGATAATTTAATTTTCATTAACACAAAAAAATTAAACTGAATCAAATGTGAAGACAAATTTATTGGTTAAATAAACTGTATAAAAAAATTTAATAGTTCTTTTTCTGTATATATTTGAACATAGCACTTGCTTTTAGACCTGTCTAAGATATGACAAGAAAGGATTTATTTTTGGGCAGATCAATATATTTAGTATAATAAGATTTATTATATTTCATATATCTTTAACGTATACATGACTATCTAAATCCCTTTAAAAGGAAGAAGAATATAAACCTTAATGATGTATCTCTTTGTTGTTTGACCCATAATATTGAAAGAGTTGTTGTGATTGAGTCTTATGAATTTTATTGATTTGATGAAGTTGAGATGATATTGTGAGAGCTGTCATGATTATTAAGAATTTAATTATAGAGATGTTAAGATAACATTCATTTCTATTAAATAATCCAGGTCAACTTGGATTATAATATATCAAAGTCCTTTTAGAATGGTTAATTACTTTATTCGGAGAATACAAATTTCAAGTTTAAACTAAAATTTGTTCATGATCAATGTTCAAAGTAGCCACTGAATTTAGTATGGAAAGAAGGAACATACACAATTTTAAACCTGAGTAGTGTGATAATAAATTGTAAAGAAAGATTATGCTTTGTGGTGGATTGTCAACAGCCTGAATTTAACAGGTTTCAAAATTGAATTAGATTTTAAAACTCCCCAGAAATATTGGTGATAGTTAAGGTAAATGATATCTGTTCAAAAAAGGAAAAATGTTAGATTCATTTTAACTACATGTATTTTTTCAAACTCAACTCCAACATTTATAAGAAATATGTCAATAATTTGATTTCTTTTTTTTTTCAGGCCTTATAAAACATCTATCATTATTGTCACTTTCTAATCTTTTTAAAAGTGGTATACATATAAGTAGTAGTTAGTCTGTATTTTTGCTTCTGATTTTTTTAATGCTTATTAAAAGTATTCAGATGTTGCTCTTATTGAGATTTTTTTGTTTTGTTGTAGTTGTTATTTTGGTATGTCCTCTATTTATTTTGCCATCAATAAATATTAAAATCAGTCAAGCTGATTTTTTTTTTCGTTACTTAATATTTCATCTTTTTTGACACTTTTATTTTCTCCCTTAAGTAGTATTTTTTTTTTTTTTAAAAAAAAAGATAATTATTCAATTATGTAGAGGTGCATTTATTAACCTGATAGAATTGTTTATTACAATTATAAAGGGGATGAAAAAGAAAGATATTCTTTTATCCTGATTTTCATTTTTAATCATGTATTTTTGTAGTTGAAGCATAACAAAGCTATTCACAAGCTCTGATTTAGGATTAGAAGCCACCAGCCAGATTAATTTTAAATCTGTTGTGAAGTCAAGATGGAATTAGAAGTTAGTCAAATTACTTTTTTAATCTTTAAAATGAGGTTTATATGAAATACACAAAATTTAATATTAAAGTTTTTCTGTTGTCATTCCAAGTTAACAAAATTGTATATTTATAATATGAAAGTAAATTGTAAAAATCATTCAGTAATGATCACATTTCATATATATATTTAACACGTCTTCTAATAATTTTAGAGAATATTTTTTTAATATCTATTTTTTTAAATGTAATGTTTCTTTATTCAGAAATAAGTTATTGATATTCACAGTTGTCTCTTTTTTTACTTTATTTTTTATTCTAGTTGTTGTATTAGTGTTCTTTTTCTAATATCTTTGCTTATCTCATTCTGTATATGAAATGATAAATGAGATGCCAGGACAGAATTAATAATTCCTTTCACAGAAAAGGGACAATATTATTTTAACTATTGTCATTCAATATATTGTTGTAGCAATCATTGCAAATTTGTTGATCTGAGGACCATGTTAAGATTGGTGTTTATGAGGAAAATATAACAAAAAACAAGTTCAGTGATTCCAATTGATCAATTAAGTTGTGTTCCACGTATTAGTTGCTAAAAGAAATATTCAGTTGTTAAATCAAACATTTTCTGTAGAAATTTGAAATATTAGAATTTTATGGACATTAAAAAAACTAGGTTTAAACTACAAAGGGAAATGGAAAAATATGAAAGTAACTTTTATATTATCCTCTGTGTTATTGAAATTTGGAAAGCTAAATCATTGTGAAATCATTTGGCTCAAAAAAGCTGATAATATTATAAACATGATGGCAGCTACATTCAGAGTTAATTCTTTTTAATATCACAGTAAAACAAGTACATAATTTTATATTAGATAATAAAAATGATAAGATAGAACAATTTTATATGTATTTCAAACTAATATTGGCAACATATATCATTAACATATTATTATGAATGGAACTGATTGGAAGACTAAAATGACTGTAAGCACAGTGATAAAATGATGGACACTAATATTAATTTTCCAGAATCAATTCTTAACTGAATAATATATTTGTAAGAAATTACTTGAATTAAGTGGATAGTGCTATTAAACACTACATGACTTCTTAATTTACCATATGATAATTTTTTTATAGGAAATGATAGTGGAAGATGGGAATATGTTATGGGCAAATACAGTTATGAGAATGCAGCAGAAAGTGGATGAAAAAATTGAATAATGGAAAGACAAAAAATGTCATAGATAAAATAATAAAAAGTAAGTCAGCATTATTACAACAATGTTGAATCTTCTAATTGGACAGATACTAAATCAGATTATAGTTAGTAATTTTAAATATTTTAATTGAAACTCAAGAAAAAAAACTCATTTTGGATATGACAAGATCTCAGCAAGATATTAAAGGCAAAAATGTTATAATAGGAATATATACCAATCATTATTTAAAATAAAAAATGTATATGAACAAACAAAAATGTATGGATTCAAAATTAAGGATCTCAATAAAGTGTTGAAAGAAACTATCTCTGAAGCTATACCAGAGAAATAAAGGCATAAATGTTGAAATTGGTACTTGAAATACAAATTGCAAAATAACAGCATAGGACAAGTTGTATTAATTAAGGAATGATGTTTAAAGTATAAATACACATGATTGAAAGGTCAGTATAGAGACACAGAAAAATTTCATGGAGAATGCTACCAATAGCTGTATATAAGATGGTAACAAATCTTAATAGTTAATGGCATCCAGGTAGAAAGATAATAAAAGATGAAATTTTGAAGTGATCATTATGGTATCACTTTTTTTTTTAATTATACAAAATAGAGTTTAATAAACAAAAAATGTTTTGGAAAAATTAGTAAAAGAAAAGAGCTTGCTGAAATTTGCATCATTATATTTTGTCAAAAGATATGAAAAGATAAGAGATTAAATTAAAGAATATGAATTCTGGAAAGGAGATCAGTTATGATGGAGATAGTTTACTTCAGAAAAATTAACTATTGAATTGTTTAATCATTTTCAGTGCCCTCTTCCGGATTGGAAGTCATATTGAATGTGAAACAAATTGATTGCACAAATAATCATTTAGGAAAGTTCTAATGGACATCATAAGGAATCAAATAAAAAAACTCTTTATTGATAATTGTGATGGATTTAGAAAAGGTAAAAGTATCATACAACAGATATTATTTTTGTATATCATTTTAGACAAAAACCAAAAGAAAATAAATTGATCTTTGTTGTATTTACTTTTAAAAATATTTGAACATAGTTATTAGAATATATTGGAGATATTAGGTGCTAGTTTGAAACTGCATTAGTCACAAAACAAAATCCAATCTTATCAAGCAAGCAACTTATATAGATAGTACTATGGATAAAAGTAATGAAAAAAAACAAAGGAATATCAAGATATGATGTTTACAATGAATTAATTATTAAAGAAGATAAATACTAAAATCAACCTTAGAGATGCTAAACTAGAAAGTAAAAATATGGAACCAACACAAAAATAATAATGTTTGGTAAAGAAGAAAAGTAAGAAAAAAAAATCCAGGTCAATAGGATGAACTGGACCAATTAAATTATATATATATTTAGAAAGTAATGAACCTTTCATATTTTGTATATCTTAAATTTTAATTAAATATTTTAATCAAGTTATCATTTAATTACAAAGTAGATGGAAATGAAACCACATTTGTCCATGGCCCAAATAGTTATCAAGCAAATCACTATTGGTACTGTCATTTCCAAGATTCATTATCTAAATTATGAATAGATTTTTACAGCTTATTTAAATTGGTTTAAAGTTAACAATTCATTATGTAAGATTTTAATTAAACATCTCATTCGTGCCACTGTTCAACTGCAAAGCATTATGAAAGTGGAATCAATTTTATTTTAGTCGGAGTCATTTATTAAGAAAGCCGGTATCAATCTATCGTCAGAAGAAATATTCTGACTTTTTGGATTATCACAAAGAAGTAAAAATAAGAATAGCTTTTGCAAAATTCTATTTGTAGTTCATAGTCAAAATTGGAATATTAAAAAGTTGGATTATAAAAGAAAATAAATATATTGTACAAAAGTATAATACAAATAATAAACCACTAGTGACATAAAAATATTGAAAGAGAAGAGTTTTAGTATTTGAAATGGCATATGACAGCCAGTTATTGATGATTTTTGACTGCAAAATATTTCAGTGAAGAATTATACACAAAAGTAAATCAGAAAACATTATCATCATAAAAAGTCACGAGGAAACAATTCTTTATGCACATTAATCAAATATTGCCTACAAAGTATTTTTGTTTTGGTCTTATAAAATAATTGTTTCTAATATAATCAATTTCAATCTGATTTGGAATCCAAGAATATACTTTTTTAGCTGTAATTAATAATCATTAGCCATCATTCACAAACTAAAGTTATTAATAGTCATTCTAACTGCAGAAGAAAAAAGACTATTTATAAAAGGCAAAACATAATTTAAAGATGAGTGTTGAAATGTAAAATCATCACAATGTGTATATATTCATTTCAATCTGTGAATCATAAATTCATGTACATATATTCTGGCTGGTTTAATCTTTTTATTTAATATTTTGTAGTGCTGCCTTTAACTTTTTGTTTAACAATAACTTAAATTTTTGAAATATTTCAACATTTTGTTTAATTGTAGGCCTCCATTATATTCTAACATCATTCATAATTTTGCAATGAAAGCATTCAGTGTTGCTCTTCTTTAGAATGCCTTTGGGATAATGTTAATAATAGAAATGAGTTCTTTCTCGTAAAAATGGTGCTCCATCTTCACTGTAAAATATATTTTTCATTTGCTTCATATATCCAATCCAATCAAAATATGATTTTGCAATAGTAGATTTTGTTGTACATACCCAGGAAATTGAAAAATATCCTATTATATTTTATAACCTTGTCATTGTATTTTTAGAATCTTATGAAGCTTATTTAACTTTTTATTGATATTATATTGATAGGATGTGCAGATCTTACTTTCATGTAATAAATTGGCAAAATAATACTTTACATACAATTAATTTATTTGCTGTAGTTATATTACTATGATTAAATATCCTACCTTTAACTTTTTAAGCACATCAATGGTACATGGGTTTTTATGTTGTTCTTCATCACCTTAAAAAAAGTCACCCAAGATATTTTTATATTGATAACTAGGCAGGTAGAAAGTTGAAGTCTTTTTTTTTTTATTACTAGGATATTTTTATATTGATAACTAGGCAGATAGAAAGTTGAAGTCTTTTTTTTTTATTACTAGATGACAAATGATAGTAGTTTGTTGAATATTAATTGCTAAAAGAAACTCTATATATATTCATTAAAACATTAAGAATATATTGTAAATCATACTTTGAATTGCTAAGAATTAATACAATCATCAACTTTTTATAGATCTAGAAGCCAAAAAACTTATAGAAAGAAATAAACCTATATTACATCTTGATGCCTGCTTTGTGAAGCCACCTATAAATTATCCCAAAATTATAGTCATAGAAATGGAGAACAGAGTTGGAATTAACCCATATTCTTGTTTTACAGCATTTTTTAATTTTAAAAGCCTCTGCTTTTTTATTAGCAATAATATCATTTTTTCTGATGCAAAAACTAAGTGATAAATACATATACTAATTAATATCAATTAATTTCATACTTTATTACAGATTTATTCAATCGAGTCAAAGAACTTGAGTAAATCAATAAAAACAATATATAAATCATACTTGCTCTTAATCCTTTTCTTGTACTTGCTTGGTAACAAAAATTATGTCTATAGAACTTGTTGTTTTTCTAAAATCACACTGAATTTCTGGTAATCATTCATAAATGACTGGATGTAGTCTATTCAATGTAATCATTGAAAGGTTATTATAATATATAGCATTGATATCCTAATATGTTCTGAAACTATATGACCACTATTTATTAAACCTTATTCAGGTATCTCATTAGAACTTGCAAGCTTTCTCTCTTCAAAACTACAAACTGTTTTTTTTCAAATCTAAGTAAATAAATAGGATAAATATAATGTGAGGCTCTTTTTACAGTTATTTTACTTTATATACTATGTACACACACATGTGTCATGTTATAGGAAAGATGAAAGATCTGCTGTATTAAATTGAGTAGTCATTTCAACCAAGTTAATTTATTTGAAGTTTGTTTTATTAGTGGATATATAATTAGATTTTGAAGTGAATCTATTGCAGTCTATTTGATAGTGGAGAAAGAGAGGGGCACTAAATATTAATCTAATTTAGGAACCTAGTCATTATCTCTTATTATTTAAACATGTTCAAAATATCATTATTATATAAAAAATGCAATGCATGGATTTAATGGGATTGTGATATTGCTTTTTGGGTTCACATGTTATTTTCAACATGCTAAATAAGGATCTGATGTAACCATGAAATATTAAGTGTCTGTATCTTTTTTGCATGTCTAACTTACCAAGTAATATTTTTACTTATTTTTGTTATCTGCTCTGTTCATTAAAATTATTCTGCCAAGCATAAAATACCATTTTTTAAAATAAAATCTGTAATAATAGAACCACTGTCAAAAAAACAGTCAAGATTTTTCTTTTTAATAAATTCAAGAATTGCTTTATTTGTATCCACAGTGCCCTTCAGAAAATGTCTTGCCTGAATCATATACCTCTCTAGAAAATCTAAATGGACAATTTAAGCATAATAGTAGTTTGTTTTGAAAACTAAAGAACAAATTTCATATAAATATGATTGAAATATAATCTATTTTTTAATGCTATTATTATTTACCTTTGGAAAGCTTTTTTCTATTATCTGTCTAACAATATGTAGTGACAAGTGCTCATATTATATGAACATTATTTCATTTAATGACTCCTAATTGTATGTAATCTATTAGATGTCATTGTTTTTAGTGTGAGTGCATCAAAATTTTTTTACAATTTTTTTTTCTAAATAGAGAGTTGATATATTTGCAAAAATTCACTAAGATCAGACTATTCGAGTTAAAAGTATCATCTAAGTATCATTATTTACAATGACTCAAGGTCAAAGTTTACTGTTCATATCAACATGTCCATTAAATTCTCCAAGGCAAACAATTTAATCTTTTAATGATATTGGTATAATATTATCCAGCAAGGAATAAAAGTTGTTTTTTTTTTTTTTTAATGTTGGAGCAGTAAACATTGATAAAATGATTACAGATACTATTTTGCAAACTAATTTCCAATACCATTAGCCTTTCATTGAAAGAAATCTAAGAATTTCATTAAAAGTCCTCATGGAAATCCAATATTATGCAATATTTGGTCAATCAATTATTTGTGCTTTAAAAAACTTGTAGTCAATTACCTGTTCAATTAACTTCCCTCTTTTGAAAAATTGAATTCATCAACTGCTAATTGGGAAATTGTATTTAACAACACCTTTTGAAAATGAAACATTTTTGAGTATATTTAAAAACAAATATCCAGTCTTAATTTTTTAATGTATTTATTTGTAAAATGTATTTTTATTATGTTTTTATGTATTACCTCATTTCAAGTTAAAATAAATATATTTTAAAGCATTTTCAGATAAAATAAAAATTTTGAATATTTGCTTTTTATATATTAATAACGTAATGAATGTCTTTACTTTTAAACTTTAAAAATATGAAAAATTAAATAATTAACGTTAGAATTATATTATTAGTAAATTCTAACTATAATTAAAGTTCATAAAATGGGTACTACTTGTTTTTGTAAAATTGCATACAAAAAAAAAAAAAAACAATAACTGATAAAAATGATATTTGCTAATATAAAATTTAAAAATCAATATTTCTACTACATTTTTTAATATGTACTCAATCTCTTGATGAAATTAATTAAAATTTAAAAGTATTATAAAATGAATATATAAATTATGAATTAATTCCAGAGTATTAACAGAATCAACCATCATTAGAGCATGACTTTAAATGTTATATTAATAGTTTTTATCCTACATGGGTTCCCAGATGGAAAGCTGAGAGCAATTATATCAATTTTAAATGTTTACAATCATTTTATGTTTCTATATTTAGAAAAATAAAATAAAATATGACTTTACTCTGGACAATGACGGCAGCTGGTTTCACCAAATAACTCTAGAAACTTATATAAAAAACAAGGATTTATATTTTCCATGGCAAAATATTTAACATATTATCACACATAGAAAATATGCAATAATAATAAAAATGTTTAAAATTTAAGATAAAAAAAAATTAATGAATGAACTTTATTATTAATAAAATAAAATACTAATCATACCGTATAATAAAGATTTTCCCATTGGTAGAGAGTTGATCATTTTATAAATGTTATGAACTTGAAATTGATATTCCATTAAATCACATTATGTTAAATTAAAATGAAGGTTGTACAAAAAAAAAGATTTAACATAATGCATATTTTAAATTTTATTTTCAGTGAATTCTCTGTTATGTTACTAAGTCTTTGTTTTTGTAATTATGTAACAGCCAAAACTTTTAGCTTTTTTTTTTTTTTTTGCTATGAAAATTGTAAAAACCAATGATCCATTTTTTTTTTTTTTTTTACAAAAATGCAGAATTAGTTTTAATAACATAACTGATTAAATCTTTTTTTTTTTTTTGCTAAATTTGTTTATGTTGTAATGAAGCACATTTGCTTGATGGAAAATAAGAATTTTTATCTGTTCCAAAGTTACTTAAATAAATTATACTGTATTTTAGATCATGTATAATTTTTTTTCACTTTTAATATGCTTTAATTCTGCATGTAGTAATATTTCGTTTTATGTGCTAGATAAAATTTGTTTTGGGGATGGGGGGGGGTGTTCATGCTCATCATGAAAACCTTTATAGCCATCATTGTATCAAAATTAAAAATCTTATTAAATATTACACTATAAGGATACTGAATAAAAATTATATATCTAAATCATATTTCCTATTTATTATAATTGTATTAAATGAATAAATCTTATTTATTTATTTTTTTTCCTTGGCATGAATCTTACCATTTAATTTTATGAAGATGTAATGCTTTGATGAAATCAATATTTTATAATATCATAGTCTTACAAAATGGTGGGGTTTTTTTTTTTTTTAATTCAAAAGATTTATTAAAAATTGTTCTATTGAACATTGGTAGATGCTAATTATAATCCAAGTCTTTATATAATGATTTCATATGTAGGGCTAGGTACTTGATTACTACAATTCTTTTTGATTTACCACCAATATAATTACTAATTTTACCACTATTTATACTGCTTTATTGAGTAATCCACTAGGCATGTTGACCTAACTAAATTATGTGAGTCAGGACTTGTTTGATGTCTTTTACTACATCCTTTCATTTTTGTGATAAGCAAAAGGGATCTCCAAATAGGACTATCTAAACATACAATCTTTATTGAGTTGAAACTTTTATCCCAAATCCAGTACCAATTTGTATGTTATTGTTTCTATTAATTAAGGACTCTCTATCACTGTTTTCTCAATGCTAAAAGGTTCTGCAAAAAAAGAATAGAGATGGAATAAAAGATATACTTAGCATTATGTTAAACACTGCATTATTTACAATGATCTATTGCAAGGTCAATTTGATTACAGTTATGACTGAAACTAATCTAAAATTCAGAATTGATACTCATTGTTACTTACTATCTGAATCTGAAATATTGTTTATTATATACCAATAATTGTAGCCATTTTCATATTACCACTTACTATTTTATTATATAATTTTGTAATCCATTATTAAAAGAATTATATATATATATAACTATCATTAGGCTTAGAGTAAACTCTAAAACTATAATCATTGTTTTATTAAAGATTTATTATGTATATTTTTAAAAATATTTGTGAAGGAAAAAAAAATGTCAATCGTATGAATGACCTTTTTTTTTTTTTAAGAAGAATCTATAATTTGTTTAGCTTTTTAATCATCTCATTGACATATTCTTCATCATAATAATTAAGCATTTCCAAAACAAATTATATATATATAATCTAAATGACTTGAAGCAATAATATTTATTTTAGAGTTTATAAATAAAATGACAAGTTAAACATATTGCAATCATGCAATTCATATCTAAATATATATATAACATGTTGCTGTGTTCTAACTGGATATTTCTAAATTACAAGATTAAGCTATTTAATTAATCCAAACTATGCTTGTAGAATTAAATTGTTCAAATGAAACATTTTATTTTTAATTATTTGATTGAGTGACTTAATTTTGTATTTTTATAAATGAACTTCACTAGACTAATTTTTTTTTCTCCAAAATTTCCTATGGTCATATGGTTTGCAAATTATTTACTCTTTTTTATTATCATAAAGGAATTACATTTTTCTAAGCCTTAAATTTATAGATTTTTTAATAAAACGTTAAATTTCAAATATACTCTTAGTGCAAAAATAATATGCTAGCTTAATCAATGCTATGAAGGATGATATGCTTGTTGAACCAAAACAAAACTTGACAGGTGGAATTGTCATTCTGTTTGACAAGAATAATACTTCTTCCCTTATAAAAATTGTACAAAAAATGAAGTAAATAATTAAATAAAATTGTAGTTAAACTAGGAGAAAAACATTAATTTTTTTTTATTCTTTTTTTTGTAAGGATTGTATAATATATATATTTGTATCAAATATTACTCTTCCGAATTTTTGCAGGTAAAAGACCCTTTTTAAAAAAAAAACAACTTATATTCAGTTTCCCTTACTCTTGTTAAACATACATTTGATTTCATTTTATAATTTGAATATATATTAATCATTTTTTTTAAACAAATAAATAAATAAATGACAGGATTTTCTAATAAATCTAATATGAGAACGTGAGAATATAATTTCATAATTAATTCCAGTAGTTTTAAACTTTTCTCTAAAAAATGTAATTTAATATAAATAATACATACAACACATATACTAAGAAAAGCTTGTTTAATACTTTAAAATAAAAAAATGTTAAACACATCAATATAGCATGCCGAGTGTGCTTTCTACGAACTGGTAGCTGTGATTATGACTACCATAGTTGAAAGCATTCTCAGCATATTATCTTGACGTATTTAGCATTTTTATTTTAAAATTATTAAACAAGCTTTTCTTAGTATGTGTCTTGTATCTATTATTTATACAGAATTTCATAATTAATTAACTAAAATATAGTTGAAAAGATTTGAATCTTTTTTCTAAACTAAAAACAAGTAGTTTAAACTTTTTGTTAATGGCAGACTTCAAATGATATTTAAAATTTTTTTAAATTCTACAGATCAATTGACAAAATAAATAATTGAATGGTTTATTATCAGGGAATTCATAAGAAGTCCAATCACTAGAAGTGACAGAGCTGTACAGCAATCCAAGGATCTTGAGCTTAGAGTCTCCATTCTACTATTGTATTAAATCAGCAGCGGATGACTTTTCATTAGAATGTATGTGAAACGATTGGAAGTCAATTAAAAAATAAATTTCTATTTTCTATTAAAGAATGAAAAGTTGTAGAACTAATAATCATAAAAATGTATATACGTGTAAATCATCACTACTAAATTTAATAAAAACTAGATATTTTAAAGCTAATTAACTGACTAGGCTTTAAATATAAGTTGAACTTCATTTGGCCATAAATACTAGACATTTTTATGTTTTTCATATTTGACCAAAAAGAAGGGCATTTTATACTCGTGGTACAGATACCATCAAATTGCATATAAATAGTGTCATTTAATAAGTATTTAAATTTCACATAATAAGTGACCATTTACTTATTTATATATATATAATTTAATCAGAAGGGAGTTACAATTTATACTTAACAAAACTATTTTGAGCTATTAAAACAACATTTCAATACATGTATATCAAGGGTAATTCCCTTCTGATTACATATGAATACTGTTCTAGTAAATTAAATAGAGCTATATATTTCATAATATTAACAGGCAATAAATCAGAAGATTTTGCAAGTTTTGTTTTGTTAATAGATAGAATAAAGTGAATGGATGTAAAGTGATTAATGGAACACCTTCACCCCTCATTCCAAGACACTTTAGATTGGCCTATATAAATGGTTTTTTTTATAAAAATAAGATGGCCACTCATCTTTTTAAAGTCTCTCTTCATTTGAGAGTATTGGTTACACTTAAAACAATGTTAAGGTATTAAAACAACATTACTTCATATGTATAGGTTGTAATTCCTTTCCAATTAAAATTACATATGAATACTGTGCTAGTAAATTAAATAAAGAATTATTAAAAATTTATAAAATCTCAAGTAAAAGTTACTAAATTAAATATTGATATAGAATTAATAAACCAAATAGTAGATATATGCAATTTATTGTTTAGTAGAAATGTCAGGGAAAATCCTCATAAGAATGAGATATTTATTTGTTTGGTTAGGGACAGTTGAAAAATAATCAAATACACATTGTTTTATTAATCTCCATATAATTTATAAAAATTGACTAATTTTATATAATAAAATAATGTATAGAATGTATTATTTATAATTATTTGATTGTAAAATATGCAAGTTAGAAAATTGGTTTAAAGCATTGTAAATTTGAAATATGCTCTTATATATATATATATAAAATCTTAATCGTTATAAGAATAAATAATTTTTAAATTTGTAATATCTTAATGTTTTTAAGAATAAATAATTTTATTTTAAATTTGTAATGAGTTGAATGGAAGTTTTTATTATTGAAAAATGATTTGTAAAAACTTATGTTGTCATTGTTGTTATTATTATTACTATCATTCATTATTAGGACATCTATTACCATTACTACTACAACTAATATTACTATTATAGCAACAATGACAGTTGGTTATAAGAATTATTAGCTTGCTGAGAAATTTTATCTGATAACAGCTTAGGAAGTGAAAGTTTGTTTACAGGGACACCAAAATTATTCATTTAATTAATTAATGAAATTGTAAATCAAAATCCAATATACAAAGATGTTTATATTTGGTCTTGGCTGTGTCATAGGTTGAATGGTATATAAATCTGGTTTAAAATATTAGAATTAGACAACATTTTAGCATTTAACAATTGAATATAAATTCATTCATGTCATGTAAACAAATAAAATTAACAGCAAGCAAAGTTCCAGTCCATAGTTTCAGAAATAGTTGCCATGAAATAAGAAAAGCCAGATAATCCATGTTGAAGCAGAAGTAATTTTAAATTATAGCTGCATGGAAAAGCTTCATTACATAACTATAAATATTATAATAGACAAATCAATTGCTGATTGCCTGTTAGACCTGTTAATTGTTTTGTTTTCAGATTTTGAACCTATTTTTTTCTTTTATGATGTCACTGACTATATAAAATACCTATTTTTCAAAATTTTCATATAAAATAGTGAATGTTTAATAGAATTTTAGTAACTGAAAAGGTGAATAACAGTTAACCAAAGAAAGGAAATCACATCAAATTTTGTAGCAATCTAGATGAGAATTTCTTGATTTATTTATGTTGTTGTAATCAAGTTATATATATATATTGTAACGATCAAAATGAAAGTGAAGATCGAATCTAACCGCAATCTGCACTACAGGGCGCTATCTAGGCATTTAAACCTAGAAAAATTTATAGAGTAGGCAGATACGCGCTGTTAAGATTCCACTTTATTTAAATATTTAGATCGTTAGCCCAAGTCACTAGCTCAGTGGAACAGCAGAGATTATAAAATATAACTTTATATCTCAAATATAAAAAAAATAAAAGTCACTGCCAGAAATTAACACATAATAATATTTATTTACACACATATAAAATTATTCTAATTTGAGAAATAAGTTTAACATTTTAGATGTTTATATTAATCTTTAATTTTACATTTAAATAGATTTCAATAATGAGTTTAATATTTATTTAGTGAGTCGAGTATGAATAGACTATATAGATTGTATTTGAAAAGAAAATATTCTATCCCTTATTTAACCTTAGGACAAAAAGTTCGCAGTCAAACTGGCGTCAATCCATCTGATACATTTATGTATTTAATGTAGCATGAAAATATGACAACACAAAATACTATACTGTCAGGAATGTACATCTGAACAGTAAGTAGAGTTAGAGAAGACATTGTCTCTCCACCAACAGGAATGCTACATCTGTTGGCGAGTAGAACAATAAACATAAAACTCCATAGGAATGGATTGCGGTCCTTTGCCATCTTACAAACCCATCCATAGGCAAATAGAAGGTGTGTGGCGTATATATGCACTCCTGCCCCTAGTGGATCTCATACTACATCTACTAATTACACAAATATATTCAATCCATTGAGCCAATTCAACTACGAAACGAATAACCTAAGATTATCCTCCCTTAATATAACTTTACAAAACTATATAGCCATTCACGCCCGACTTAAATTTAACATTTAAATACGTTCGCACAGATGAATTTTATATAATTTGTTTTATAATGTCGAGTATAGATCAGCTGCACAGATTCCACGGTTAAAAACATTTAAAAATAAACACAACCGATCAAAATACAAAATCATCGATAATGTCAATTGCTTAGGGAATACACAAAACCCAATAGCATTCATTGTAAGATGCTTGCAGTGACATCATTGATTTATATATTCTAATCGAATGTGAAAACCACAACATTATCAACCGCTAACGAATCTATGCAACGTCTATGCCCAACCTTAAATTCCCTCATTTAAAATTTAAACAATAAATATTAATACAAAGAAAATAATAAATGGAAATGATTTTTTTATCAAATGCAAACATATATAAAATTACACATTATCAATTGATTTTAAACTTAAAAGTCAGATAGAAGTTCATAAGCTTGAACGAAAGTTCTTAATTATTTTTAAATTTAGAGTTCATGTCAATATAGCTTACGGTAGAAGAGTCCAGGTTCCTGTTTTTTAATTCCCGCGATGTCTCCATTGGAAAATAATGTTCTGGAGGTGGCATTAGCTGGTTCCATTCTGGTATCACAGTCTTTTCGTTTTTTTTTTAAAATAAGTGAAAGAGAACGACAAGTGCGTCTTGTCGTTCGTCTCCCCAAATCAAGTTCGAAAACCCACTGGAACTCAATATTTTCCTTTTATAGTCCTCCTATGGATTCCATGAACAAAGACGTCACTGTTCCATTTTTCATTATGGTCCAGGCCTTTATTTTCTGCTTCTATATTGGACAAGCTAATTCTTTATTCCTTATCTAATTTTGATCTGACTTTTTAATTACACAGCTTTTGGATAATTAATAAACAATCATTTCCATTTACAAAAATATTTTATCTTTAAGTCTTATACTTTTTTTATAAAAAAGTACGTTCAAATACTTATTTGTTTTTTTAAAAAATATATTTTTAAAGTTTTGAATCTGTGCGAATATATACGTTTAACAAACATTTTAATTTTAGCGTTTAGTTGTTTTTTTTTAATAGATTTTATTTTTATTTGCAAACTTTAAGATTTTATTTTAAATTAATGTAACGACATATTTATATATTATATATCGTTACAATATATATAATTACAAATCTTAATTTTATTTAAAAGTATATTTTTCTTCTGAAACGTATTTAGTTATTTGAATATTTAAAACATTATAATGGTTTTTTTTAACTCATTGTAAATACTTGATGAGAAAAGTATTATACTTATTTATAATTCATTTTACTGTCTGTTTATCGATACTTAAAAAAACACCATGTCAATACATACTATTCCTTTTACAGAACATAATAAATTTTCTTTATAAATATTTCTGAGTTAACACGTGTTGCATTAGAAATACTTTAATTTCAGAATTATTATTTTAAAATATAAATATTGACATGCCAATATTCAAATCCTATTTCATTAAATTTTTGTTTTGATAAAGTTAATATAATTCGTTATTCTCAATTCTGTTTACTATTTGAAGAACACAATATTAGCGCATGTGTGTGACATACTAATTTCTGTAATCTGTAAAACCAGCATTGTGGAAATAATGGTTTGATTGAAGTTGTATTGGCTATGTTATATCTGCACTTACGACTGTGCGGCTATCCAATAACGTTTGCTAATGTTCAATTCCCATGCTGTTTTCTTGCCACTAATGCTCTGCTGCGTATGCTCTCCAACAAATGCTCTGAATATACTCTATTCTTTGCACTGGGTGCTCTCCAAATGAATAGTCTGCAAGCGGATGCTCTCCAACAAATTGGTCTGCAATGTGCTCTCCAACGAATTGGTCTGCAATGAATGCTCTTCAACGAATTGGTCTGCAATGATTGCTCTCCAACAAAGACTCTGAATATCTCCGCTGCAGTCTCCCTATCTGTGGGCTCTTTCAGCTACACCTGTGAACTACATTTCCACTGGGCGCTGGTCATTAACCGCAAGCACTGATGCGAGATATCTTTGCTGGTGTTAAACAGACGTCTACTCAAATACTGCCTCTAATAATGCGTGACTGCTCTCTACTGGAGTTGTCCTCTTATCGCTCTCTGATAACTGCAACAATCAATCAATACACTGACCAATAAGGCAATGTCTCTTATCCAGAAATATTTGTAATCAGCAAATATTTCTTAGAATTGTCGATCGCCATTACGTCAATGCACTAATTAAATTCCTCAGCTATCAGAGCGCGATCTAAAAACAACCTCTCGAATAAATTCTAGTTTTTTCTGGAGTGCATAAACATGTCTGCCATTTTACAAAACACTACAGCCTATATGGTAGTTATGGTACTATAATGATAATTATAAGTGTCACAAATAAAATTTATCAATGATAATGAATTTAAACTGTTATCAACACATTAATCTAAAACTCTGCATTAAACAAATGGTTTAAAGATTTAGATTTTTAGAAATGTATAATCGGAAGGGTTGTTTTTGACATTTACACATATGAAGATTCAGTTAAGACTATCTAACAAGTACAAAACCTTTAAAGTATAGTGATCATCTCTTTGTTTTGCCTAAGCATGGTAGTTTGTGAATTGATTGGAAAGAAATCAATCATACTCATATATATTCAAATCATTCTTTTTGAATGTTGTAAAATTATCTATTTATTTATTTCTAAAATGTGACATACCATTGCGTTTGGCGCATTAATGTGTAGCCATATACTATGAATATAGTTACCAGTATTTATTTCCTTTTAGGCCCCTTCTTTTCTTATTATTGCATTATATAAGTTGAAAATAACATATTACTATTTGATTACATTTGTTTTAAAATATGTAAAAAGTGAAAATTATGTTATTACAATTTTTTTTTTTTAATTTTAAGTTTTTTCAAAAAAAAAAAAAAAAAGAATATCACATTTTGAGATAAATGTAAATTGCAACTTTTGGTTTGTGCATTATAATTCCTAAGATATAACTTTTGTTTTCGCAAAGGTTTGTTTATATAATTTTAAAATCATATTTAGAATAAATATTGACTGTTGTTCATTTGTTTGCCTAATATTGTTGCTACAATAGGAATGAGCTTATTGTTCTTTTTAATACTAGCAGAGATTTTTTTTGTATTCTTCCCATGTCACATAGTGTGAAAATGTCTAGTATGGTTTAGTGTAGTTGTAGAGTGTCAGATTCTGGTGCTCAAACTTTTTATGAACTTCTAGCCATAAAGCCATTTGATTATTTTTTTTATTTTTATGATGAAAATAGTATTTGTGCTCTACTGTTTTTTACTACTGAATTATTTTGTTTGAATATTTTTTTGAAAGAAGTTTTGTAAAATAAAACAGTGTTGAATTTATCTGTAGATTTTTCTCAAATATTTATCCTTCTTTTATTTCAAAATGAATGTATTCAGATTAAAAATTATGTTTTATCAATGAAATTGACTTTTCATTTATTTAGATGCTGAAGAAATGAGAGCCAATAATGTTAATTAAGCACAAAAGCTTCCATTTGCTTTTGATTAGCTGAGGTCCAAGCTTCTATTTGCAAAAAAAAAAAAAGCAATAGTTTTTTTTATTTTTTTGTTATTATAAATATATTGTGCAGTTTAATGTTATTGTTGTGAAGTTAAATATCCCTCATGCTTTATTATTGGCTTAGTATCTAAATCAAAAATCCTATTATGATTGTTTGTTATTAATCACTAAACATCACATGATCACCATTTTTTATGCATACAAAATCTGTTTACATAGAGGCAAAACTCTCCATACAGTAATGTCATCCAATGCAAACCGGAGTAATCAATGAATGCATGCATCCATTGATTACTTTGGCTTGCATTGAGTGGTGCTACTTATGGAGAGTTTTACCTCTATGAATGTTTGTCATTGTTTTACTTACCTCTTTTCTATTATTAAATTATAATCGTCTCTTTTTAATCACAGAGTAATTCATTTTATTTTAAATGTATGTTCTCATAAACTTTTGTTTTGAAAGTAATTGTAGTCACCTAACATTAATGTAGGCACACTTTTGAATTTTGTTTTCATCCCCCCCCCCCCCAATTATTTGCGAAGTATTTTAAATGTATACCAAAATTCAAATATAAAATTTGTTTTTGGTACTTGCATATTAGACCTGCTACCCGTGTTTGTGATGGCAGAAGGTCATACTTTTTTTGTAGTGGTAGTGGTGGGGGTTTCTATGGCAGAGCGCCATATTAAAAAATCACAACTATGGTATTCTGCTATCACATACATCACCTGCCCCACTAGAGAAAGGTATCACAGTTTGTCATCACAAACCCATGCAACACAGCAGGTCTAATATGTAAATACTAATTTATAAAATTAATTCATATTAGAGTAAATGAAATTGTTAAAAATGAAACACGTGAGGTTTTTTTTATTATTATTTTACTTAATAACTATGATAGATTGAATGATAGAATCAACATAACTATTCGGTCTTATTTAAAAGTCATTAGCATGTATAGAATAATAGAATCAAAAGTTGCTCTGGATAATGCCAAAAAACCAGAGGTTCCACCAGGAAATGCAATACCCACAAACCACTTGGGAATCTGGTTGTCTCTAAATCACATGTATTCACTATAGAGTAATTAATGCTATCAATATAATTATTATTCAAAACTTTGCAGTCTTAAATTTTTATTTCATTGTTTTTGTATGCTCAATGACTTTTTTGTAAAATGTCAATTTGCATGTAATGTTTATTTATAATTGTATTATATATATCAGAATTAAAAGGGTTTTTTTTTTTTTCATTTATTTGAATTATTATTTTACATGTTTTGATTTTGTCACTCTAATTACCCGAAACACTGGTTGGGGGAAAATTGTAATCATTATTTTTTCTTTTTTCAGAATTTTAATTTTTTTTTTTTCGAATCTCTCATTACAGTTTATAAATCTAAAGAATAAAAAGTTAATTTATTTTCTGCAAGAATGCAGATAATTAGAATTTTGATCAGATTACAATTAAAAGAAAATTAAGATGTGAATTTGCTGAGAAAAATAAGGGAGGGTAGGAGGGAGGGGGGTTCACACAATGTAAAGGTAACCAGCTGAATTTGAAAATAAAATGAAAAGAAATTATAGTTATAACAATATTAATGTATTATTAATTTTCTAAATTTATTCACAACTTTTTCCCCTTCTACATAATGTTAATTGTAAAGGTAGTTTTTGTTTTTAAAATAAATTAATTTTGATAATTTCACCGGAATAGCCAGAGTACAATAGCAGTGCTTCATCTCCCAATAAGATTTTAAGTCCTGAAATACTTTGCTGGAAGCATTATTTTGATTGTTTGTGTGATAATGGCAATGGATTATGAATTTTGGACAAGTGAATATTTTTGGAATTTAAAATTTAATAATTGATTGGTGCAATTACATATTTAAGTTCATTTCTGTTATAAGTAGCACCTAAGTTGCAAGAATAATGGATTGCAAACAAAAGTTAATTAGATTTTAATGGAATAAGTTGAAAAAGATCTACTCTTTATGATTAATAAAGAGTACATGATAAAATATGAATACCTTTATTTAATGTTAGAAAAAAAACGAAAATTAATAATTAGAAATTAAAAAGACAGCAAGTTTAAACCATAGAGAAACTGGTGTTTTGAAGTATATTTCAACTAGATTGATGATGAGACTGTGAACACATTACATGAGACAAAGTTTTTTAAGAGCACTGAATTCAGTTTTATAGGAATAAACAAATAGTAAGAGAAATGAAATGGTTATATTGGATTCTAATAACAGGTGTAATACTGTATAGAACAGAAATATAGTATGTGAGAAAATGAAATAAAGACAAAAAAAGATAGCATACCAAAATGTAGTTTTTTTAGTAGCTAGTATAAAAAAATTATATTAGATAAAGTGTTAAATGAGATATTCTAACGAGAAATGGGATAGAAAAAATATTCAGCCGATAATGTAAATCATGTAGCTTTTATCATTCAAACATACTAAAGGAATTAAGCAAAAAAGTCTTGCATATGAAATATTAAAGTAGATGAAGTTTTATGATGTTGGACTGAGTTTCTGCAGATTAGGATTGATGACGTGGGAAACAATAGTGAATTGGTGCAAAGGATTCATCATAATCTTAAGGATTTTACAATAAAATAATTTCATTATTCATTACTTTGTAAAAATATCAGTGATTTAATGTCTGCATGGTTTGTTATATTAAACATAATACCTCACATTTTGTTGATAAATTTTAATTAGAATAGAATACATATTATTTATTGAATTGCAAATTTACAATACTTTTTATCATGCATATATTTATATAACACAGATGCTTTTTATATAGATAATAGGCATACATAAATTCAAATTACAATATAAACAAAATTTAAAAAAACAATTAATAATATAGTTATTAATAATAAAACACATACATTTATATAGATTTTACAGAGTGTATGTTCACACATTTATTTCCTGAAAAAATAAGAATAGGAAAAAAAAATTACTGTATCATATCACAATATTCACAATTGAAATTTGTAATCTTCAAAAACATTCCAATGAATTTCAATTGTTTTCAAATATTAGCAGATTTTGAAAATAATTCAGATTTGAATGAAGTCAATAGGAAGATAACTAATACACTTTCAAAAACTGCAGCAAAGATGGCAGGTATGAAAAAGCAGCAACTGACCAGTAAAATTTTTACTGAGACAAGACAGTTTAGGAAGAAAAGAAGGAATATGGAAATATATATAAATGATCCATAATGCAGTGAAAAAGAGTTAATAATGATGTAAGAAAGTATAATTGTGAATTAACAAGTAAAGCTGTAGAAGAGAGTAAAAGTCTCAAAAGTGTATATAACATTTTGGTATTGATAGGAAAGTTATTTCTGCAATAAGAAAAAAAGATGGAACTATTACCAAAAAGAGAGATGAAATGAAATGTGTAGAAGAGTTCTATCAAGAATTATATAGCAATAAATAACAAGGAAAAACATCTCCTACAACTATTATATATTCTGAATTGCCCAAGATGTTAAATGAAGAAGTGAGATATGCAATTAAACTTACAAAGAAGGGAAAAGCTCCAGGTAATTATGGAATTATAATTGATATCTTAAAAGAAGCAAGAGAAGGAATATAAATATTTTTGCCAAAGTGATACATCAAATGTCTAAATGATAAAGATAAACCAAATATTTGTAAAAGTGCAGTATTAATATTTAAAAAAAGTGCTAAAGAAAATATTAGAAAGTACAGATCTATTAGATTTTTATCAGTTATATACAAGATTTTTACGAAAATAGTTACAACTTGTCTACAGTGAACATTGGATTTTAACCAAAGAAAAGAACAAATAGATTTAAAAGTGGTTTTAGTACAATGGATCATATTCAAGTATTGAGAGAAGTTAGAGAAAGGACCAATGAATATAAATTGCCATTATGCTTTGGATTTATAGATTATGAAAAAGCATTTGATTCTGTAAGCATTTCTTCAGTAATTAAAGCATTGAATCACCAAGATATAGACCTAGGATATTGTCAAAAGAATATTTATAAAAATTCAAACATCATCAGGTTCAGAGAATATTCACATCAATTCATCCATTTTTCTTCCATTCCATTTTTTTCATTGCCCAGCTCTTCAATTCAACATAACTCTTCCCTTCTCTTATATTATCCAACAGTGTCAATTTCTTCCATTCTTTTTTTTTACTTTCACTCAACATTCCCTCTAAAACATCTTTTTATTAAATTATAATTTCTTCTTAACATATGTCCAATCCAGTTTTTTTTTCTTGCTCTCTGATTTCTTCAACCAATCTTTTTTCATTTACACTTTTCAAAATTTCTCATTTGTTATTTTAGTCATCAACTGATTTTTTCCATTCTTCTCCATGTTCAAAGTTCCACAAAATATTTTATTTCTTTTAATAAATGCCTCCTTTGTCAATGTTATTCTTTTAACTAGATCTTCATTTCTTCCATCCTCACTCAACCAACTACCCAAATATTTAAATCCTTTTACCTGTTGAACTATGTTATCAATGATTTCAATTTGCTGTCTTTTTGTAATTTTTCCTATCCATAAATACTTGGTCTTCTCAACATTAATCTTCATTCCATATTTCATACATCCCTCTTTCAATTCATTCAACATATTCTGAAGACACTTCATCCTCAGCTATGAGAGCCATATCATATTCGCTCCTCCATATTCTAGATAATTATTTAGCATGTCCTCTAAATAAATATTAAAGAGAACAGGTGACATACTGCATTCTTGCCTAATTCCACCTTCTATATTCACTTCATCAGTCTCATTATTTTCCAATTTATTTCTTATCATTTGTCCAGTATTACATATTTCAAATCAATATCTTTCTAAAATACCCCATTATTTTTTAATATGGACATAAGTCTATTTCAAACTACTCTATCAAATGCTTTTTCCAAATTCACAAAACATATACCAATTTCTTTTATCTTTTTCAATATATCTCTACAAGTGTTCTAACAACACCAATAGCAATCTTGTACTTTTCCCTCTCTGAAAACCAAACTGTTCTTCTCCAAGATAAGACTTTACCTTCCCATAAATTCTTTGAGTTAAAATCCTCAGATAATCAACTCATTGTTCTATATTTTTCATATTGTTCTATACTCTTCACATTTAACAGCTTTTCTTTTTTTTTTAGCAATTGGAATTATTATAGTTCTTTAAAAAATCTTCAGGCCAAACTCTAATTGTTGTATATCAAATTGCAAAATCCAACTATTTCCTTCATAGTAAATTTTCCTATTTTTTTCAAAAATTCTACAGGTATTTCATAAAACCTAACAGTCTTACCATTCTTCATTTGTGCAATTGACTTTCTTATTTTGTCTGGCAATATAGCCATACCTTTATCATCTATTTTAATATCTTCTTCATTTTCAACATAATTAATTAAATTATCATCTCTACTAAATACTTACTGAAGATATTCTTTCTATGTTTTTAATATATCATTGCTATCAGTTAATCTCTTTACATTCTTATCTGCAATCTCACTTTCTACCCATGTCTTTTTCTCCCAAATGACATTTCATATTTTATCAAATATCAGATCATATATTTTCACTTGGTGAAGCCTTTCCATCTCTCTATATTCTTGCTCCAAGCATTTTTCTTTTACTAAATCTGTTTCTCTCCTTAGTTTACTATTAATTTTTTTATATTCATTTTGCCCTTCCTCAGTATTTACATTCTTTCATCTTTTTCAATATACTTCCATTATCCAAGGTTGTTTAGCTTTTTTTTTACCCAAATAATACCTATTTTATTTTTTGCTGTATCTAAGAATTTTTCTTTAATTTTACACTAACACTTATCAGGACTATTAATATATTTTTTATCCGGAACAATTCCTTTTATTTCATTTTCACATATTAAACCAAATTTTCCTTTTTCCATTTCTCTCAATTTATCCAAGTCCCATCTTACATATTTTCCCCCTCTTTTAATTCTTTTTAAACTCAACTTTAATTTAGCCATAACCAAATTATGATCTGAGTTTATGACGATAGCACCAAGCAAAATATGTGAACCCTTAATAGCATTCTTGTAGCTATCCTGAATCAATATGTAATCAATGTGATATTCTCTATCATCTGGAGTTTTCCATGTATACAATCTTCTAACATGGTTTTTAAAACAAATGTTTGCAACCACAACTCCATTCTTATAAAATGGTACATCTTTTTTTCCCAATACCATGATTTCCAACAAATTTTCTCTTTTTTACCTTTGCCCACAACAGCATTATAATTACCCAATAACAATATACATATATTTTTTCCTTCATGTTGCATAATTTCTCTTCTCATATATTTTATCAATTTCATTATCATTATGACTAATAGTCAGCATATAAACTTGTATTATTATGAGTAAAAATGCAATTGCAACAATTCGATTATATAATGATACTAAAAAGATTAACATTGAGATGAGTGTATGTCAGGGTGACTCCATATCTCCAAAACTTTTTCAGCACTTTTGCAAGAAGTACTTTGTGGATTAAAATGGGAAGCTAGTATAATAAAAATGAAGATTCTTTAAGTCATCTAGATTTTTCAGATGATTTAGCTGTTTTGCCAATAATGTTTTAGAACTTCAGGAAATGTTGCAGGAGTTATCAGATGAAAATAAGAAAGTGGGATTAAAGATTAAGTGTTAAAAAGTGTAAAGTAATATTCAATGGATTTTTTTCAAAAGAAAAAAATAAAGATGATATTGATGAGTAGAAGAAGTTAACAACCACAAATATCTTGGTCTGATAATTACCGCAGATAGAAATATAATGAATGAAATTAATCATAAAATTAAACTTGATTGGAAAGTTTTTTGGTAGAAATAATTTAATATTAAAAGGAAATATACCTATGTTTGAAAAGGCAGATTTTTAATAAATGTGTCTTACTGGTTCTTAGTTACAGAGCTGAGACTTGGGCATTTAATAGATGACCAATACAGAGACTTTAGACTACTCAATATAGTATGGAAAGATGTATGTTAGAAGCAATAAGAAGTGATTGAAAACAAAATACATGGGTAAGAGATTGAATTGGAGTTGAATTAGACATATTCTTAGAAGAGATGATAATAGATGGACAGTTGAAATCTTAAACTGGATCCCAAGAGATTGTAAAAACCTAAAAAGATACCACATATGAGGTGGATGGATAAAATAATGAAATGTGCTGGGGTGATGTGGAGAAGAGTGGCTAGAGATCTGAGATGAATTGAACTTGGACATCTTCATCCTAAAGTGGTTTGATAATAGTTGAAAATAATGATGATCCTTATTATTAAATGATTTTCTTGATTTTGGGAAATCTGTTTGTTAACTTTTGATCTTTTTCATGTAAGAATGAAATTTTAAAATCAGTGTTTAATATATTTAAATTCAATAGGATTGCTTGAAAATTGATATATAACTAAGTTATATCATACTAATCCATTTGAAACACTTATCTTTTCAGTATGTCAACTAGTTTGATAGATATAGAACAGAGGGTGGGGAAAAGTATGAAAAATATTCAATAATTTCATATACTGTACTTAACAACTGAATTATTCTTAGAATTTTCATTTAGTTTAAATAATAGTCATGAGAGCACCATTTAATTTTTTTTCTTTCAATTTAATATTTTAAAAACTATTTTAAACTTTTAGTGTATATATACATATTTAATATGTGTGCATAATTATATTTGTATAATAAATCAGTAACTGTTTGCTATTTAAAATTGCTTTAGTTTTTATTTTAAAACAATTGTTTTTTTTAAAAAATCAGCTTAAATAGAAAACTGCATTATTTAAAACATGCAAAAGGTTAAAAAAGAAAACTTTACTTTAAGCAAATTTTTATTAGACTAAACAAAGGTTACATTTTATAAAAAGACAATAATAATGAAAGAAAACTGTTATACTATTGGTTATTAAAAGAGACTGGTATTAGTCCATACTGTTCAGTAGAGATGATTGTTGTGATAGTTTTGTTATGTTAATGTTCTTAGGAAACTGGAATAGCTTCCAAGTCTTTTCAAAAATGAATTTTGAAGATAGAAATTGATCTCTTGTTTTTATTTTTTGCATTGATTGATCTGGTTGAGGCTGGGTATACATTATCTTACACCTCACATACCAGATCGAATAAGTGATAAAAATTGAATCTTATTATAGGGAATTGTTTTGTTTTAATACATTCTTGTAGAGATATTATCGTGTAAAAGTCCACCTTAATGTTCTGAAAGATCACAAATCTAACTCTTCTTAGCCCATTGCACGAGTTGATGATATGGTGGTATGTCTCATCTTCTTTTTGGCATCTGGGGCATAATGGGTTAATTTGAATATGCCATTTGTTATATAGGAACGATAATGTTGGCATAGCATCAAGGTTTATCTTAATGACAGAGTCCAAGTATTTGGGCTCAAGAGCCCAATATGTGAACAAGGTCGTTATTTTATTATTAGTTATACCCAATTTTAGCCTTTGAATATGAGGTTGTGGATTTATTAGCTGTTGAGCATCCCATATATTTATTTTGTTGGCAAGGAGTTCTGCTTTTGTGCTGTTGTGAATAGACAGCTGTTTTTCTTTGGAGGTGGTGTGTCTATGTGCTTTATTGTTTGTATTATGTGAGTATAACCATATTTAATTCCTAGATTGTGGAGTAGGATGTATGTCTTTTGAGTTAGGATAGCTGGAATGGCATGAAGAGACATACCATTGAATTTACGATGCTGTTGCATTTTATTTATGCTAATAGCTACTGTCTTATTTCTCCAGAATAGCCTGGCACAAAGCTTATTTATTTTCTTTATAAAGGAATTTGGAGTTGACATGATCGGTAAGTAGTAAGAAATCTTAGACATGACCTTCATGTTAAGCAGGGCAACCTTTCCCTGTAGGAATTGATATTCTCCTGCCAGAGTTTTAGTTATTTTTTCAGTAGATTGAATTATGGGGTCTTGGAGTTCCTTTGACATAGCAGTTTGGGAGGTCTGGAGCTTTCGATGATTACTTAGATATTTTGCTTCTGTTCCAATTAAAAAAGAAAACTTGTTATAATTTATAACAAGTTCTAGTGATATATATATATATCAACTATAAGTGTCCTGCCAATTTTCATCTACTGTGCCAACATTAAAATTTTTAAATAATAGAAATAGACTTTTTTTTTTACATTAAACGCTTTTATTGACTGTGCACTAAAAAGAAATAAAATAATTGTTTCTTCAAACACATTGAAGTTTTTAGATTTAACTTGAAATAAAAGCATAGGTGGGGGAGAATCCAGAAATAAATTAATTCAATGCCTATTTTTATAACAAAAGATTGAGTTAATTACTTTTTGGACACCCCTCTTATGCTTTTATTTCAACTTAAATCTAAAAGTTCCAATTCTGGTAGAAGAGACAAATATTTTATTTCTTTTTAGTGCACAGTCAATCAGAGCATGTTCTTCAATTCTGTAAAACTTTTAGCATTATATGTAGAAAGCACTTTCTTATGATAAATGCTGTACATCAAATTTGGAAAGAAGAATAAAATATATGCACTTTCAATTTGAACCAAGAAATTTTATTAATAAATGTGAAAGTTTACAGCATTCTAAGACTGAAAAACAGCTGCTGACATATAAAATTTATTTATAAATTTGTATTTTTTAATATACATATATAATCATGTGTGATAGTTAAAGATGGAAAAATAGCTGCTCACATCTCACAAATATATTAAATTTACTAATATTAGTGGGGGGTTTTTTTTAAATTTGTTTATTCACTTTATTGTTTGATAGCTTACATTTTTTAAAGGATATCATATACTTGAAACTATGTACATTGATGCAGAATAGTTCATGGCTTCACTGTATAGTAAAATCTCAGACCATCATTTTTTAAAGAAATAAACACAAAAATGATATAATAAAGAAGTTTTACCAGGAATCTAGTAAAAATTAACAATGAGAACAATTTAATAATTATTTACTGAAATGTATATGAAATTCAATTCAGATTTTTTTAATAAGTTTTTATAATTTTAATAATATAATTTTAATATCACTGTAATTACATATAATGTTTAAAAGTGGGTTTGGTATAAAATATTATAATTGGGCATTTTTAGATTTATATATATATTTCTATTCATAACAATTTTAGTTTGTATTTTATAAATAATAGAATATAAATGAAAAGACCTTTCAAATTATGGTGTAAGATTTTATATATTTTGAAAACAATTTATGATAGAAGTTAATGCAAAAAGGCTTCTTTTATTATTTGTTTTATGCAAACTATAATTCAATTCAAAGTACAATCTTTTTTAAAATTAAAACATTTGCTCTATTGCTATCATCATGTTATGCACGAATGGGATGCAGTATAATGTAATTACTTCTTGATAGTTTTTCCTTTTTAGCACTTTATACATTTCAGCATAATTAGCATATCATCATCTTCATAATAGGAATAAAACATAATAAAACCATAATGGATGAAAGTGAAGCACATAAATCTACACAGAAATGCTTGCAATGAATTAAAGCTTAAAAGAGAGAACTCACACTTTTTCCTGATAAAGCAATATTCTTGGTAAATTATTTCCAAGTCTTAACTTAGTTTTAAAAGGGGGGGGGTACTTACTGTCCATTTCATATTTTTTTTAAAGAAATATCTTTGGGAATATTGAATGTTAAAAAAAAATAGTATTATTTATGTGGAAATAATTCTGAGATCACAAAGTAGATAAGTAATGCAAAAAAAAAAAATGTAGGAATGATAAATAGAATTTTTGTTATATATTATAGTAAAAACTGAATGAAATTAATAAAAAGTAAATGAAAGAAAATCATATTGCTGCATATAGATTTCATAAAAATAAAAACTATTAGATTTATATAGAAGAAATAAAGATAACAGTATTACATAACATTGGCTTATATTTATTCATTTGCTTCCAAGAGCAGTTATTTTCACCCTTCTCTAAAGCTTTCTACTGAAAACTTGAGTAATCAGTAAAATCAGATGATATAGTGCTATAAGATCTGTATCTCTAGATTTATTTTTAGCTTCTGCCTTCATTGATTATGACTACGATTCAAAGATGGAAGTTATTCACTTATACATCTGGTGTTCATGGATTAGTCAAGATAGAGTGATGACACCTATAAAAAATAATATGATAAGATTTACTAATGACGATTTATGGAGTTAATACATTTTGGACTGAAAACTAATTAAGTGAAAAAAATGTAGTTAATGATTATGTTACAATAATTTTTAAATATATATATATTTGTAATTGTCATTCATATATAGTAGATAGATACCATTAATTAGAGATCTTTTTTTCTGAATCTTACCAGTTTAATGATTTTTCTGGATTAAAGAATTGTGTATTTAACATATTTACACATTATCCTTACAATTTTAATATAGACAATTCTTATATCTTTAAAGTATTATATGTTTCTACAAACTTAAAATAAATGTTAATCATAAGTGCAGATGTTAAATAAAAATAATAACTGTTGATTTTAAACAATTCAAAACAAAGCAAAACTCTCCATATAATAGTGCCATCTTGTGTAACAAGAGCAATCAATGGATGCCAGAAGGCTTGTGCATAAAATCCCTATCTAGTGCCTACTCATCCAATATTCCCAGACTAGTTTCTGTCTTATGGCCTTCATCAGTGAGGAGTCTTGGATCTGAGAGCACTGCACTTAGATCTTAGGGTCTAATGCAATCCTTCAGCACCCACCTTTTAACTCTATTTAACTACAAAACTATAAGAATGAAATTTAAAACATAAATAATATTTTCAATCCAAGCTCAATAGCTTATATAGTCATATGGGTCTGAACTCAATTCAGTACCCATTCATTTTGGTGTCTTTGGCTCTTTAACAACCATAGCCACCACTATCCTATTAGGCAGGATTGGTGTTAAACCACTAAACATCACATGATCACTATCTCATACTAGCACATAATTGTTATTAAACAATTCAAAACAAAGCAAAACTCTCCATATAGTAATGCCATCTTGTGCTAACAAAAGCAATCAATGGATGCCAGAAGGCTTGTGCATAAAATCCCTATCTAGCACAAGATGGCACTACTATATGGAGAGTTTTGCTTTGTTTTGAATTGTTTAATAACAATTATGTGCTAGTATGAGATAGTGATCATGTAATGTTTAGTGGTTTAACTGTTGATTTTAATAATTGTTGTTTTTATATTTTGTATATTATATAAAGGAATTATTTTATACTGGTACAATAACTAATATTGAAAAAAAATTTTTTACTCTAGTTAATGTTAATATCAAATAATAATAATTAATATCTTAAATAGGTATATAATTGGCATAATAAACTTATTTTTTGGAATAACAAATTATTTTAAGTTTTTGTTCCTTTGTTTATTAAATATATATGAATTACATATTGATTACCACATTTTTGAAAATCTTGGTTTATATGTTATCCCTGATTAAAGAGGTCTCCCATCTCTAGTATTAAATGTAAAAAGTATTTCCATACAATTTTGTATTAATTAAATATAGATTAAGTGCTAATTTTTTTAAAAATTTTGCCTTTTTTTTTTTTTTTTACTTAAAAGAATAATTTATCTACATTTATTATTATAATTGGATGAAAAAAATCTGTTGAGAATGTGCTTTTTTGTTTAATATTTTGGAAAGAAAAATTGTATTTTTCAGTAATTAATTTCATATTTAAGCTTATTTATGGATATATTTATTTTAAACTTTAAAAAATGTGTGATGACAATTACCTTTTATTTGAAAAAAACTTTTTTTCAGGAGACAAGTCATAAAAACTGTAGTTATTGTAAAGTAATGTATAAAACAAGCTACATACAACTTATTCTTTATAAATCTTTTTTTATTATATGAACTATTATAAATTTCAATAATACTCCAATATTTTGACTATATTCTTTTATAGCCTTTCTCAAGGAACAACTAAAAAAGTAAATAAAATAATAAATACAAATATTCCACATTAATCCAATATATATAAAAAATACATACATAAATAATAAATACAAATATTCCACATTAATCCAATTCATATAACAAATACAAATTACCTTTACTTTAAACCTCTTTTCACAAACAATCTTAAATTTCTATTACATGTGTTTCTTAAATATCTTTCTTAAAATAATCCCTTATAATTATTTAATTACAAATTCCACTTTAATAAATCAATCTATTTTTTTTTCAATTAACAACATATTCATTAAAGGTTTTATTTCATATATATAAATACTATCTTTTATAATTCTTTCATAATATGATTAATACATTCCAATGTTTCTCTTTTAAAATCTTTGTTTAAATTGATTCATGTGTTCATAAAACTGCAGAATTTTTATCATTCAAATATTGCTTTAATCTTGTAACTAATTTATTTTTTGTAGTTCCAACATATGACATTTTTTTATTATCGTAATACAATCTAAACATTTTATAATATAAACTGAATTCATAACTTCTAAATTATTATAATCATTAACATTATTAATTAATAAATTTAAACTTTTTTCTTTTTATAAATAGAACAAATATATATTTTTTATTAATCATTCTAAATAATTTTTTTTAATTTTAACAAACAAACCTTTTGAAACATAATATTTTTAGTACAAAATAAATCATTAATAATATCCTTAGGATAGTCATTTATAAAACATTTTATCATATCAATTTTACATATTAATGAATTGTCACTTGAACATAATTTAATTGCTTTATGAATTCTATTATTAAAAACATTACAAAATTATTTAGTATGATTAATAAAAAATACTATGTTATTATTTGTCTTGTTTATAAAACGAAAACAAAATTGAATTTATTAATTAATAATGATAATGATTATAATAATTTAGAAGTTACAAATTTGGTTTATATTATAAAATGTTAGATTGTATTAAGGTTAATAAAGTAGTGTCATATGTTAGAACTACAAAAATAAATTAGTTACAAGATGAAAACATTTAAATCATAAAAATTCTGCAGTTTATGAACATATGAATCAATTTAAAGAAAGATTTAAAAATTGAATCATTGGAATGTATTGGATTATATTGTAAAAGAATTATAAAAGAGGGTATTTATATAAATGAAATGAAACATTTAATGAATATGTTGTTAATTGAAAAAAGAAAATAATAGATTGATTTAATTAAAGTGGAATTTGTAATTAAATAATTATAGGGGATTATTTTAAGAAAAGTATTTGAGAAACAAATATAATAGAAATTTAAAATTGTTTGTGAGAAGAGATTTAAGGTAAAAGTAATTTTTATTTGTTGCATTTATTGGATTATTGTGGAATATTTGTGTTTATATTTATTATTTTATTTAAATATTTTTGATTGCTCCTTGAGAAAGACTATAAAAGAATGTATTCAAAACTTTGGAGCACTATTGTAATTTATAATAGTTTATATATAATTAAGTAGTGACTTACCCTCAGACTTCCAAACTCCCTGCAGCTATCCACTCTATTTCATACAACCACTTGAAAATCTGAGTTCAAATCCCTTCTTAATTACCTTAAGTTTAGTATAGGAAATATATATGTATTTAAATATTACGTAATTCATATAATAAATTAAGATTTACAAAGAAGTTGCTTGTGACTTGTTTTATATATTGAAATTAATGGGCTATTTTTAAAATAGAAGACAGTTTTTGTTTATTATTAATTTAATTTTTTTACAATAAAGTAATTATTACTTTTACTGGCTAAAAATATTTGCTTTTATAAACACTGATGAATAATATTTTTGTGAGTGTAATTTTGAATTTTAAAACATACTTTCATTCTTTTATGATATCTCAACTAAAATTCATTTCTATTTTAAAAATGAAAATCAAACAAAAATTTAATTCAATAATTTTTATGAATAGTCAAGATTATGATCCAGTACAAAAAGAGTCATTGTTAGCATTACATATTTAATATTTTATTTTTCTAATATGCAAAGTTCAAATTTTATCGTTTAGAATATCTTTGGTTTTAAATTTATATTTGTAATAAATAATTTAAAGATTATCAAAAATGTGATATAGAATAAAGATTGAATTGTAAAAATAAAATAGCACAAATGTGACTAAAGTTGTCATTATGGTTTTTCAAATAATTTCTTAAAAAAATAAAGTGAATAAATAAATATCTGTAATAGTCATTCATCTGTACTTATTGGACACTATTAACTAGAAGACTTTTCCCCTCCAACCTTTACAGATTAATGATTTTTCTGGTTTAAAGAATTGTATATTTAATATATAATTATATAAGGGCACTATCTTTACAGTATTAGTATATTTAACTCATGTTTTTTTTTAGTTTCTGGAAACTTAAATATTATTTGTCAAATGAAAACTGATGAAAAATGTTGGTTATTTAACATTCATATCTTGGGCACCACTGCTGGTGATTGAATTCTAAATTCAAGTCATAATTATGATTAAATGTATAATAAGCATGAAGTCTTATAACATGACTACATTTCTAACAAACACAATGCAAGTATATTATGCAAATGGTGATCTTTTGCCACAGAGTGTATGTTACGTAAATTTTATTTTTGGTCATAATTTTTGTGCATACTACAGTTGCTATAATTTTATTTAAATATTGGAGAGTTCCAAATTGTTAGATTATGTTATAAAGATAATCACATTGTAAATACATATTATTCATAATCACTCATATAATCAGTATATTAAAAAGCTATACTTAGATAATATTATGAATGGTAGCATTTAAATACTCTTCATTACTCATTATGAAAACAAAAAATTAGACATTATATTGTAATACTATGGGGAAATGCAGGATCATACCTGGAGTAACGGTCATCAATATGTGAACATCAACCACCCTAAATTGGTTAGCCATTGGTAACTCTTCAGAAAATTGGAGTTTAAACTATGAGGATTCTGAGGAATTGTATTTTTATCCTCAAGTTTAAAAAAAAAAATTATCAACACCAAACTAAATAAAATAGTGCATGGACTTTGAAGAATATCCTCTTCACAATAAGAATCATTATCATCATCAACATCTGGATGCTCATACACTAAATATAAACCCCCTATCTTATATAGCTGTTATGCACAAATCTAGCTCAGGAAGCAAGAACTATAATTTATTACTATCAGCAAGAGGGAAATAAATAAATAAATTAGCTAATTATAAATAATCTTAATCAATTCATGGGCAACTAATTTTATTGGGATCATCAAGAAAAAAACTAAATCTTAGAATAAAAGCTGTCATGATATAAGGTCACACACACACTGCACTTTATGAAGCAGGAATTGGATAGAATAAAGTAATTAAGACGAATGAATATTTATAAAAAAAACAACAATTATTTAATATCTTAATTAACAAAAAAAAATTACATCATAGTAGATAATTTCAAACACCATTTCATCATAAAAACTAAATAAATAAATATACAGTTTGATAAAATTATATTAACCTATCAATTAATTTTTATTCATGGATTAACTTTAAATCCATTTGTTTTTTTTTTTTCTTTAAATTTTTTAAGAGTTTATTAAACATGTTCAAAAAAATCAAAGATAGCAATCTTTGGTTCTACCCAGAGGGCAAATTAAGAGAGAGAAAAAAACTTGTTACATTTATGAAACAAAAAAAAATGTCTATTAATAATAATAATAAAAAATACTGTACATGCATAATTAAAAAAATAATACTTATAGTCATGGCTCTATTGTCTATAAAGGCCTTTCCAGTTGCAATTTCAATTTTTCCTAATGGAATTTCTTCTTGAAGGCTTCTAAACAGGGACCTGGTTAAATTTGTCCTTTCCTGGGTCTGTAGCAATTCCAGGTAAATGAAAATAGCATTTTTTGTCCATTTAGTTTTCCTCTTGAATTTCCAGGTGAGACAGATATTGACAGAGACTCATTGCTCTTGGTTAAAGGCAAGGGTTCAGACTGCTTAAAGGGTTTTTTTTTCTTTCCTACATTTTCTTCCAGTGAAGGTAGGTTACATGAAGAATGTGATGCCTAGTCTTTAGCTGAAGTTAACAAATTGTTTTCAATGTACAAACCATTTTTAGTGCTAAATTCATGCTAAAATCTAGATTAAAAATTATTATTATATCCAATAGCCTTGTTAAGATTTCTACATTGTTATGCCACAGGTTGGTAAAGGCTTCCACTTCTTTGTTTTCAGCAGTTTGGTTAAAATTTCACTGCTTTTTCTTCAACAGCTAAGTTATGAATACTTTCTTCAATATTTTTAGCAGCAGAATTAAGATTTGACTGCTCTCTTCAACAGTTAAGTAAGCAATAATTTCTTCTATTATCTTTTTCAGCAGCAGAATTAGGATTTGACTGCTTTCTTCAACAGTTAAGTTAGCAATAACTCTCTCCAGACACTTGGGTATAGTTGCTAATTCACACTCCACATATATTTTTTTAGAACAATCTTGCCCACAAACCAATTACAATATGTCTCTTATATTATTTTCATGACAACCAATTAAATAAAATTTCATAACTACAATTATTCAGCTAATTATCTCCTTAATCATAGATTAAAACAAGTTCCTTTATAATTAAAAATTAAATCTTGAAAAAAAGAAACAATAAGATAATCTGTTAATTGCATTGATTTGATTTTTTCATTTTATTAAATAGAAATAAAGAAAGGAAAACAACTCTGATAAATTAAAATTTACAAAATTATTTAAATCCTATTTTTGCTCTTCCCTCTTTTTTATTTTTATTTTAAAAAAAAAAGCTCTTAAATATATTTAATGTTTGAGAATTTTTTTACTATCATATGGGGATTTTACAAATATTGAGTTAAATAAAGACCCATAATAAAATATATATTAGAAAATTAAATTTTATTTTCCCCATTAATTAACTGTTTTTTTATTCTCATACCTAAGGAATATGCTGCCAACTATCTAATTATTTATTTATTTTTTCTAATGCAGCTATGTAACCAACTGGTTGCAATATATAATTTTCAACTTCTGAATTGTGACTTATGATACAAAGTTGTACAGGACAGGGTTCAGAGAAACGTTTTCATCAACTGTTCCAAACTCTTGAATATTGTAAACTAAAATCAAAGCAGATTTGATTATTGGTCATTTATATTAAGTAGATTTTATGTATTTTATTTTAAATTGTGAAAGATGAAATACACATTTAGTTAATGTGATGCTCTTTATAATTATATATTTTACATTGAGATAGCATTATAATAACACTTTTTGTGAATCTTGCCATTAATAGTTATAAATGTGTGTGTATATGCGTATGTAAAGAAAATGTCATTTATTTTATTACAGTAATAATTGTTAATGTGTAGTTCTTTAACCAATTAGTAAACTCATATACAAATATATTCTACTTAGCTAGAAGCTTAACTAATTCCATGTACTAAAATAAAGAAGATCATTCTATCTGAATATTTATTACTAATAGATTTTAAAAAGGAGGTTTTTGTGATTATGTTGTGATTGTTTGCAATAGGAAAGGGGAGTGACATAAGGAAAATTTTTGATTGTGAATATATTTTGTAATTTTTATTTAAAAAAATTTTTTTTTTTTTTTTTTTTTTGGAAATATGTGATATTATTATTTATATATATATTGAGTGTGCCTTGAAAAAGACTATAAAAAATAGTTGACACATTGGATTTTTTATTGATGATTATAGTCATATGAAAAGCAAGTTTTTAAAAGGAGTTGTTTGTTTATTTATATATTGGATATTTATGAACTATTTTGGAAAGAAGAACTGTGTGGTTGATATATTAAATTCTTCTATTTGCTTTTGAAGAGTTTATTCCACTAATCTTATTTCACGATTTTTATTTTTTTTTAGCAAAAAGGAATCCAAAAATTGTTTAGATAAGCTGATATTTTATTAACTAAAGAAAAAAAATTCCATTAATTAAAAAAGTGAGGAAGGAAGATATTTGTTTGTCATGTTGAATTTTCTTTTTGAAGCAGCTAACTATTAACAAACAAGGTAAAGAAAACTAATGTTTCCAAATCAGGCAATAGATATCTTTCATGGTTTTATTAAGTCTTTTTATGCAAAGATTTTGAGTATTATTATGTATGAAATTCATAGCTTTTGTTTGGTCACATTTATGTAGATAAGGGATTGTTAAATTCTATTTTTGAAGCAGACGTGCATCCAAATCCTGTGGAATCTGGGAAAAGAATTTGATTGGAACTTGACAGAAATCTTATGTCTTTACATCATAATGCTTTGATTATTTGAAGGGGTTTTTAGTTGAAAATCTAGAAAAGGGAAAGGAACTTGATTTGAAATGTCTCTTAGATAATGAATCTATATCCTAAGTTAATGGTAAATCTCATGTACTTAATTTTTTTCTAAAATAACTTGATATCTGGTGGGAAAATATTTGAAAGGGCAAGAGACCACTGCAAGGAGTAGGTTTTTATCTCCTTATAATATTTAATTGTACATCCATAAGTTTGATATGGATACTTTTTCCTAAATAGAAATATAGTATTTAGCAGTAGAATATGGCAGTGCTATGAAAGCATGTATTATTAAACTAGCTTTAAAAAAAAAGAGAAAAAGTAATAATTATTAGCAAATTTTGATTGTGATCTATTATACAAGTATGTATTTACGCTCAGTATTTGTTTAAGTTTTAGCAGCATACAGAAAGGGCTTATAATGGAGCGGGAATGGAGATGAGATATATTGTTTATTAGTTCGTGTTTTTTTAATCTGGCAAAATCGTTATCATGGAAAGAATGATGAAGTAATGACATTGCACCTATAGCATAATTTTTAAAAAAATGAAATTAAATTATCCAATAATTGGAATTAATACTGAAATAACTATTATTTTTAATGATTAATAATAAAGATTTATCAGTTGGTCTGGGTTAATTTTTATTGATTCTAATTGCTGAATAGTAAGAAAGATTTAACATTTAATTCATAAAGTGTAAGTTTTCTTCAATTCTGTTATTGATTTTTCTTTTCATTTTATTATTACTATTAAATTTGTCAAAATCTTAATAAAGAACAAATCCATAAAACTACTCAAACTTTAATATTGTATGGAAACCAACTAATAATCTGTTTCATTATAGTTCATTATTTTCGCTAATATTTTTACCTACGAGTTGAACTTGTTTTTAATTATTTATTTTTAATTAATGTTTTTTTTTTGTTTTGTTTTTTTTAGTAGTTTTTTTTTTTTTAATTAAATAAAAACCCTTTGTTCTAAATGCTTTCATTTAAAATATTGCTAATGCTTTCTGATGCTTTTGTTTCTTTTTATTACTGGATGCATGTTTGTCTTTATTTTAAATTGAGTAAATATATTCAACTAAGAATTAATGGTTTTAATTGGTGACAAATTGCTTACCAAACTTAACAAATTGTTATAAGTTGCTCCTAAATGAAGTTGCTATGTCAGACATTAATGGATTTTGTTGGGGAGGTGGAACATCACTATAGTTAACTTCAAGAAATAATGACCAATAAAGACGTAATCTGTATTTTTCAAGTCTTATAATTGATTGACTCAGACATGTTAAATATGGCATTTCAAAGTTGGTACTTTTAATTGATAAATGGTGGAAAAAAAGATTGGATGCATGTTATTCAAAATTTGACATGACAGAAGCAGGGGAGGAGACTGTGTTTGCTTGACAAGAAAGACTAAAAAGAGGGAAAAAATAAGGCCAAAATTTAATTATTAAAAAAAATGACCTTGTTGACTCTTTGGGTTAGATTTTCTTAAAATATTAAGTTCTTTTATGTAAAATTAATTGCTTTATGCTTTCACATTTGTCATCAAATATAATTAATAAGTGTTAAAACTTTTTGATTTAACTTTTTTAAAAAAAAAAAAATCTTTCATGATTGCAAAGGAAAACTTTAAATTATTTATTGATTGTGGGATTTTTTTGTAAATATGCAATTGTCATTTTTTATATATATATCCTTCTTCTATATTGCAAATTTAGTCTTAGACCATGAGTAAATAATAAAAAGGAAGTATTAAACTAATATTTTTGAAGAAATTATAAATTTTAGTAGGGTTTGTGAAACTTATAATAATCTTATTTTAAATCTTTCTTATTATAATCATTTAAAAATAAAATAATATAGGGATCGACAGTTATTGACTATATATTTAATTAGCAGAGCAAAAAAATAAATTGATGTTTAGTATTTTTATATCTGGGATAATCTTTTTTATTCAGAATCACTGGTTAGATGTTACTTCAGATAACAATTTATAATATATATTATATTTAATATTTTTATGGTTATATGATGTAAATAAAATAGTTTTGGGGTTAAACCATGTATTAGTTTTGATTAATTCCCAATGTTTCAACAAAATAGCATCCACCATTGTCATGGTTAACTTTTCAAAGAAAAACTGCTAGTCAAATAATAATAAGATTTAGTGTGAGATAGTTGAGCATTCAAAATATGTGGATTAACAAACCACTGAAAAAAATAAACATTTTGTTAATCCACATATTCTGAATGCTCAACTATTCCATACTCAATCTTATTTTTTATCTCACACTCAATCTCCTTAGTATTTGAGATCTAAAAGTTTTTCTTTGAACAGCTCACCTTGACAATAGCAGATGCTATTTTGTTGAAACATTAGGAATTAATCAAAATTAACCCACGGTTAACCCAAAAATTATTTTATTTACATATATAGTACAAATATATATTCAATGAAAACAGCTTTTTATCCAATTCTAGATTGAAAATAAGCATTTAATGCTTTGTATTTAAAGTTAGAGATTTAAAGTAGTATATTCTATATACAAAATGCATTGCAGTAACATAAGAATACAAATGGTATTTATGTGTTTGACACTTACAGTGATAGGTTACATGGTAGTAACAATGTTATTTATTTTTTAAAAGTATGACATCTGGATGTTATCACGTTTCAGTAAGTTTATAGTAATAATAATTAACTAATAATCAGGTATTAAAAGAACAAAAATTTTGTAATGTGGTTTATTAATTATTAATAGCAATAGCTATTACAGTGTAATAATTGTTGGCATTCAATATAACATTTATAATTGTTCCCACTAGTTCATATTTATGATAAAGGTTAATAGTGGTAAGACATCTGTCTGTGAGATTCTGAATCAGTAGCAGGAAAAGACTATTTTAAAAAGCATTATTATTATTATTATTTAGTTATAATCAATATAATCAAACTTTTCATTACATGTGGGGCATTTTAATAGTTTTTAATCTATATGTTTGAGATTTTTAATATTATCTGAATTATAAAGAATTTAGAAAATGTGACTAAAAATGACTTGGAAATAGAATTATTATTGATCATTCATTATTCACCAATAAATTTGATATTTCATAAATGCCTTGAACTTAAGAGTTATATTGTTGAGGACATTTATTTATTTGGTTTATAAATTAAATCAATTGCTGTTACTAAATTTTATAAATTTTTATATTTAAAAGTCTTATAAAGACAACTATTTTTGTTATTGGTTTTAATATTTGCCCTTTATTGATATAGTAACATTGATTCTAAATAAGACTTCATGTTTTTACTAAGCAATTAAATGATGATTTAAAGCAATATAAGGCATTGTAGATTGTGACAAAATATTTATTATGTAGAGCTTCAGTTTATTTTCAAATTAAAATTATAATGAAAAACTAGCTGAAATAAAATACAGTATTTACTATTTTACTATATTTGATAATATATGAATTAAATCTAAGAAGATCCATTAACTTTACTTACTAACAAAGCATTTATAAAAGAAATAAATAATTAGTTATTAAATTTAGAACTTTATTAATGTTTATAGTCAAGATGATATTAAATTATTTGTTTTTGTTTTTTTTTTAAGTTAGTGAAAGTGAAATTTTTATAAACTTCATCACATGATCACCATTTCTTATGCTTACACAATACTAAAACATTACTTTCTCTCTCCATATAGTAGTGCCATCCAGTGTGAGCCATAGGATTTTTGCTTTAAAATCCCTATTTAGTGCCTAGTTACCCAATAATCTCAGACTGATTTCTAACTTGTGGCATTTATCAGTGAGGAGTCTTAGGGCACTCCATTTAGATCCTTAATTCAAACCTCCAGCAGCCATCTTTTACTTTTTTAGTTAGCTATAAAGCTACAAGCTATATATTAGTCTGATAATATTGGATGAGTAGGCAGTAGATAGGGATTTTGATGCACATACTCCTAACATTTATTGATTAATATGGCTTGCACTGGGTGGCATTACTATATGGAGAGAGTTTGCTATTGTTTAAATTTTTATCATCCTAATAAAAATTGTTAAATGTTCATTAACCTTTTATGATAAATTAATGTGTATACCCCTTTACAAACAAAATTAACAACAATAATAATTAAAAATAATTTGTGAATAGCTATAAGCTATTATATACTGCATTTTACTTAAGTCCATGGATTACAGTTCCAACTCTGACACTTCCATTGCTTGAACTTCCTAAGAATTCCTGAGCTATAAATTATTTGATTATTGCAATTAAGGTGTCTGCTCTTTTTAAATATCTTTGCAGACTTGAGCTTATAATGAGAGAATAAATTATGCATTCTTGAAATCTGAAAAATTCACAAATCTGAAAAAGTTTCTGTAAACAAGGATTTTGGATTAATAGTATTTTATCTGTAATAATTAACTATGGACAAATAGTCTTTTATAGGTAAAATTTTGGTTTAATTGCATCAACTTGTATTACAATATTTTTTTTTTAAATTGTTACATTTTTATTTACCATTGTCAATCTCATTCCATTCGCAACTTTGACACCATTCACCTCAGATAAATACAATAATGATTATTACTAATCATTTTCTAAACTAGAGATTATCTCTAGCACATTGTTTGATCTTTATTATAGGAAATGCAATAAAAAATAACCCAGCGCCACTAACACCATAGTGAAATATTTTGTGCTATGTCACAATAATATTCTATTGTAATTAATTTACTCAGAAGTATTTCCATTTGCAAAATATATGTAATTTTTATATTAATGAATAGAAAATCATGAACTTTTAATAAATATAATTATTTTTCACCCCAAATTAAATTTGTGAAGATAATTTTAACTTTTTTTTTTCCAAATAAAATGCTTAATATTGTAACAGTCAGAAAACGTGTGACTCGTAAACATAGTGCAGAATTTGACCACCACACAGAACAGCAGCACCATCGAGGTAGCGAAGCCACCCGTGATACTGAGTTTGAACATAGTTTATCGGTTCCACAATACAATCCACGAAACAATGCATCTGATGCGACATTAGTAAATATTTCTTTAGGCACGGTGGTCAAGGATATGCAAGAGATTCATGATTTTATTTTCGAGTTAGCTAATAATCAAACTAATATTAATTAAACATTCATATTTACATAATCGAGGAAATATTGTATAGAATGGATATCGAATAAATGAAACGTAACTGCAGACGTATAGTTTAAAATGATTTATTAACACATTTTAATAAGATCATTTACTAATAATATTTTATGGATTAAAAGCTTCAGTAGCGGGATTTGCGACATGATTATATTTTAAAGAATACATTTATTTATTTGTTTACAAAAGGAATTCACTTATTTGAAGGCGTAATCTGGCTACCTAAAATTCTTGAGTAATTATTTCTAATGCATGCCTGGAGGGATTTATACCTTTGCAATGCAAGAGTCTAAAGTAAGGTTTATAAGAGTAGCGGCAGACATATATTTATTTAATTAAAATATTTATTTATAACTAAGGGCAAACATTTATTTGAGAGTGAATTATGAAGATAATGCAGAGGCGGAGTGATATATAGAATAATAGAATTGAGCAAAGGAACACGTGGTACGCTTTAGAGAGGCGATATGGAATCGCAGTGTATCGAAACTGCAATGCCGCGAATGGGTTTATAAGAATGTCAGGCTGGTCTCTGCCCCGACCCGACGAAGTAAGGTGTCACATAAGCATAACCAGGGACAAGCGGTCCGTGTCGCATTTTTGCCGGCTGGCTGCATGACGTTGTCAAATCCTACGGGAGCACCCATTATGCCCGCTTGTATAGGACGACTGGGGTTAATTTCAACCCTGAAGAATCCAGAAATTTCACGGCGGAATGGGTCATCGCATCTCTAAAACGTAAAACATGTATAATGTATAAACGATTATGATAAGATTTAAATAGATTTCTAACTCGGCCCTACATTATCAACATTTACTAAAGAACGTTGGCGACTCTCAAAGAAATGTAATTTGATGGAATTATTCATTAAGATTTAATAAATACAAAACATATCTAAACTGGGAATGATTACAACTAATATGCCAGCCATTTGCGAAGTAGTAGACCCTGCATTGCAATAAATGATGCATTGAATGCGTGTCGATTTATATGAAAGTTAAGTTATTTATGAAAGTAAATATTAATGAAAATTTGACACGCATTCACCGTTTCAAGCGATCATAGATTTAAACTTTGAAAATAGAGACAATTATGAGCATGCAATAATTAAATAATAAATATAGATAAAATGTAGATTTTAGAAATACGCACCCAAGAAAGATAGAATGAGGTAAGCTAGATTATTAGAGAAATTTACACATTAAGTTAATTATTCAGTTTTAGTTATACATATGGTAGTTTTTACATTTTATAATTTAGATAAGTAGTATGAAGAAGAGCTATAGCATATTATTAGAGTACTCTAGAGTTTGAACGCAGACAGGTACCTGTTTTATAAGAAGTTTTCTGATTCCATTAGTTTAGTAGCAAAAGGTTCGTGATTAGCAGTTCTTTCTTGTTTTAGGCGTTTCATTTATTTTAACAGCAGCAGCATATTTCTCATTTATTTCAGGCAGCAGATCTTCATGGTGAATTTATGATAGGCAATGGAAAGTTCGGCATCCGATAGGCCATCTCCCAATGGAGAATAATCTAGGTGCTTTTACTCGGTCATACTTTGGCAGGAACAATTTATTTTTATATTTTGGAGACTCTCAGTGATCGAGAGCAAAGCTAAAGTTTTTAGTGAATGTCTCCAGCAAGTCTAAGATGGCCTCTTTTCTTATCTTGATCTTTCACATTTTTGTTAAGGTATTTTTAGGTTCTACTTAATCTGCCCTGGGGATAATCAATGCATTTTGTTGGTTTTAATTAAAAAAAGCTGCCGTTCTATTATTTACATTTTACATTTACTAATTACATTTCGGGGAATTTTTCTTTAATTAATCTATTATCTATCACTGACCGATGCTTTTAAATTTCAAAGACAAAAAGGGAACATGAGATCATTTAAACTTTTAATTAAATATTACATCAGATTTTTTTAGAATTATTATTAAACGAAATTTAAACAAAGCAATAAATACGAACTTTATAATCCAAAATAAATGATTAAAATTATACAAAATTATATAACTAAAAGAAATCTAAATTATATTATTTTATCCCTATTTATTGCCTTTAATTTGAGATTGAAATATGTGCGTGTTTATGCTGAATTCTACATATATTTATACATTTTTAATATTGCTACACACACAATTCGATACCAAAAAGTTTAAATTTGGGCGGGATAGACCGGTCAGTGAGAGACGACAGAAAAAGGTGAAACTTAAGATTCGAATACGAATCTTACTGTTTCAATATTTTGAAACAATATTGAAATGAATGCAACATTTTTTTTTTTTGAGAACTCTATTTTCTATTTGCATAATATAGAAATTTATTGCTACAACCAAACAGATTAAAGTCATGTGATTATTGCTTTTATTTAATGTTATGATAGTTTGTGATCATCCTTGGATAGTTTTATTGATTTTGACAAATTTATTTCATTAAAAATCTGAATTGCTTTAGCAGTTAATGTACTTGATTAATTGTTTAGTAAACAGTCTTGGCTTATTGAAAGTGACTGCCATTTAAATTTTAGATAATTGCAAATATCAACATTTTTATATATATATAGAATTTAATATATCCTAAACTTTTTGTGATTCTTAATGGTACACTATATATAATAATAATTTGTTTTACTTGATTTTTTATTTTAAAAGTGAATTATAATTTATAAGTAAAAGAAATTTTAATCATATATATCTATTTTGCATGCTAAGTTGGCTATCTAAAGTCAAAGGGAATTGAACTTGACAATAGATGACTACAATCAATTGATAACACTCCATTATCACTGATTATTAATATTAGTTTGTCATTGCTTGTTCCCTATCCATAATTCTTTTTTTTTTTTTGTTTCATTGCTCTATTTTTTTAATAATTAATTTTTTGGAAATAAAAATTGTATGGGTTTGTGTATATTATTAGCCAGTATCCCTAATTACTTTTTTTTTGCTATATTTATATCATGCTTTTAATTATTTTTACTTGTGCATTTACTATATATGTATAGTAGTTTTGTAATAAGAACCATGATTAATGTATACATACATTGCTGATTTCAGTTGTGGCTACATGGTTAAACCACTTCATATTCATTAAAAGTAATATATTTATGACCTAGATAATAATTTCATGAAAATAATGACGTTTTCAGTGAGATAATATAAATTCCAAGATCCATGATAGACTTTTCATAATTTTTATTAATATCAGTTTAGATACATAGTACTATATTGTTTTTTCAAGCCCAATTTTTTATTATTATTATTAGTTAAAGAAATAGATTTACTTAAATGATTATATAAGGGATTCGAACTCAGACTTTCACACAACCTTCAACTCTCCATGCTATCTCATATTGCTCACCCACCTGATCACTCACATGTTGAAAAGATAATCATCAATATCCATATTTCATGCTAAACCAGCAATCATCAGTTGGTTCAGATTACCATCTCCACACTTACATGCAATCAGTGCTCAGCTTTATATTAAGATAGCTCATCTTCGTACTTTATTGGACAGGCTTCAAACTACCCCAACTCACTACTCTTCAGCCGTCCTTTTCATTGAAAATCTGATGATGGAACGTTCAAAGCCCACGATTTATTGATATTTCATTATATAAATTTATCTGAATAGAAAACTTTATTAGCCACGTTTGTTTATAATATTCCCCCCACTAATATATATGTTATATTTTCTTGGGTTTTTTTTCTCTCTTTTTTCATTTGCTTTTATTAATCGATTGTTTGTATCCTATCTGTAGATAAACTTAACTTTTTTATTCTACTTTATATATATAGACAATATATTTGTATTTAAATAATCAAATTTTTTGTATTTGAATTGTGAAATTAAATGTTATTTATATATTTCGATTAATGATTAAAATTTACTTTTTTGTATATAGTACTATGTAAATAAACTATGTGATAGTATTTTTATATGCGTTTTAAGTTGTTATAATAATTCATTGACAGCTTTTGATTTTTCCTTCCCTTGTTTTTGTTTCTCTAAGTGAATGAGTTCTCTCACTGTGACAATGCTTTTACAAATATTTATTGAAGAATGGAGTAAAAACTTCACTTCAGAGTTCTAGATGTGAATGCTCAGAATAAATAGCTTTATTGATTTTATTTCTTTAATAATTAGACTCGAATGTAGTTTTTTTATTTATTTATTTATTTAATTACAATAATTACATATGATTATTTCTGATGGATCTGCAAGTAGGTGTACAAATTTAATTTTTGTAAAAAGGATAAAATGTTGCGATCGTTTCTTTTTGCAATTTCAATTGTTTTCTACGGAGCGAAACTTAAAAAATACAAAAATAGTTTAATTGGATTTTTGGAAGAGAAAAGAAAATGTATATTAATTATATTATGTATATTTTAAAAATTGGAAATGAAAAGTGCAAGTAAGATAAATAAAATTCTGCTCAGATTCATTGAATTAATTTTATATTTGTAATGCAATGGAAGGGAAAGAAAGCAAGAAAGAAGAATAAATAGCAAAACATGCCTTTAAAAGTTCGTAAATTTCAACTCTTTTTAAAAATAAAGAATCTAGCTTTTTAGTAATAAAATGTGTTTACTGAACTTCTGACAGGTTGTGTTATGATTACATGTTTTAGATTTTATTTTTTAATTCACGCACGCTAAATATTAATGAATCTTAATGGAATCAAACGGCGTCAATTATTATTATTTGCTACAACCAATCGAAGTGTAAAGGGTTAAGTTTATTAGAGCAAAAAATAAACTCTTTACATCAAATACTAGAGATTTGCACATATATGTAAATATATATAGATTAATACTCAGATATATGAAGACTATAAAATAAAAAAAGAAATAGAATAAGCTATATATATAAAAAATTAGAAATGTGAAAAATTAATAATATGGAAGAATATTTGCTAATATGAATAGCAAAATAGATTTTGAAAGAACAAAAGATGACCCGATCTATAATGAGTCTTTGTTGAAAAATGCAACCAATGGTGTCTTGTCCTACAATTGATTTAAAATAAATTATTTGGTACTACATTTAAAGAAGTTACTGAAAGAAAATAATTTCTGAAATCAAATGAATATACATTTGATAGTATTATTATATGATAAAGATGAGACAGTGTTAGTTAAGGGGAAAAAAGCAATTGCAGTTTTTACACCAAATTTGATCAGTCAGAAATGATAAACTATAAAGGAAAGATCATAAAAGTAATGTTTTTCATTACATTAAGAAGAAATAGCATATGAAATGAAATTAGAATATTTTTTTTCATTTTTTAAGAAAAGAATAGATGGAAGAACTATGAAGTATCATAAAGAATAAACTTGAATCTTGCTTCAGCAATAGTGCTATTTCAATTTTAGAAGATTATAAAAAAGATAAAATCTTTAGTCAAGTGCTATAAAAAATTCAAGATGAATCATTTTGAGCTAATAATGTTCTCAGATTTGGAAAATTTGCAAGATGGCATTCCAAAATGGATGCTTTTGAAAGCAAGGCCTTTGCTAAATTAAGATTGATCAAAAAAAACTGAAATACTATATGTAGGAATAATGTTTGCAAGGAAAATTGAAACCAGAAAAGCATTATGCAAATCTTTCCAAAATGTCCTGCATATTACAATCTACATAGAAGAAAGTTTGATAACTTAATCTAACACATAAAAAAGTGGACAGATGACAGAAAATATTTACATTATTTATTTCTTTGCAGATGACTGGGCTTCACATACATTTTATGAAAATAAATTACCTAGCAAATGATTTAGAATAGTGGTTCATTGGTGGAAAAAAGATTGATGAGATGACAGTTTTTGTTTCTTGAACTTAATTTTGGAAAAGAAAACTATATAAAACTTGAAAATTTTCAAAATGAATGGGAAATGATAGGAACACTATTTATATACTGAACTGGTTATTATATATCCTCCTGAAGAATATTATTGTTATCTGGACAGATATATGGACAATGAACTAAACAGGTTGTTAGATTAATCCTGCAGAATATTCTGCTGTATGAGACAGTTGCATGCTCAGCAAATGTGAATTACAACCACAGATTGCTTGTAATTGAAAGATATTTCTGCAAATTGTTGGTTGGCAAGGATGCCAAGATTAGAAAGATTAATAACTGTGGACTCAAAGACTAGGGAGTGCAGTAAAAATAGTAATAGATAAGGTTATTTGTAGGATATGGAGATTGATGAACAAGTGTGAAGATGAAAGATGCAATGATTGCAGGGAGGATATGTAGATTGATGAACAAGTATGAAGATAAAAGATGCAATGCTTTCAAAAACGATAGACAAATGGGAAGGAGATGGTTGATTTATTAGTAATACAGTACTGAAAAACTAGGATTAAAAATGTTATAAATAGTAGAAGTAAGTATAGATTGGATAGTATTATGCAAAGGATACTTTAAATATTTAATTTGCAATGTTTTAATTCTACAAAAAAAAAAAACCCTCAAAATTGAGGGATATTTTCATCATCATCATAAGGGATATTTTCATCATCATCATATATAATATTATCTTTATGTGAATTATAAAATTAATCTTAGTTTCTATTCATTTTATAAATTTTTCTGATAGCTTTTTCTTTGTCACAATGATCATTTAAAAAAAAAATTTAATTGTAGAAAAATATATTTTGCTTATGAATATGTTGGTAAAACTATAAACAGTTAATTATACAGGATTTGAACCCATGACCACATACATGTGAAAAAGATAAATGATCTCCAATATACACATTTCATGCTGAACCATCACTCATCGATTGGTCCAGATCATCATCTATATATATATAATCAGTGCTCAGTCTATATTAAGATAGTAAATCTTCAGTCTTTAATGGACAGGATTCATTCTACTCCACTCTCCAGCTCTTCAGTCATCCATCCCATCCATCATCAGATTTTCTATGGTATTGTATGACTGAACATATTGGAGGGTGAAGTTGATTGAAGCCTGTCCATTAAAGTTTGAAGATTTATTATCTTAATATAGACTGAACACTGATTATATGTGTGTGTGTGGGAGATGATGATCTGGATGAACTGATGACTGCTGTTTCAGCATGAAATATGTATATTGGAGATCATTTATCTTTTTTTTACATGTGAATCATATGAGATAGATTGGATAGCTGAAGGATGCTTGAAAATTTAGGTTTAAATCCCCTATAATTACATTGAAACTCCAGAGATATAAAGTATACTTGTAATTAAATATTAATAATTCATTTAATAAATATTCTATTTGTCTGAAGATTTGTAATGATGGTATATTATAAGATGTGATATGTTGGACTATTTCCATCATTTATGAGTGAATATTGAATGTATAGAAAATTTTAAACTTTATTTAAACTTTTCAAATACAAACAACTTGTTAGTAATAACACACAAATAGACCTGTGTGTGTTATTACTAACAAGTTGTTTGTATTTGAAAAGTTTAAATAAAGTTTAAAATTTTCTATACATTCAATATTCACTCATAAATGATGGAAATAGTCCAACATATCACATCTAATAAATATTCTGTTTGTTTTTAAATAAACTATATAACTTTTCTAAATAGTCTTTATTAAAAGAAAAATGAGTATTTGGGAAATGCAATAAGATTAAATGTGGGAGGGGCGAGATAATAATAATTGTATCATTTAAACTTAATGTTTTTAAGAAAATGAACAGATGAAAAAATAAATGCTTCAAAAGCATAAAATTTTTGTGTTCACATTTTTTTTTTATATTAAAAATATTACAAAAATTTAAAACAAGATTTAATCGACAAAATAATTTTTAAAAAATATTTAAATGTAATCCATTGTTGTTGATAGTTGAAAATGAATTAAATTTATATTTTTAAATTTAGAAGTTATTATATTAGTAAGATTTCAGAGAAAAGCCAATTTGCCAAAGGTTATTGTAAATAATGAGAAATAAATTAAGCAATTTTTTTGTTAAGATCATTATATACAATAACATTTTAAATTAGTTTTTTTATATATATATAAAATTTTTACATTATTACTTTTTTAAGAGGTTTAAAATCAAGACAGTTTTTTTTTTTAATAATCTATATTTTTTTTATAAAAAAGAAAATCTGAAATATTATATTTAAGAAAAGAAAAATAATAACTATTTTAATATTTATAATTTTTTTTATATATAATCTTTTCATAAATTTATTTAATAAATTAAAAATGTATTTTATTTTTATTTTAGTTTGAAAATAATGTTTGAACAGTTTTAGTTTGAAAATAATATTTACAAAATATTTCATAAAAAATACTCTGTTTTTTTTTTTAAAAAAAAGGGGGGGGGGGTGATATAAAAAAAAGAAAATGATGAAAATTATAAAATTATTTTAATTTTATTATTATTAGTTGAAAAATAATAAGTGTAACATATTTTAACATTTACCTTTTGAAGAGTGTTCTGCACTGAAAATATATTTAAAGATTTAATATTTTAGGAACTTTTGCTTCATTCAAGAAGCATTTATATTAATGCACAAAATTATTATATAAATATAACAATATACTCATCAGTTTAAAAGCTGTTTTATTCTAAAATTTTAATGGATATTAAAAATAATGCACAACTAGGGGTTTGTTTGTTTTTTACAGTCATTTTACTTGATAATTACATTTTTGAAATCAGTTATTTAACAAAACTTTATGTAAAACTATAAGAAATTCCATTTTATGGCATTTTATATTTGATAAAAGTTACAGTTGTCTCATTTTTAAAAAATAGTTCTAATAATAGCAATAATTAAGTGACTTTTATAATTATTATTAATCTGAAACTGTCATAAAAAATTTAATTTGTTAGATTTTTATTTACCATTGTCAAACTCACTACACTCACAACTTTGACACCATCTACCTCAGATAAATACAATAATGATTATTATTAATCATTTTTTAAACTAGAGATTATCTCTAGCACAGATATAAACTTTAAACCTCAGTTAAAGATTAATATATCTTTTTTTTTTTTTTAATTTTAAATATGCACACACATGGAGTTATTCACCTTTTTTTTTCCCATGTGTAAATCTTTATAGATATATTAAACAATCTCCATACTTTTTTTTTTTCCATATGTCATAGCATCGGCCGGGACGCGAACCCACACCCGTCTGCAACCAACTACTTGCTTGCAAGGCGGGTGCGATGACCTCTCAGCTAACAACACTTGACAAACAATCTCCATACTTTCCCATTCTTTTTAAATTTATGTAAAGATATACTAAAAGAGATGACGCCCAAGATGCATTTCATTCTGAATCAGCACTTACTAGTTGGCCCGAGGTCACTATCTCTCATATATATCCCACTCACAACTTTGACACCATCCACCTCAGATAAATTCAATAATTATCTCTAGCACAGATATAAACTTTAAACCTCAGTTAAAGATTAATATATCTGTTTTTTGTTGTTTTTTTAATTTTAACATACACACACACACACACACATGGAGTTTCAAAATATTATGTTATATTTGTGTATCTTTTCTTTCTAAGCTTTCATCTTATGATAATAATTTTATAGTATAATTTTTTTATCTCAATAATATACAAATGATATCAAAAGTTTTGTATAAAATACACATATATATATATTTATAAGACCTTGGATGTAAGGTATATTTTTTGATTGTATTTGTATTTTTTAAATCTATTTTTTAAAATTTATAAAAAATAAAAGTAATCAAACTAATTCAAATTTGATTAAGGGAGTAAAAAATAAAAACCAAAGCTATTTTTTAAACTTTAATATGAACTAACACATATATTTTAAAAGGTGGAACAACATTAAAGAAAGAACAGATAAATTATCAAAAGATTAATTTCAAAACATGTGGATTTTCAGATATTATAAAAATGAAAAAACAAACAAACTCCAAATGCACGGAATCAAAAGAAGAAATGAAAAAACATAAGATGTATCAAATGTGTGTCAGCAAAGGGAACTTTGAAGATGTACCAAGCTATAAAATGGAAATTCTTTAGTAAATCATTTAGAATCCTATTATCATCATAATGAAAATTTGTTTACAGAACATGATGAACCCATTATGTTCAATGAGCAGAAAATACAGCTATTGTAAAAGTTGTACTTTTTTTTTGGAGAGTTAATAATCAATTCCAATTTAGAAATAATGTCATTTCCTAATTTTTATATACCTTGATTCTGTGTCATAGGTATTCATTATTTTGCAGTTTTTATCAATGATAATCTATATTGGGCCATATGTTGATTATAGGGAGTTTATTATTCTATGGAATTTTCTGTTGAAAGTATTTATAATCACCTGAGTACAATTTTTTTATGTACTTAACTTATTCCTTATTTAAACGAAAATATAATTATTAAAGTGGAGTTTAGAACTTCATGTAATTGCATTTATACTATATTTCATTTGAAGGATATATCAAATTTAATAATCTATTAAATTTAAATTATCTAATACATATGTATCTGCAATATTTATTGCACAGAATAATATTAGAAATAGTAATTAAGTAAAAGTATGAGCTTAAATGTTGCTGTAATATAAAATAAGAATAAGAAAATGAGTATTAATATACTCCACTTAATTTATAATAAGTTCTTGCCTGAATAATTTGATGACTGAGAAAGCAATCACATAATATTTTTTATGATTTTAAATTTTTTGTTAATAATGGCATTATACAAATATATAGATAAATTTATAAAAATACATAATACATATTGTTAAAATATATTCAACAGATTTATTAACTTACAGTATTTTAATCGATCACAGTTTAAATCTACATAAAAAGTATCTAATGTTAATATAATTTAATAACATTATTGTAATTGTTTAGTTATATTACTTAGTGGACAATGTTAGCAAAAATTTTATACTTATGCCAGAATTTCTGTTGATTGGCTTATCTTTCATTACTGATCATTATTTTTCAGTTGTGGAACATTGATGTTTATTTTATTATTAGTATTATGTTTTCTGATTTATTTATTTTTTAAATCAAATTAGAAAAAAAAAAAAAGCAAATAATTATGTTTTTATAATATATTGATCCAAGCAAATAATATATGAAATATCCTTTTATATATATTTGAAATAATATAATTATTTATTTATTTATATTCAAAATAACCTAATCTTAATATTATTAACATAAAATGTTTTTTTGTTTTTTTTTACCATTTCTTGCCATGAAATTTTTTTATATTTAAATCCTTAAAGTAAAACCTGGCCAGGTTAAACTAAATTTATTATTTTCTTTCAATTTTTTCTTTTACAATATTAAGAATAGGAAAAAAAAACACATACTTATGCTGTATTTACATTTTAATGTATTAATACATATAAATAATTATATTAAAAAAATTAGCTTCATAAAAGAAATTATTTTGAATTATAATTTGCCATAAAAATAAAATGGCATGAATTATTTAATGTTGAATATATCAATAATAAAATTTTATATTACATTAGCTTTATTATATTGAATTTACATTTTAATCTTTGGTAATCCAGTATTTACCTGGCTATGACGTAATTAGCCTGAAGGCACACAACTGTAATTATCCGATATTTGCGTCATCGGAAGAAAACATGAACGTTGTCATGGCAACGAAGAGACTGACATGACTAATTCTAGAGATTTGATTTTTTTTTACCTTGCTATGACATCATAAGCCTGAAGGCATACAGCTGTAATTATCCAATCTTTGCGTCGCCGGAAGAACACATGAAACGTTGTCATGGCAACGAAGACGCTGATATGACTAATTCGAGAGATTTGATTTTTTCATCCACGAGATTTTTTTCGACCCGCGAGATTTAAAAGTGGATTTCATTTTAACAGATATGTAAATGCGAATAAATTTAATTGGCTAAGAAATGAAATAGAACTGCCAGAGAGATTTTTTTTAAAAAAAAAACTGCTTCAGTAACAGTAAGTGTGTGTGTGTATATATACAAATAAAGAGTTTTGAACTGGCTCTGAAGAAGGCTGCAGGACAGTCAAAACATAGGTGTATGTATATATGTACAAATAAAGAGTTTTGCTAAAAAGTGTTTGAAGTAGTTTGGATAAATTGTATTTATAGGATATTATAGCAAAATAAAGAAAAGTGTAATTTTGCTAATACAAATAAATTTATCATAACATCATCATAAAAGCTTTCTATAGTGCCTAGAATCACTTTAAGCCAATCTTAATTTACAGGTGGTTTTTAATGTATGTAAAAAATATTCATTATTCTCTTGAATAGCTGTAAATATTTGGGAATTCATAAGAAGTTTGAGCACAAAACATAATAAAACTAACCATGAAATTCATATTTGTTAACATTTAGTATCTACAATTTTTTTGATTTATAAAAAACTGTTTATACTTAGCAAGAAAAGTGAAATACATATTAGTGAATAAAAAAAAATGCTATGGAGTGTTACAAATATTTTATATTGGTGAATATATATATATATTCTAACCTAATAAAAAGAATGATAATTCCTAATTAATCTTAAATTAAATCCATCCGGAAGGCCTCAATACTTCCCTATACTTTCCGACTACGCCTCGTTTATAGTCCGGGTAATAAACTTTACCCAACTTAATAATAATAGCTCGACGTTAGGTTAGTTCTATAATAATTCAGCTACAGCGATATGCAGTTCAGACAGAGATAAAAAAAAAATATCATTAATAAAATAAATTTAAAAAGAAAATTATTAATAAACTACCATTCTTTCTCTGTCCAAAACACATTCTCTGGGCTGTAAGTACGTGCACTGTTCGACAATGATGATGATGATTTTTCATGTCATTGTTAATATTACTGACTAAGACAAAACATTTATTAATTTGCCAATATGATCTCAATATTTTTGTTATTATACAATTAAATGTTTTATTCTCTTAAGCCATGCCACGCTTGTAATATTGATCTGAATTTGATCAATTATTAATTTAAGAGCACTTATAATAATGACACTAATCTCAGGGTTCTTTGTTATATTTAAGAAAATTGCTCGGCAGTATTGTGTTGTCGCATGTGACTGACATTCTGGTCGGCTATAGGAAACATTTACCTTATTTAAATTCTAGGTGTCTGCATACACACATTAACTATTATAATATTTAATGAGATGATAACCATATTCAATAACAACGCATAATTTTGAATAATAAAGCCTTTTAAATCCAGAATCTCAGTCGGAATAATGAAAAGACAAGGGTGCTTTTGTGTCCTTCCATTATCCATGACAACACAATAATTTAACTAAGATTTATTACTTAGATACTTCCTTAAATTTGTATTCAACAATGTGCAACCAAAGCTAGTAGTTTGGGAATAAAGTGATTTTACACACATATAAAATAAAATAAAATGTCTTGGTCTGAAGTTTTCAATTCCATAAATAATTCTTATTAAAATATAATATAATGAAATATTTTGATCTGCTTACAATTGTCTATCTGGTGTTTTGAATTTAAGATTTCATAAATGATTTTGGACTCAAGAAAGTATTGCAAGTATTATGCCAATACACTTTTATTTAGCACATAAGAAAAATGACTCAAAACAACTTGTAACAAGACGATAATTTATTATTTAATTATAACAAAATTCTAATTTATTATTATTATTTGACAAAAATATCTTTTATGATTAACATAATAACAAACATATACAATTTATTCGATCCCATATGGATAAAACAAAATATAACTAATATTAATTCGTCTATACTTTTAGACTTGGATTCGAACTACCTCTTCATCTTTTTTTTTTACATTTATGCAAATTGAATATAACAAAATAAATAGTATTATCGATACATCAACTTATCCGTTTAGTGTATCTTATATGAACGGTTACTTAAATTTACTGACTAACGATCTGTTTTAAAACAAAATTCATCTGATTCTAGGCAATGCGTACAAACGATTTTTGTTATCATATCTTTAATTAAATGATAGTTTTTTTTATTTAGATAACTTATGACAATTTATGGGTTACGTATCAGAAGTTACACTTATTATTTTAATGTTTACCTTAATAACAACTGAAGTTGTTATACACACTGTTTTCCTCAGTATAAATTATATTGTGAGTGCTACTTAATCATTAACCTGAATTAAACCTAGTATTTGAACCCTCTATTGGCAAATGAAAATTTTTAATCACGCAATTTTAAAACTTACTCTCTCCATTGACTTACGTGTGGATTACCAGCACTATTCCGTCGCACAATTCAGACATTGATCATATATACTAGCACGCTATTTATACTAAATGGAGCTTGAGGAATTAACCTCCAATATACCCATTATCTTGCCATAACTTTCTAAACAAACACAATATTCAACACCTTCCGTGGTGGAATTATCTCTATTTTCTCATGAGGAATATGGAATATCACCGAAGGGCTGTAGAGTTAACTACTATATTAAAATAGTTTGGTGGGTCCTTGCCTCTTAATTGGGCATAATAGGAACACACACCAAATATAATCCTCTCCTGGGATTTTAACTAATGAAATACACTAAATACTATATAAAGTACTGATCGTCCTAACTATGAGAAGCGATCACTTGGGTTATAAACATACCCGAATACTAGATTTATCTATTCCCCTCATGGAAAATAAAGCTTTTGGGGAGATTATTTTCTATCCCACAAAATAGATACATTACAATTATTACTTAGGCGCATATTAAGCCTATACCAATGCTATATCGGGGCAAGACAAGCAAATACACTAATTACATTAAATTTATGTTCCGGGGTATACTTAGATCAACGTCTGATATCAATGGATATCACAGAATACAATAATAATTTTCACTTTTGCCAAAGAAACATTCAACAAATAATAGGAAGTATAGTATTTTGAACTAAACCAAGTGAATGCGTTAATAAAGAATAATTGGGAATAAGTTCCTGAATTAATATAGTATAAATTTGTTTCATACTTTCAATAAGTAATATTTTGTATAGCACTTCTTTTTAATTACTTCTGATAATTTTAACTAGATATTTTATCTATTAAGTATCTAAATTTTTCCTCTTCCATGCATCTAACATCCAAATTGATACTCATGATTACATATCATAAGTAAACACATTTTATAAAAAAAAATAATATTTTTTTTTTTATGTCAAATATAAATTTAACCTAGAATAATTACATAAAAACATACCTTTATGATTACAAGGTCATTTAAATATTGCTTGAATATATATCCTTTAACCTGCTGATATAAAAAAAAAATACACATAATTTTACAAATTAGTAAAAAAAAAAATCATTACTTAACAAGTGCTTATAATATCACTAAAAAAAAATGTTTTCCGTTGGGCACTTTATCCGGATGAAGAACTTGATCTATTCGTAGTTCACGAAGCAAATTTAAACAAGAAACACATTTTATTATTTCATTTATAAAAAGTTGCCTTCATTCTGGTGCACTTAATAGTAGGCAAAGAAAACATAGCAGCGTGGATTTTAATTCTTTCTTGAATTAACTGCTATAATTATGGGATCCAAGAAAACAATACAGATTTTAACATTACGAATATTTGACGATAAACGATCACATATACAATTCTTTTCTTTTTACGATTGGCGATACGTATCATTTTTAGCTAGCTGGCTTATGAATAAAAGAATGCGTGAATTTTTCCAAAATATTATTTTTATTGACTGCAGCTGACTTACGTGGATATAAAGTTTTATTGACTCCAATTCATGTATAATATAACATTTTATTTTATGGTTATAATTAGGTCACTAATGTTTGTAGTTTTTATTCCTACTCTAGGAATTATAATTTTTCTTTAATAAGGAATACTCCGTAAATGCACACATACAAATTTTCCGATATTTGCCTTGAGAAAATTTATATTTCTTTTTAAAAAATATGCAGGTGCATAAGTAAATATCATTTATTATTTATATTATTTCTCGATAATTTTCAGTGAATAAAACAGATTTTAATGTGGGGAACTTGCATTATTTTCTAAAGCAGACAATTTCTGTTAGAAAGAGCGCGAAACTTTTTGGTTAACTTTCCTTGGCTTTTATGATATGTCTTTTAATTATAATTTTTCTTTTATACCATGAAAAGATTATTAAATAAGGTAAAGTTAACAAATAATTAATTATTTCTTGGAAATTACTGATATTGCTTAGTTTAACTATAATGATATTTTCCGTGATCGCTGTAGTCAATACGTTCACTTTGCACTTTAGCCGAAGATAGAACATTTTTGAGTATAAAAAGCTTTAAAAATAGGTAGAGCAACAGAAGCTTATGGATGTCCTATCAAAATATTTTAGCTAGACATGATATTGTTAAAATGTTACTTGAATTATATTTATTTCTGCAATAAAAAATATAAAAATTTGTTACCGAATTTCAGCACTGCTTCCTCTTGTAAAACTTATGTCAGACTAGATTTTCTACAAAATTTTGCGGTCTTCTTTTAGCGACCTCTGACAGAAAAATAATTATTTAATTATACATAAACAAAGGAAAGGAAAAAAAAAACTTATTACAGTTATATATTTCTGTATAATTTAAATGAATTACAAGGTAATTTGACAAATAATGAAAAATAATAAATATCTTTAACTAATAATGCTTATTAGTGATGTATAATTCTGTATACATTATTATCTAAATAATTTAAAAAAAATTATCAGAAGTTACTGTGCTTTATGATAAGACACTCATCTACTCTCCCCTCTACCCATCCAAAATCAATTACTGTTTATGATATGTACTTTTATACTATATTAAAGTGCTTTTATGGTTAATATTTTTATTAAATTATTTATGCTCTTCTTCAAAATGACATTGGATTACCAAATTTATTAGTTATTTGCTTAAAACACGTTACAGTGAGTAAATAGCATACTTTATTAATCACTTAATATTATTATTATTTTACTTTTTATTTCCTAGAAAAGGATTGCATTGTTTTTCCTGTGGAAATAATGCTAAATAAACCAAGTGTCAATAACACTAGGTTACAATATATATATATATATATATATATCAATCATATAGTATTTTTAAAAAACATTTTGTATAAGATAAATATATCCATTATTGGCAATCAATGTATTAAAATGGTAATGCATAAAAAAGTCATAATAGTGAAAAATATTTTACATTCAATAATGATGATGATGTGTGACCAGTGAACATCTATGAGAAGAAAAAAACAGGCAGACAGACAGATCACAATATTTTTATTTTTTGCTTTAAAATTAAAAATGTGTACTCTTAATCAACAATGATGACATGTATCCAAAATGATCATGGTAATCCAAGAACAACTTAGAAAAAAAACTAAAAACATTAAGATTAATAGGCCATAGTTTCTGGTTGACATGGAGTTAAAAAAATTCAATTATTTAATTGGGCAATGATAACTGTAATGACCAGAAATGGATCAGATCAAAACAAAAAAGAATATTGTGATGATTAAATCGATATTTTGTATCTTGAGTTTAGACATATATCATTTTTGAGATATATGCACATCTCACACAAATATAGAGAAATGATAAACTGTTCTGCATGATTTAGTGCAATGGTAGAGTCAGGCTTTGGGGTGCAAGATGGGATCAATTTCAATTCTGGTACTTACAGTACTTGAAGTTCTTATAAACTCCTAAATAATAAAACTATTTTATTACTTATTTTGTAATGATACATTTGCATGTGTACATTGATCAGTCATCATAGATCAATAATATGTTTTACAGTTTTTAAATAAGGAGAAATTTTAAAATCTTCAATTAAGTAACTGCTATATCCAGAAGTATTAATTAGATACCAGTCAAGAGAGCATCAATAACTTGAAATAAATTAACACAAATTGAGAAACAAAACAATTTATTTAATAATAATAAATACCAATAAATAAAAAATCAATAATTTTGGAATTCCATAAGAAATAAATGCAGTCTATTATTAATCCTGCATGTTTTATTTTCTCTCTCACCCAGGATAACATTACAAGCAACATTATGTGTTTTAATTACAGTCTTTTACACGTGGTTGTTACGCTTATAAATGTGTATGTGTTTTCCGAAACAATTATGCTTCTGCCAATTTAATATTTTACTTTAGCTGACAATTCAGTTATTAAAAATAAATGGATCTTACTTTCTCCAAGTTTTCTTTGTGCTTACTTAGTACACCACATTTTTCATGCACTAATTATCCATCTCTCTGGCAATCCAAGTTTTTAGATGGGTTTTTATATAAGTTCGATCTTCCGCATATAAATGTTCAATTTACGTAATAGTCTGTTTATTATACTTGCAAATTATTAATATTAGCTTATATAGATTTTTTTCTAGAATATATTAAGATGATTAATTCAGAGATAATCTATATGTATTTACATAATTATAAAATCCATTTTATTTACAATCTATATAATGTACATACAGACATTCCAGCAACTCTTTTCTATGTTTCTTTTACATTGTATTTATTTATTTATTTTTTATCATGATAAAACGCACAGATGAGACAAATAATATAATTATATAGATTATTAAAACTTTCAGTGTAATAGCGGTCATTTTTTATTGTGAATATTTTCAGATGTTATGGTTAGGCTTCATAAGATGCAAGAGAAAAATATTTTAATTGATGTTTAATGCTCAAAAATGATCATAGGGGCGTAGATACAATCTCTTTGGTTAATATAATTTGAATACCATGATTGAGGCCAAAAAAAAAAAAAAAGATCTTGGACTATCAAACAACTAATATCTTGGATATCACAATTTCTGAATGCGGGATGTCGATAGACAAACTTGGTGATTGAATAAAGTCTACCTACACAATGTAAAATATTTTCTTCTATATGCATAGAGCTCTCCCAAGAAAAAAGATGTTTAAATTTGTATATCTTCTTAGTTAAAAAAATTGCCAAATGGCAGATGCAAACAAAACAAACTGAACGGCTTTATTTCTTAAAGTTCATAAGAACTTTGAGCTTGGAAATGACAAAGCAGAGTGCTGCTTGAGTAACTTAAGCTCCAAACCTGCTATTCTATAATTGCATCACAGTACATGAAGCATGGGAGGTTTTGAGAATTAGAAACAAAATGCTTTAAATTTATTTAATTTTATTTATAAGTAGAGGGATTTGAACTCAGGATTAATCAGTCTATTCATTCTCTACACCATCTCAAGCTACCAATACACATGGCAACACACATGTGAAAAAGATACATGATTTCCAATATATATATATATCATGCAAAACCAGAACTCAGTAGTTGGGCCAGATCATAATCTCCCACACATATATACAATCAGTGCTCAGATTATATTAAGATAGCAATTCCTCAAAGTTCAACCCATCCCTCTTCTATTAATATATATGGATTCATAATGCTCTGAGAATAAGAGGGATTAGATTGATGCAAAGACTACATGGGTATGACTACAATATTAATTCCTGTAAGGACTTTGAGCGTTCCATCATTGGTTTTTCAATTAAATGAACGGATAAATTGTTGGAAGGATGAGAAGATTGAAAGCTGTCCATTAAACTATGGTGTAACTTTGTAGAAGAAAAAAAACTGTGACATATTTCATTCATCTTCAGAATTGATGAATGAAGTTGATGTAAATATCTATGAATTGAAAAATAGTGTTTATGGACATTTAACAGGACTTTGTTGTGCAGAGGACACACAAAAAGGCAATATGTGGATTTTAAATTTATTTATTAAACAAGAAAATAATTGATTTTGGAACTGGAAAAATGAATATATTTCAGTTGAAATGGTATACTGAAATTATTATTTAATTCAACAAGTATGACTCACTTTTGGGTTAAAAATTAAAACTAAATAAAACTTATTAGTAAAATTAAAACTAAATATCTGGAATTAGCCTTGGGTGTATTATTGTTATTTTCAACCACATACTTATGTGAATTAATGTTTTCAACAATGACATTCATAAAAACAAGTGAAAAAAATCATTTATATAATAAATCCAGATTTTCATTTAGCAATCATAAATTTATCTCTAAGACTTGATAAGCTAATTATTGAAAAGAATCAGTAACAATCACATTAATTTGTTTTGCTTAGTTATTCAAATATTATTCTTTGTTTTTCTTCAGATTTTGTTTATTATTACTTTAACATTTTGTTAGTTTATTTACTTTCTTATAGTTTTGTCAATTATTCCGTTTTTTTTTTTCAAATCGTTATTTGAATATATATATTAAATTTGTTAAACACTACTGTAATATATTTATATTTTTTATACTGCCCTTTCTTCCATTTTTTTTTGTTCAATATTTCATTTGGTCTATAATAAAAAATTTAAAGATATATTTGTCTATGGCATGTAGTCACTTGAGAAACACTGATTTGATCAATTTTCACATATATGCAGAACAAAGGAAAGGAAATTTCTAATAACATTCAACAATTGAAATTGTGACAGTCAATGAGAAAATTTTTTTTTATGAATAATGCATTCAGAAAAAGTTTATCCTGTACGTAATTTGCATCTTTTTTAAAAATCATTTCTTTTAAATATTTCTTCAATAAGATCTTTGTCTACATTGTTTTCATAAAATATTACAAAAATCTCATGTTTTTTCTAATTTTTGTTTTCTAAAATTTTTATACGTGTAATTAATTTAAAATAATTTTAGGCATATTTTTTAATCTTTTTTTTAAATTATTATTTACACATTTACCATGCCAATTAAAATATTTAAAAAAAATCCATCAAATTTTCTCCACAGGAAGGAACCTTTAACATTACAATTTCTACCAATTCAGAAAATAGTATTATTATTTTTTTCTGATTTATATTTGACGAAAATCAGGATAAATAAAATTTTCAAGAGGCTTAGGAACTATCAATTAAATATTTATTGTCAATCTAACTAACTATTTAACATTGATTGATAAATGGGTATCAATTTATTTTTAGTTAGAGAGAAATTCATAAATGGAAAATCACTCAAACCACACCGCTGGATAATTAATTGGTGGTAAGCTTGATGAGTATTCCCTTTTTCTTTACTACTTTAAAGAAGGTTACTTATTGTAAAATATATTTTTTTACTTTTATTGTAAAATACATTTTTTTTTACTAAGTTAAAAAGTCTGCTGTAAAAAGCAATTGATAATAAAATAAAAAAGAATAAGTATTAACTAAAACAAATATTAAAAAACACACACATACAAATTATAAAACTTTAAAAATTCAAACAAATAAAACAAAATAATTAAAGTATAACAAAAAATATATAGTATAAAAAAAACATAGTAAATTATTCTTTAGGGTTTAATTATAGTAAATGATAGTTTTTTTAATATCATTTTTCGTTTTAGATATAGTCTTTTTTTTATGTATTTGTAGAAATTATTGCTATATCACTTAATTGATCGTAGGGCATTGCCTAATTTTTTTAAAAAAATTGTCTTTGTCTTATGGTAATGTTAGTAGTAGACTTTGGGCCACACAATCATTTTTATCTGAGAGAAAATAAAGTATAAAGGAAAGAAAGAATATTATAAGGAATTGAATGTCTGGAATTCTATTTAATGGTATAAAAAAGAGTTAATAATGATATAAGAAAATATAATTGTGAATTGACAGGGAAAGCTGAACATGGAGATTAAAATGTCAAATGTCTAAAACAATATCCAAATAATGAAAGGAAAATGATTTCATCAATTGAAAGGAAAGGTGAAATATTACTAAAAATAGAGATGGCTTCATGATATGTGTGGAAGAATTTTACAAAGTATTATATCATAATAAAAACAAAAAAATAACATACCCTTTACAATTAAATCTGAATTATCAAGTGTTATGTCTGCGCATGTATGTTAGAATACATACACATATAAAGTTAGAGAAAATAGCCATATGAATTTTAGTGAAAAATAAATAAAATAAAACTGATAAAATCAGTAAATAAAAAGAATTGGGATGTACAAAAAGATTAATTACGAACCTGATAAACAACTTTAATTAGATTCTATAAAATCTCAAATATATATATATATTTCTACATAATCTAACTAGGACTAATTAATTAATAATAATTGAAAATAGATTTGATTTTTGCCAGATGCATCTTCAGATGCAAGAAAATATTAAAGTCATCAGGATCTGAATTGATCAATCAATTAGATGCAAAGGAAGCCATGTGTGTGAACATTGGCTTGCAACACCACATTGCTGATTAACATTGTGAGTTGCCTTAGAATATCTCTACTGTCTCTCCACGTGTGTCAAAGCAAGTCTAAAAACTAACAGTTTGCACTAACCATTATGATTTTTGTATACCTTCAAGCTTGAATATAGTTTGTTTATATATAATCATATATATTGCTTATAACACTTCTTTTATATATACTTTAATGCAACAAATTTTCTTAAATTATTTTCCTTACAGTTTTGACTGTCCAGCAGTCTTCATCAGAGCTACAAGATTTGAATAATATAAATACATAACCATCATTTCACATATATATATAGTTCAAGATATATTGTCTGTTATAGTTTTAGTTTTCACCATGGGATAATTTTTATAAATATGCATTTGTTCTGAAGCATAGGAATCACTCAAATACATAACAGTTGGTGCAATCTCAATTGAAACTTTGCAACAAGCTAAGGGGGCTAAATTCTCAGATTATTTGCTATCATGCTATTGTCAATTGGTGAGTTTGATGTTAGTGACACAAATAATTGGCTGCTTTATATCTGACCCATAAAGAAATGTATTGACAATGATAAATTAAAAGTAGCATATCTGCTATGTTTCACAGACAGGTTATGTGAATCTGATACTCCTGATGATTATTTCTTTGATCAAATAAAACAATGTTTGTCAAATTATTTTAACTCACATTTCTCAAGGTACATTTCAAAGTTTCATTTCAGTAACTATCAACATGGCAGAAATGAAAAGATTAAAGATTATGACTATGCTCTTTATGATCTTGCAAAAAATTGCATCTATGGTTCATTACTTGATGAAACACTCACAGAACAATTTCTGTGATGGTTGAACTGTGACAGTTTAAAGCAACAGATAATGAAGCTGTAAAATATGATATAGCTCATGAATTGGTGTCTGAGCACTCAAGAGAATTTGTGGAGGTAAAAATCAAAGAATATACAGATTGATGTTTAGAAAACATTTAAACCTGAGAGAAAAGTATTTAGAAAATAATAGTAGTAATAAAACACTTCTTTTTTTTTTCATTGTGGAAAAGCTAGCCATGAAGCCAGGAATTGTTTTGCAAAGATTAGCATTGTAAACTCTGGAATAATGTCAATAAGCAAATAGATGAATCTGGTGAAGACAGCAATGACAGTATAGACATATTGAATAGAAAAGACAATTCATTTTGATGTGTGAATGGAGTTCTGTAATTACAAATGTAAAAAATCATTGGTAATTGAGAAAACTGAGCAAAAAACCTTGGATGTAAATGGTAATGCCATATAGAATTAAAAGATGAATTAAAAAGCTCTTAATATTGTAATGGATGGGTAAATGCTTCAACAAATCCACTAATTGATCACGATTAGTTTAAACAATTGGGCAGTAAATTTAAGCTTTTTAAAAATATTGAAATTGAGAAGGAAGTGAGTGAAAACTTTCCTAAATTGTTTAATGGGGAGTCAGGACAATAAAAACTTCTGGTTATTAGAGTTATTTCCTGAAGCAATTTCCATAAAATGCAAACAGGGCAAGGCCCTATTCACTCAGAAAGAAAGAGTCAAAAAGGCAATTAGTGAATTTATTAAAAATGCTGTTAAAGAAATTTAATGGTGCTATGCCATTAGTAATTATTACTAAAAATTTAACATCCAAATTTGTTTATGCAGTGACTATCACATATCTGTAAATAAGATGTGCATTATTCTTAATGCTAGAGAAATAATGCAAAACTTAACACAGCATTCTTTCAGATACCGGTGACAAATAAACCTTCTGAAATATCTTACATAGGGTTATATAAATGCAAATGACTTCTGTTTTGGATAACTTCTATACCTAGTATTTTCCAGTCAAAAATTGAGATCCTCCATAATGGAGTTGAGGATGTTATATCATTTTTAATGACATTCTAATTACCACTATGATCGAAAATGAACTGAGAATCTGTCCTTATAACATATGCAAAAAACTGAATGAATTTGGAGCAAAATTGAACTTCCAAATATATATTTGGAAGGTGAGCGAAATAAAATTTTTAGGGCTCATAATTTCAAATAAGGATACGTCTTCATAAACCTTAAGGTCTAATAACATAAAAGCAGTTAAAAGCTTTTCTTGATGTTAGTAAATTATTTCAGGAACTTTTTGAAGGGTAAAACTCAGGTAGCCAAACATATGATTTACTAAGAAAAACCAGAAATAGAACTGGGAATTTCTGCAAGAGCAAGCATTTTTGCATACCAAATGGCTACTCACTTTAAATAAATCTCTTGTCTATTATTTTGAAGTTATATTTGCAATGGATGCATCTGAAATTGGAGTTGGCACAGTATTATATTACCCAGCATGTCCTATTGCCTATATTTCATGAACCTTTTCTAAAGCTGAAATTAATATCTGTCAGCTGGATAAGAAGCTCTTGGTATGCTATTTTGAGTCCAAAAATTCCATCAATAACTGACCATAAACCTTTGCTGGGAATTTTTGCAAGTAAACAAGTCCTGATTATCTTAGCCCTTGCTTGATATGATTAAACCAACTATCTGGCTATGACTCTACATTAGAATATAGAAAGGGAAGCAAGTTGCTCATGTCAGCATGCTATTTTGTATGCCAGATGAGGCAGAGAATGATGAAAAGGAAATTGAAATTAATTATATTGATTAGCTTATTTCACGTTTTAATAGCCAATAAGTAGTTGGCTGGACAGATGAAGATGATCATTATCAGTGAATTATAAGCCAAATCTGTATGCTGAATAGGCATCCAAATATCCTTCATAAATTGTTTTGGAATGCTCATGATAAATTATCTGTTTGCAAAACTCTGTTATGATCGGTGATCACATATTAATTCCAATTAATGGTAGAGATTCAATTCTGCAATTATTGCACAAAGGATACTCAAGTCTAGCTAGAGAAAAAGTTAGCCCATACTTACATATGGTTAATTGTGATATCAAAAATTTCATTAACACAGTAATTTTCAACCATGTGCTAGACTGTCACCCAAAAATTCTGAGGCATAGTTAAAATCATGGCAGCATATTCACATTGATCACACTAGCTCATTTAATGGACTCTTTATTTTTCATGATTAATAATTTATATTCAGGATGGGATAAATACAAATTAATTAAGAAATTTTAGTTCTAATAAGGTGAAAATTTATGGAAATTTTTTTTTCATCACAGTCTACAAGAAGCTTTAGTTTCTAGCAGTGAAACTGGATTCATGTTGGACAAGTTTGAAAAATGTATGAATGAATGGGGAATAAAACTCATACTTTTGTTCTCAGTGTATTATCCTCAATCCAATGTCTTGCTCAAAAAATCGGTAAAAAAAAAATCTCAATTAACAAATTGGGTAAAATGAAAGAAGTAGTTTATATTGCATTTTCTTATCAACACTTGATTCCAGTTGCTACATTGGGAAATTCATCTTCAGAATTTTATTAGGTTGCAAGCTATTATCAAATATAATACCCAATAAGGGTTATAGTAAACATGAAACTAATATATGTAGCTTTGCATTAGGTGGTCTTGGCCAAAAATAACCAAAATAAATTTGGGATGCAAGCAGTAATCAAGTGGAGTCTGTTGAAACAAGTAGTGCTTGTTTGTACAAATGAAAGCAAAGAATTAAGCAAGCACATCAATCAATTGCAAAAGGGTGAAATTTTAAACAATACCCATAGTATTATAGAAAACTGACTCCTGACCCAGAATGTCATATTAAGGAACCTAAACAGGAACTCAAATTGATCCACCCTAATGTGAAAAATCTAATCATGTGTACAGAAGATACTATCAGAAAAGAAGCAGATGTAAAATCTGCTTTATGACTGGAATAAAAGAAAAAGAAAAAAAACAAAGTTACCTTCATAACTTTATCTTAACTTCAGAGAAAATCTAAATCTCTGAAGTAGGGAAAAGTGTGCTGTGTGTGTGTGTGTGTGTGTATGTTAGAATATATCATACACATATAAGTTAGAGAAAATAGTTATATAAATTTTAGGAAAAGTAAATAAAATAAAATTTATCATATCAGTAAATAAAAATAATTTGGATTACAAAAAGATTAATTACTACTAGATAAAACAACTTTAATTAGATTCTTTAAAATGTCAAAAAAAAAAAATTAATTGATTTCTCTCAAAATCTAACTTGAACTAATTAATAAAATATAATTGAAAGTAGAAATTTTGACTTAAGCCAGATACATTTACAGATTAAAAAATATTAAATAATATTAGCATGATTTGAATTGATCAATCAATTAGATGCAAAGAGATTCTAATAATCAATCATTTGAGCAAATGGTCTAGAGTTGTTCAATCAAGAAACACTTGCTTATTGTAACGGTCAGATTTGTACACTCATGCAACAAAATTCAGAGCCCAAGCAAAATACACCAAAGCTGACTGGAGTGAAGTGGTTGAGACCTCTAATTCGACCAAACTTCAATTCATCTGCCAATACTCCAAATTTAACCCCTTATGAGCGACATCTCTGAGGCTGCACTCAGTCCTCATTTAACCGCGAGCCGACATAGAACAGGTAGAAACTTGAGACTTAAGGTCACTACTAACCTAACTAAATGGGTGATATATAGCACTTAACACTTTATTAATCTTCACTACAGCGATATACACACATAGCATATAAAATCATAAAGAAATTGAAGTAATGGACTGTGAAATTTAATAATATAGTGTGGATTGGACAAAATACTATGGATTGGATAAGATACTGTGGATTGGATAAGATACTGTGGATTGGTTTGAACTAGAATCTGAGCAAGAAAGTTATACAACAGTTTATATTTAAAAAGGTTTATTAAAACAATAACAAATGATCTAACATAAAATATCATAATGACAAGGATTGTACAATATTCACAAGGTATGCAATACAGGCAAGCATTTTACAATGGATGGAACTGTTATCAAGTACATCTGTTCCCTTTTAAACATATTACAATACATATGTGTGTGAGTTGTAGAAGTCATGCCTAATCATTTAATATGCTCATCTTATGATTTTGGTTTGCTTAAGTTATAAGTTGATACTTTAGTAGAGATGATGATGAGTACAGCCAGTTTTAATGGCTGTTATATATACTAATTAAATGAGCAACTAAATAAGCTCAGTATCATGCAGATTCAACCTGATAATTCAGATTCAAACTCCAGTCTAAAGCTGAATGATTAATTAATATGGGGAAAAGAACTGGTTACGCTTAGATTCACATATATGTGCTATGGCGCTATATAAAATATTAAAGAATAAGCTTGCAGTGTGAGTGAGTGATTAATCAAGAGCTTCAGCATCAAATGCTCGGTTTGCTCTGAGACCGACGGTTTGCTGCTATTGATATATGAACATATATGTTCAGGAACTCAGATTGGCTTTAGGAAAAATCTGAGTCCGCACGCTCCAGTTCTAATAAAGATAGCCATAACCCGAACTAAATAATGGGGCGGTTTGTTACCATGAACCCATGTAAGATGCAGCAAAATGTAACACATATAAGTATATTATATAAAGACACACCCGCAATGTACACAATATATATAGAGCAATAAGTATGCATATAATTAATTGCACCTAAAACAGATAGCTTTTATCTGTCAAGATAATTCAACACAGTTCTTAAAATTAGCATTATAAGTATGCTAATAAAATGGGCTTAAACTATATAATAAATAATCTAGTTAAGATCCTGAATCTGCATATAAATATTCATAATTAAGGAGGGAAAGTATATTTGATTGGACTTAATACAAACATTAGCAAATATACTTTATCATCTCTAGACAATATATCCCTTTCTAACTAATAGATATTAAAAGTTATAATATAAAATCGATTAAGCAAACCTTGAAAAATACGATTTTACAATATATATATAACTATGATAATAACGAATGGTTAGCACGTTCGTTTATTACCAATATTATAATTTCGAAACAATGATTCAATAAAATAAATAATGCTTTTAAAATGTTTAAGTGAAGATTACAATTATCTCCTTTATAAACTACTTAACTAGTTTCATTGTTTCGAAATATGAGCATGTTATCACATATTAAACATAAACAAAATGCATTTAAACAAAATATTAAAAATATTAAAGTTAGGTAAGACCGTTAGTTTGTAAGAATTGAAGAGAATAAATTTCGGACATTTAATGAGTTTAAAAAAAATATGAAATCTTTTAATTTATAAAAAATTTCAGCAGTTTATAAAATTAAAGTAAGTGATTTTTTTTCTTTTACAATATATATATAAAGTTACACAGATCTACAGTTTCTTTTTATAATAGGGTAAAAATTAAAGAGTTTGATAATTTAGATAGAACGTTCTTTTTAAAGTGTTAAAGCTAGCTTAGATTTTATAAATAAAGTTCATAGACTGCAGTTTTTAAAATTATTACCATCACTGTCTCTCTCCTTGGTTGGGCTTGAAGCATATATCACTGATAGTGGCTGGGAAGTCATCAAACAGTTGCTTAATTTCAGTGGCATTTCTTTTCAGGTAGGTTTTAAGTTTCTTTATATTCTCCCTTCATGCAGATTGCTGGAACATTTATTCATAGGTATGTTTGGAGGAACTGAGAGCACCATCCCTGGCTCAAGAGCCAGTAAATAGTTTATTTTACTCGATCTTCTTGGAATCTGGTCTCCATAATAATTTACAGGAAAGCAAGCTCAAGAATCAGAATAATCTTTAACTTAAAAAAATCTGCAATATTTATATTTCCCAGATCAAAAACCAGCGACTATCTATTTTAAACCAGAATTCAAACTTCCTCTAAGTTTTACAGCAGTTGATTTCTTTTGACTCTGATCTTTTTTTATTTTATTGCCAAAACCTTTACTGGCTTCATCCGGAAAAAGAAATTCATTAAAATCGTAATGAGCTTTAGAACAATGTTAATAACTCGGGAACCATTTGATCTTGAGAATTATTCTAAATTGTTTTATTACCAATCTGTGAATTTCGCATGTAATTTATAATTCATTTAAATCAAACTTGCCAAAGATTATTTAGTTACATTTTCTAAATAAAATAATTTTTATACAATATATATTTTATTAAACAAAATATAAATGTTGCAATATATCTATACAAAAATTAATATTACAGTCATTTATAGGTGCTTGTATGTGTGACAATAACCATATAATTGTTTGAATGCATATAAAACTGCAATTCATATATAACTGTGTAAATGAATATACCACTGTGTGGATATATATACAACTGTGTAAACCCATATACACCTGTGCAGAGGCATATATCACTGTGTGGATACATATATACATGTACTAAAGAGTGTTTAAAACCGGCATAGATGTCTCTGTGAGGACAAAAAGGTGAAACAGATAGGAGGACAGGAATATCTGTTTCATTATGGAAGCTACAAGCTTATGATATAAATATAATTTTGCAAGTGATTTTTCTGATTTAGCAGCTGGAATTGAGAACTGATAAGGAAATATGGTATAAACTGCTTCTTGGAAATCATATGTGAACATTAAATTTGCATCACCATGGTGCTGTATGTCATCATGAGTTGCCTTAGAAGTCTTGCTTTCGAATATGCAAAGCAACTTTAACAGGTTGCACCATCCTTCATTTATGATTTTTATATATCTTTAGGTTTTAATAATAACCAACCCTTAAGTTATCAACAATCTCAACCTGCAGTCATAGCAACCTAAATTTGTATAAAGTTTGAATATGTATTATCTATTAACCATCAAAAATGGAAAGAAGTTTAATCCATCACAAAGTATTATGTAAAATTAAATATCTTTATATAAGAGCGATAATTGTGTATGTATATATATATATAATAACAATAATAATACATAAAATCTCTTTTCAGCAAATATTGATTTTTGTCCTTTTTAATGTGTTGGAACCATTTACATTGCATATGTAGTGGCATCTATCTTTTTTATATAAGATTATCTGTTAAATAATAATGACTTAAAAAATTGTCATAGATTTAGTTTTTATCAGAGATTAATTTTAATAAGCATATGTTGAAAGAAATGTATAAAGAACGTTATAAGAAATTGAATATCTGGAAGTCTATTTGATAGTATGATATAAGAAAATATAATTGTGAATTAGCAAGAAAAGCTATAAATAGAAATTAAAATCTCAAGTGAATAAAACAATATATAGATATTGAAAGGAAAGTGGTTTTATCAATAGAAAAAAAAAGGTAGAATTATTACTAAAAATAGAGATGACATGGCATGTATGGAAGAGTTTTACGCTGTATTGTATCATAATAAAAAATAAAATGACTTACAATTATGTAACTATCAAATATTTAAAATGAAGATGTGAAACATACAATTAAATATTTGTTTAACACTAATAGTAAAAATAGTACCATTTTAAACTTTTCAGTATTTAACATTATCATACTGTAGTTGGTGTTACATTCATAAATCAGTTCTAAATTAGATGATCAATTTTAAAAAAATATTATTATAATGAAAAAAATAAATAAATGTACAAATATATTTGAAATCACCTAATAAATAAAATAGTCAGGGTGTTATCTACAGGAAAGATAAAAACATGTTTAATTTGCTGATTATAGGGGAAACAATAAACAACTAATCATAGCCAAATTTTTTAATTAAATATTTATATAGAAAGTTAATTACTAAAATTTTTTGCTAAATTAATTATGACCTATGCTTTATTCTGGATATCAAAATTTATACATAGCAATGAATTATGTATACGATTTTAATAACGATTCTAACACAATTGAAATTAAACAACTATATAAAAATAAATAAATATTTTCATTATTATTGAACCAGTTTTTGCTCTATGTTAAGGGCCTTTCAAAATACATTTTTCTAATACAATCACATGACCCTTTTATATCTATCAACCCTCCCTCTGACATTCATTTTACATAATCATTTTATATAATTATATAACCTATTAATTAAAATGTATATATAAAAGAGGGGGGATATACTCCCCCCCCCCTGATTTTTTTTATATATACATATTATTTGAAAACAACATTATGAACAAATTTATTTATTAATATTTGACCATTGTTAAGAGTATGATTTTTATAGACATATATAGTATCAATCAGCATTTTTAACATTTACATACAGTAATAAGTATATATTCATGATACAAATTTATTTTAAAATTGTACAAATAAAATATCAACAGAATAATTAACAAAATATTACATAAATTAAAATTAATAATTTTTAAATTCTTGTATTTAAAAAAGTATTTCTGTTAATAAATAAAAATATATACTTTTTTTTCTTTGCTATTAAAAAAAAATGAAATAAAAACTGCTATTTCTGTTTATCTTTTGTTCCAAAAGAAGTTTATTTGTGCCTCATCGCCAAGTGTCATGAGGCCAAAGTCAAAACTTACAATATATTAACATAGGCAAAAGACAATAGCATAGTCAGTCCACATGGAGGGTCTCCAACCAGATGATATATATCATAAAGACTGCTCATCCGCCCAGAGACCCTACATAAACACACAAACCACTGTCCAAGTAACAAAATTATAAAGCAATTTTTTACAGACTAAAATTTCCATAAATTACATTGCCGGATCATAAATACATTACAATTGGAAAGTTGCAATATAAATAAACTGATTGCTATAATAATGTAATATATGTCCGGACCCACAGGGACTTCACTTCATCCACATCACAAAACATATCACTTCAAATGTACATGAAATACATCTCAAACAATTTCAAAAACATAAACACAATATACATCTGGGTCTCATATTATGTGGTAGATAGGTTCCACAGAAAAATCACACAAAAATAGACTTAATTTACCTTGAAAAATGGGGGATAGGTGCTGTAATTTTCAGAATTCACATAAAAGCAAAGCAACAAAGAAAAATTATTTTAAAATTTACATTAAAAAATAAGCAAATAAAGTATGTCTAATAATTTCAAATATTTGAAAAATATTAATACAAGACAAACTTTTTTTATTACTACAGTATTTAATTTTACATTTTTCATTCATATTTTAATCATTACCGCTAGCGTTTGTTTGTAAACTGGTAAAAATTCAGATTCAATGTGATGTGATGTATTGTGGCTTCTCCTTAAATGAAGTCAAGAATCTCTCAGCAATTATGCACAGAGATATCTGTTAAGCCACTATATTTTTATTCGTGATGTGATGTACAACTAGCACCATTTTCAGTCTTGTGCTGTGTAATGGTTTTCTGTTTCTATATCAAAACATTGTCATTAGAAAGATTATTTTCAGTTTATAAAATCTTTGTTTTTTATTTTAAAAATCTAAAAGATTATTTATTTCTGTTATATATAACATAATACGTTTTAGAAGTTTAAATTTTTTGAATATTTATTGTGATATTTTTATATGTAAGTATAAATCTATTATTATTATTTACTCATTAGTATAAATAGGTTATTTACATAGAAGCTAAGTTCTAAATACAGCTTGAGGCCATATTCACATTAGCTGCTAATATAACATTATATTTTTGAAAAGAAAAAAAAAGTATTTAAAAGTCAAAATAAGTTATTAATAATTTAAATTTCTTGATATCTAATAAATATAGTGAAATATGAAAGATATTAATAAAAAGTATGAATTACATAACTTCAAAATTGCATTAAAATAATCTGCATAAGCAAGACCCAGGTTTAATTTTAATATTTACAATGATTGTAACACTATTCTTCATTCATCCAGGACTGCAGTGACTTCACTCCGTCATTCTGTAGACCTGGATTGCCCATTAGGCAAATTATCCCATTCAGAGGGTAGGAATTCACAATGACTAACAAATATCCCAATACCCTGACTAAGGAATAATTACATAACTATTTGATTACATAGTTTCTAGTATATATTTAAAAAAAATTTCCCGAAGAAGATTAAAGATAGCTCTCATCACCCGTCCAGATGTGCAATAACTTCATTCATCTGCAGATCTGGATGCCAAAATAACACTACATTGTAAATTAAAGGATTATGTTATATTTTAAATTAGTAACTAACATAGACCTTTGCTGGCGAATAAATATGCTACTTTATCCATTACAGTTCATTCAATCAATGACAAACGTCCCTGGGAGTTTTACTCAGGACCAGGTCTGATTAGCCATCCATTGTTGACAAGTCTTCTTACCCTTCACTCTAGCTTCTTTTATTTTCTTAATAAATATTTCTTCTACTGTATCCTCAGTTTCTTGAAACATTATTATGTTTCTGGCTGACCAGATGGAAAAGTTCTCTTGGGTTGCAAGTCTGATTCCCCTTTTCGTGATCACTCTGGGTATGTCTATACAAGCAATGTCTTTATTAGAGTTCTGCATCAGGAACCAGTTACGTATAGAATTTCGCATCTCACAAAATTGTAGGATATGGGAAATTGATTCTTCGGATTTGTTGCACAACGGGCATATTGTATCAATCCTAATCCCTTGCCTGCAACTCAAGAACACTGGTGGGTAGGACTCCAAGGTTGACCTGGAAAGTATAAATTGCACAGTGTTACATTTGAGAATTTGAGTTGCTATGTCTAACTAAATTACATTACGCATTTGTTTATGATGTTTTGTGATCACAATGTCCAGCAATTGGATTGTGGCCCAAATATTAAATTTTGATTTATTTGTTTTATAACTTTTTAAAAAAAAAAAACCAATTTTTCTAAAACTACAGTAATTGAAAATGTAGATTTGAGCAGACGACTTGTTTTATTGAAATGCAGGAAAGTCTTCAGTTTTTTATTGATCACTGTAAATATTAATAATTAGCTGATAGAGAAGGTATAAATGTGAATGATAGTCAGTTGTTGTTTTTTATTCGGAGTATAACAAATTACTTTAGAAAAGGCTTGATAAATTATATATATTCAATATTGCTAACTATAGATAAATATTTTTTAATATATGATTTTTTTTTACAGTACAGGCTTTTTCATACCTGCACTCCAATATGTAATGTATAAGGGGTTTGAACTCAGACTTTCACATGACCCTCAAGTATCCACGTTTTTTCATACTACTGACACACTTGATCACACACATGTCGAAAAGATAAATAATAACCAATATTCGTATTTCATGCTAAACCAGCACTCATCAGTTTGTCCAGATTATCATCTCCACACATATATATAATCAATGCTCAGCTAAAAGTCTTTATGGCAATAAAATATCCAAAGAAATAACATAAAATTCTGAAACATTTACAAAATTAAATAAATGATGGGTATGAGATTTAAAGAAAGTAGAAAATAAAGGTCAAGCTTGTTTTCAAGAGGAATTTTAACAATTAACAATTGATATATATTAAAAAGGTCGTGAAATGAATTGAAATTAAGAGAGGAAGAATGAACAATTAATTTAAATGATTTATATCAAAACTTTTGTTATGAAAGTGATAAGGTATTATTTATAAATGGCATCATGATTCAATAATCATTTATTTTTTATACATTTATGTTTTTCATTTATTCATCTGATGTTTAGAGAATTGAGTTGAATACAAAATGTGTTTCTTTTGAGGTATATATTAGTAAGTTGTTTAGTCAATTTTTGAGCATTTACTAATTGTTGGAGATTTTACATGACTAATGGTTTTATTTAGTAATGACATATAAGTACTTTGTTTTTTTATTATTCCTTTATTTAATCTAGTTTTTCAATCTGATTCTGGTAATCATACATTTGGATGAATGGCATATTTTTATCTGTTAATCTATGTCTTTCAGATTTTGAAATATTCCAGTATTGGATATAAATTAAAAGTGATCTTGTCTTTTAAACTGCTACTTTTCACATTTCTCTGCAATTTATTTATGACTTTTTAGTGGTACTGAAATGGGTATCTGATTTAAATATATATGGTGAGTTAATTGATTTGCTAATTTTCTTCTTTATTATTATTTTTTTTTTTTTTAGCTTTTATGATAATCTTATGAATTAAAAGTAACTTCTTTGTATACCTATAAATTTCAGTAAATTTTATCAATGTGTTTTTATAGATCAAGTTTATTTAACAGCAGAATGAAGAATCAAAATTCTAGTGCATGCATATCATTGGATGTAATTTTTTTAATTCAAACTTTTTTTTATTTATTTGTTAACCTTAGACTTCACTGTGTCAGTGTTCATATAACTTTTCTGAAAATTGATAATAATAGAAAAATAAAGGCATTCTGAATATTCTTAAAATTTCTAATAGCCTGTTGATGTTTAGCATCAATATCTGTTAATTAATATGAACAAGTATTTTCTGTTATATATAATCTGACGACTTATTTCCATTGCAGTGTAACATTTTTATTTTTGTTGAAACATGATATAAAGAACTCAAAAAAGTTTATAATATATTTAAAGGTAATCCGATGGCAAACTGCTACTAATGATGATGGGGCATTATAACTTTAACTCAAGGAAACTACTTGCTAATAATTTACTTTTTGCAGAGAACATAATATAAATACATTTAACATATTTATGTATGTGTTTGTATATGTGGACTAATTCCATTGTGTAAGATTCCAAAATAAATTATACTAAAGGGATGGAAAACTATTGCTCAAAGTATCGTTTCTTAATAGTAGTATGTAGATATGATCATTATTTTTTTTAGAGTGAGAATTTGTCATATATGCATTATATGTGTACACATAAAATTTAAAATGTATGTGAGATAATTGTCATTTTAAATAATAACACTATGCATTTACATTTTTTTTTTGTAAAATATCTTTTTAAAATATACAGCCATTAGTAAAGACTGTTTCTGGCAGTGTTTATCATGCTGAGTTTTTAATAGTTTAAAAAGCACTTAGGTTGTAATTGCTTTCAGTAGTTCAAACAATATGTTATTTAAAGCCTTCGTAATCAATGTGTGTGGGCATTTTATGTTTGTGTGTACATATGTACACACGCACACTTTAAACGTACGTTTTTCATGAAAATGTTATCATAGCTTTAAAATAAATTGTGTTAAGGGAATAGTAGATAATTACAAACTATTATCAACAGTGATTAATTATTATTACTTGATCATAATACTTGGTTGCCAAGAAACTTATGAAACTTGATCATGCAGCATTTACCGCATCTCTTGATAAATTGACTTGCAGCAAATAATAAACAATTGCTATTTTGTAATTGTTACTTTTTGTGTGATTCTTAAAAAAATTAAGTTCTCATCAGTATTTTAAATTAAAAGAGTAGTAATATAAAATGACTTGAATTCCTGCTCAGGGACAAAAGTTTATTATTAGCCGTCAAAGTAGGAATAGCCCATTTTTGTTGTTGTTGCTGTAATTTTAGATATATCTACCTGATGGATCCTTGCATGGTTAAATATGTCATTCACATTCATTTTGTTCTGATAACTTTTTCATTGTTTTATTCAAGAATTTGTCAGTTGCTTTTTCTTGGCAGTATCTCCTTTTTTTTCACTTGCCTTACCATTATCTTTATAAAATGTATGGCCAAAAGCGGCCATTTAAATTATTTTTTAAATACAGCATTCCCAGAAAAAAATTCTATGCAAACACATTTAACGCAAATATTCTTGGAAAATATATACATATTTTTATCTGTTACACAGAGTATTCTTTAACAAACTGCATAGAATCATTAATATACAAACAAATGAATGAAAAAAAAAAAAAATTAATAAGATAATTGTAGAGGAGATAAAAGTATACTTGTAATTTGATAATTCGTCATGATTTTGAAAATGAAAAATGTTTTTAACAACAATAAATCGATCTAACTGTAAAAAAAAAAAAAATTCTATTAATTAACAGAAGATATTGTGATTTTTATGAAGCCTTAAAAATTTGAGCAAAACAAATTCCTAATATTCACTCCATAATTTTCTGTTACTATAACTATTATTATCATATGAGTGAATGAGCAGCTTACAAATCTAACAGCTTAACTAGTTTACTGAATTTTATCTCTCACTTTTAAAACTTATAAAGATAATAAAGTGCTTTGATCTTCTTTTTTAGGTGCTTGATAATTCTTAACTATCAGGTATTTGTTTTGTTTGTTTATATGTGTAAATCATATTTATAGCTATTTATATTTATGGCAATACATAAATTATGGGCCTTATGTCTCTGAGATTATAAAGTCATTGGCTAAAGTAGTGGATGGTAACAAAAAGCAAAGAAGGTTATAAATTATTGGAAAATATACTTAGTCTGTCATTTGCAAGATGTTTATTTTTATGTGAGAAAAAATATTAAATAGTTACATTGTCACATTATGAAGAAACAGCTGATTTTGAACAGGCATCAATCATTTGTTAAGAAGGCTTACAGACACAAAGTAAAAGTGAAATGGGCTTTATTATAAATAAATAAAAATAGTAACTAAAGAAACAAATATTGATAGTATTTTAAATGCAGTAATAAGATTAATTATTTAACTTAATGAAAGATATCAAATGCATAAATGGATTTATAGCCATCAAATTCTCATTCTGATAAAGGATTAAAGGACAAAATGCTTTTGAATGACCAGGCAATATTTTAAAATTGTCAAGATAGATTTCAATGCTCGAATTGGAAAATTATTGATAGATGCAAATACTGTAGATAAATTTGGAAATAGCGGCAGAAATGAGAGAAGACAAAAATGTGTGGATTTTTTTTGTTTTGTCTATTTGAGACAAATCCTAAAAAGAAATAGATATGTAAGCATCCAAATGAAGGAAATCAAAGCTTGGATATATTTTAACGAAAAGAAAATGTTCTAAGGCTGTGCTTAGCACAGTTTCAAAATAACAATAATGTGTAATTAGTGGTGATATATATATATAAGAGATACATTATTGCAAAACTAAAAAACAAATGCTAGTAAGAGAATTATCATCATTTGATATTTCTGATCTTCAGAAATATTCAAGTGAATCCAAATTTAACCAAATCAATTCAAAAAATTTTAAAGCCTGAATACTGTTTAGATTTAAATAAGATCAATAAGAAAATAATACATATCTTGAGACAAGATAGTGCTTGATGAACAGAAATAATATTAAAACATATTTTAAAATAATATATTTAATAAAATTGAATTTCCAAAATTTTATAAAGTAGTGTTGAAAAGAATTAATAATGATATAGGAAAATAGGTCTAATCTCAAAGAAAACTATAGAAGAGAGTAAAAACCCTCAAAGAAATTTAATAACATCTTAGTATTGTTACAGGAAAGTGATTTTAGCAATATGTCTAAAAAGATGGCATTGGAATGACTTCATACATTATAAGAATGAAGAACAAGAAAGCAAAATGTTCTATAAAATGATATTTTTTTCTAAATATCATGTGATTAACTGACGAACTGGGACAAGGAATCAAATCTTAAGATTGTCAAAGTTTCAAAGAATGATGAAAGATATTTTAACATAAGTAGATGAATAAATAAAAAAAATTGTTGATATATATCAAATGGCATCACAATATAACAGATGATTGAAAAAATGTAATAATGATATTTAAAAAAGAAGAAGGGTATTAGAAATTACTGACCTATCAAATTTTCTGTAAGTTTTTTATTAAAATCATTATAATTAATAATTTAGAAAGAATTTATGACTCAAGTGAACTAAAAGATTAAACTGAATTTAAAGTAGTTATAGTATTGTACCTCATATCCAATTATTAATGAAAATTATAGTAAATACTATTGGTATAAATAGTTACGTGTCACTTTGTTATGTGTAGATTGTGAAATGACTTTGCTGAGATTCCAGTTTATCACATAATGACATAGACTCAGAATAGTATTATATTCTGAAGAATATTTAACATAAAGTACCAGCAATAATCAGACTACATAAATGATAATAAGAATGTAAAAATTAATAATAATGTGCAAAGGAGTGAGTTATTTCTCCAAAACATTTTTCAGCATTTTTTTTTTTGGATTAAAACAGAAAATAAAGTAAATATAAGTCATAGTTCCTTATTTTAGCTCAGTTTGAAGACTTATTTGATTGTTTTGGCAAATAATGCTCCAAAACTATCATGGATGATTCAAAAACTATTAACTAAAATTGAGGAAGTAGAATGAAATATTAAAGAAATATTCAGTTGTTTTTCATGAAAATAGAAAATAAAGAGTGCTGCTAGCAAATTAAAAGAAAACAATTGTAAAAGCCCTGCATATGTATGGTACAGTAGTAGAATGATAGACTCTGGAGTTTAAAATTTGAAGATCATACCCAGATTTGTCATTTCCTGTGCTCAAATTTCTTATGAATTCCAGAGCAATAAAGCAATTGCCCAATTGCTTAAAAAGATTTTAAATAAATATGTTCTGTTAATGTCTATTTATAAATTTTATGCTTGAGCAATTAGAGAAAAAAGCAATATAATATCTATAAACTCAAAATGAAGTATAAAAATCATATGATGGTATTTTTAAGGAGAGGTAACACTTGAAATACAGTAGTGAGAAAACATATAGATATCATTGCCATCAAATTAAGAGGCTGAAATGAGACCAAGCTAAATATATTATTAGAAGAGATTAAAATAAATAGGCAATTAAAGTTCTAAACTACATTCCAAGTGATTATAAGAAACATAGAAAGGCACCACGTGTGAAAAGGATGACTAAGATAATGAAGTTTTCTGTAATGATGTGCAAAAAAAATAAGCTAGGAATGGAATAAAATGGGATTAAATTTGAGGAATATGCAATGGATTTTTTTAAATATTTCAATGTGTAGTGACGATGTAAACTGAATATATGCCAAAACATATACCTTGACATATTGAAATACTGATTGAATACTTCAAAAAGTATTTTCCTATCAGAATTTTAGAAACTACTATTGCTTTATAAGATTACCGTCTTCTATTATATCAGTAAAAAAAAAAAAAAAGGGAAATATTATTATTATAATTTATATTAGCTTTATTTCAATTTTGGCAGTATATGATAGATTCTTGTAAATTAATTTTTTTTACTATTTGAAAGGCACGTACTTGTAATTTTATCATTATATTATTTCATTTTTGTTTTTAAAATTGTGAGGGTTTTTTTTATTTGTCTCGAATAGATATTTTTGAAAATATATATCATTCAAGGTCATGAATAATATTTAAAAATGGACAGCATGGACTTATTGTTAAAAACACTTATATTTCTATTTTTGATTTGTTAAATGTAAAAAGAAAAATCAAGAGGCAATCAATCCTCTACTGGGAATTTTTTATTTAAAGATTCAGCTTTCAGTGATTAAAAAAAAAAAATCACCTTTACATTCTAATTTTTTTCCAACTTAACAAGCTTTTATCTCAATTTGATTTCAAAATACCTTTTACCTAATTTGCTTCTAATGCCAATTTTGTTTTTTAAAAAATGCGTCTGTTGTGTTAATTCTTGTTTAGAAGATTCTCCACTGTAAAGATTTTCAGATTACTATTCACATATAATCAATTCATTGTTCTTCCTGTTAAATATAAAGTGAGATTGATGGTAAATAAAAGCAGAAATGAATAACATCATTAGAAGCAAAATTATTGATTTTTGTTAAGTCTTTCTTCATTTAAATTTCATTACTCATTTTATAGAATTATTATTACTTTTAAACTTTTAAAAAAAAAAAAAAGATGTAAACATATAAATCTTTTGTGTATATATATATATGTATTTCCGATTGTATTAATTGTAATTACAATTAAAAGGGAGGGGGAGAAAAAATATGAGATCCAATGAAAATCATATATAGCCAGTTTTATTTAAAAATATTTAAAATCATGGCAACGGTTCAGACAGTTTAAAAAAGAGCAAGAAAAATTAATTGAAACAATGATAATTACCATGTTTGGGTGATATAAAATTATAGTTAATAGTTTTTATTGCCGTAATATTCTATTAAAAATTTAGTCTAGACTTTTTATATATACAAAGTAACCGTATCTGCTGCCATTTGATTCCAAACATTTCTGCTGTACTTGAAACAACGAATAATAATGAAATCTATATAATATACATGTTAAGCATTTTATAAATATTTAACAGCATATCAAGAGTATTTGTCATGTAGATGCAATAAATATCTTGTCATTGCTTTTTAAAGTCAGATATTTATGTAAGGATTGTTAATATAAAATAAAAGATCAAACTGTAAATTGCTAAAAATAAGCCAGTCGCATTATATGTGATTTACATTCCCGTGGATTGTGTCACTTGTAATTTTTTTCATTTCTTATTAATACAAGTAAACCAAAGATTAAAGTACCTATTTTTCTGAAGAAAATAATTCAAATAAAGTTTATTTTTTCACACTAAATCTAAATTATCTGAAATGGTTATAATTCTGAATAGCAATTAAATTGTTTGTGTTGGCTATTCGCTATTGAAGATTCTTTGTGTACCAAAAGTGCACTATCTTCTAACATATGTTTATCTTTTTATTTATTATTGGTATATCAATTTGGATAAATGTCATATAATACAATTTTCATACACAACTCATTTACTATTATTTTAAAAAGAATATTTATATATTTTTGAGATGTGTAATTGCTAAGTAAGATAGGCAAATTTGCCATCATTAATAAGGTTTTGCAATTTAGCTGTCATTAATAAAATTTTGCAGATCGAACATGTAACAAGCATATTACAAAAAGATTTCACCAAAAAATTCAAAGAATACCATTCATGACAGTTTAATTCACTGAGTTATTGAACTCAATAAAGATAAAATGATATATATATATCGAATAAATAAATAATGGTAAGCTTTAAGTTTTAAAAAACATATAACAAATAAACTGCAGCGGTGCTTAACATTTACTATCATGTAATCATTATCAACTGTTTTTACTTCTAAAATGGATATAATTAACTCCCATATTGCACTATTGAAAGCATTTATGCAATTTATTTGTTGTTTTTCAATCTTAAAGTCTACTGTGATTTATTTATATAAAATATGATATGCAAATAGTTTGCCTTCTAAGACTTACCCAAATAGTAATGAAAATGAGGACAACTTTTACCGATTTCAATATCTGCATTTGTATTTACAGGGTCATATAACTTTTCCTATACTTATTATATCTTCCGAATTGCCCAGAATTTTGAATGAAGAAGTGAGACATGCAAGTAAATTTATGAAGAAAGGGAAGGCTCCAGGTAATGGTTGAATTATAATTGATATATTAAAAGAAGCAAGTGAAGAAATATAATTTTTTTTATAGCAAAGTTATATACTAAATATCTAAATGACAAAGATGTACCAGATGATTGAAAGAATGCAGTATTAATATTAATATTTTAAAAAGGTGATAAAGAAGATATTAAAAATTACAGACCTATCAGTTTTTTATCAGTTTTATACAAAATTTTTACTAAGATAATTACAACTCATCTGCAGAAAATGCTGGATTTCCACCAACCAAGAGAACAAGCTGGATTTAAAAGTGGTTTTAGTACAGTAGATCATATATCCAGGTATTGAGAGAAGTTATAGAAAGGGCAAATGAATATGAGTTGCCATTATGCTTAGGATTTGTTGATTATGAAAAGGCATTTGATTCTATAAACATTTCTTCAGTGATTAAAGCATTGAATCATCAAGGTGTAGATCCAGGATATTATCATATTTTGAAGAATATTTATAAAAATGCAACAGCAACAATTAGATTAAATAATGATAGTAGGAAAATCAACATTGAAAAGGGTGTAAGACAGGGTGACTGCATATCTCCAAAACTTTTTACAGCAGTGCTGCAAGAAGTATTTTGTGGATTAAAATGGGAAGCTAAAGGAGTGAAACTAAATGGAGATTATTTAAGTCATTTGGATTTTGCAGATGGTGTAGTTGTTTTTGCAAATAATGCTTTAGAACTACAGGAAATATTGCAGGAGTTATCAGATGAAAGTCGGCCTAAAGATAAATGTTAAAAAGACTAAAGTAATGTTTAATAGATTTTCTCAAAATATGAAAATAAAGATTGATTATGATGAGTTAGAAGAAGTTAACAGTTACAAATACCTTGGTCAGATTATTAATACCAATGGAAACCTAATGGATGAAATTAATCATCGAATTAAACTTGGTTGGAGTGCTTTTGGTAGAAATAACTTGATACTAAAAGGAAATATGCCTATGTGTTTGAAAAGGAAGGTTTTTAATAAATGTGTTTTGCCAGTTCTTACTTATGGATCTGAGACTTGGACACTTAATAAGAGAGCAATACAGAGACTTCAGACCACTCAAAGAAGTATGGAGAGATGCATGTTGGGAGTAACAAGAAGAGATCGAAAATGCAATGTATGGGTAAGAGAACAAAGAGGTGTTACTGACCTCATTGAAAAAATTAAAAGACTGAAGTGGAGTTGGGCTGGACATATTGCTAGAAATGATAATAGATGGACAATTGAAATTTTAAACGGGATTCCAAGAGATTGTAAAGACCTAGAAAAAGACCACATATGAGATGGATGGATCAAATAAGAAAGTGTGCAGGGGTGATGTGGAGAAGAGAAGCTAAAGATGGGAAAAGATGGATTGAACTTGGAGAGACCTTCATCCTGCAATGGATTGATAATGGTTGATGATGATGATAACTTTGCGGTAATATGCTAGTCGGTGTACTATCTTTAGTTTTTTTTCTCCATCCACATAGCATCTTCAGCTCTTGAGTATTTGGGTTCTGGTACTAATTCTGACAATATCTATTAATATGTTCATTACTCATTGCTGTCTGGAGTAATCACTTACTTGTTACTGCAGTCTTAATTCAAGAACTGCAGCAATTTGATATTATCTTTGCAGCTCTATTGTAATGGTAAATTGTTGATAGTTTTAACTAGTATGCAGAAATAATTATATAGTGCATTTTTAATTTTAAGTATTCCTGCAGATTTTTTGGCTACAATTCTTATTTTAATATTGATTTTTCCCTTTGATTGTATTTGTAATTCAAATTTGCAAATGTTTGTTTATCTGCATAATGAAGTGGTTTCTTTCTGCTTTATAATTTAATGTTAAGTGCATTTTCAATGAAGACAGCTATGATTATGTGAAATTCACTGAAAGTACACTTAGCATTAGGTTATTAAGAAGAAAGAAATCATTTTATTATGTAGATGAACAAACATTTGCAAATTTGAATGCTTATCTTAAATATCTTATTATTTTTTATTACTATTAATACGAGACATTTCTCTATATCTCTTAATTATGTGCTATATCTATCTACATATCACATATCCATAAGTATGTGTATATAGATATGTAACAATAACATAAAAAATATATAATTTAAAGATCTTTAGCATCAATACCTCTAAATAGTCAACACCAGGTCTGATACATTATTTGCACTTCATTTGACACCCTCCTGCACACACTCTGTGATATAATTTAATGTAATAAATGTACACATTTAGACATCAATGAAAATAATTAACAACAAAAAAATGAAATAGTACAGTTATGGAAAATATGGTACAGTAATAAATGTAGAAATAAAAAAAGAAAGGAACTATTTTTTTGTGAATTTGATAGGGAGGGGATAATATACAGTTTTCTTTTCTCATATGGGGAAAAATTGAAAAAATCAGAATGAGAAAAATAAATTAATAAATGTGAATGCATTAAATTTGTGTATGAGTGAAGGTGAGGAAAGGGAACATTAAGGATGTAAATTTAAAAACATGTATGAATTTCAAAATACAAAACTTGTTCAGATCTTCAAAAGTAAGAAGTGCAAAAGTTACAAAAAAAAAGAAGTTTATTCCTTTCATTTGAATATAAACATTGGATTAAATGAGATAGGCTTATGGTCATTATATCTACACTATTTTGTTTGAAACATAATTCATATTGGATTACCCATGAGATAGAGAGTCTGTTGAAATTAAGTTAATATAGTAATCAAACATAGAATTAGCCTATGTAGAATAAGAAAGTTGCTATGTCTTATCCAAATTTCCTCACTTATACCAACACATTATTTAAAGAAATTACTTAGTGATAAGTGCTAACTCTTAAAATATAGAAAAGTACAAGACTATGATTTGATACTAAATAATTGATGCTTCTTGAATACTATTTACAAATATATATTTTTGTTGACAGAATAATTAATCCCTAATTCAGCAATACATAAAATTAATAATAATAATAATAATAATCTATATACAATGTGTAAATGAACTATGGATATACATATAAAATGTTTGGACCCATGGTGGTATAAAAACAATAGACATATATTTATAACTAAGAGAAAATATATACATGTATGTGTAACTAAACTTTAATAAAAATATCAATAAATGTTTAAACTTATTATGATCTAATCAGTCTAATGAATCGAAAATCTTAATAAGTTATCCATACCTGCACAAACTGTTGAGGTTGTAATTTGGAATAATGATAATTATTTCTTTTAATTATATTTTGTTGATACAATTAATTCTAACATAAAAGAACTAATGTAAATAATTGCAATAAACAAATTTCTGAATAAGATTTAATAATCCATGGTAGGTAGGTCTTAATTGCTTGATAAGAATATGTTTATTAGATTTTCCATACTAAATAAAATATTTGCTGTATTAGCAGAATGTGAAATATTGTTACGAGATTTCCTATTAATAAATAGTGTAAATCATATTAGATGCCTCTGAAAATAATCACCCTCTTTTGATTTATAATACACAATATATTATATAGTAGGTTGAATGTGTTTCAGCTATGATTTTATATATATATCCCTGTGGTTTCATTATCTTAATTTTTTGATAAAAAGATAGTGTTTTATTTTTATGTTATATAATAATCCTTAAATGCACATGAACTGAAGGTCTATTTGTGAAAAGTAACATGAAGTAACCTGATATGATGTTATGATATTACAATGATGCTGAGTAGAATTAAAATCGACATTTCTCTACAGATACTCCTCTCGTAATATATATTTTTAGCACAGCTGTTTAACTTTCTTATTGATATTAGATATTAATATTTAATATAAAATATTTGCCTATATTTATTGGAAATTGAATATAAATTCCATGAATATTTCGATGAAATAAAATTTGATTTAGAGCACAAATTCTAAATGCTCAGTCTTTGTTAAGCTATTACACATTCATTTGTTTAGGAAAGTAGTCAATAACTTTTAAGCTTCTATGAAATAAACTTTTTTTGTATAGAACTTAAAAATATGCACATCATTGCTCCTGCAATGAGATAAAGTCTGCTAAATTTTTTTTTTTTTTTCTATGATAGGTGAATGTACACCTTTACCCTGCTTAGTGATGGCAATTGGTCCTCCAAAATTCATTGTTAAGCAAGAATATTGCATACAGAATACGTATTTATAATGGAGGTCTATAGGGAAAAAATTGGTCAGTTCCAGTCGACATAAAATATCCACATTGGTTTCCAAGCTCAAAGATTTTCTTGATTTTTTTCATGGCAATGATGACTAAATATGGTATCTAAAAAGAAAAGTTTTATATCACTAGGAAAAAAAATTCATATTTTCTCTGTTTAAAAAGTAAAGTAGACTACCACAAATAATAAATGCAATCTCTTCCAATTTCCAACTGATCAATTATTCTCACTAATAAAAGAAAACCAGCTAGCTGATGCAATTAAAAGGGTGTATCACCACCCTAACAGAAGATACTTTGTGGTGGAATTCCAGAATATAATTCAGAAAGAGATTTTCAGGCGAGAGCACAATTTTCTCAATGGAAGGTATCTTGTCAAAATAGATATGGCTAGGCCAAGAGTAGCGCATGGGATAGTAAGGAATTGTTATATGAACTTCACCAGTGGAAACCTGCAGAAACCCTTGGCCAAATTTGGAAACATCACTGCCTTCAAATACTTGGGCGAAAGAAGAGTAGGACTAGAGCTGCCATCAAACACTGCGGCTTTTACTATCAAACTTGTGAATGGAGTGTCTTTACTTGATTTACCCTCAATTCTGGAGGAGCCCAACTGCACCTTATATCTATCCTTTCGCGGGGTGAAACCACAGTGTTTTATATGTCAGGAGAGATCACATCTAGTAAAAGCCTGCCCAAAGAAAATATGTCAAAGGTGTCAGGGCAGTAATAGTAGAGCCCACTGGTGTGTGAATTCCTCCTATAGCTTGAAGCACACAGCCTCTTCCTATGGTGATGAAGCTGTGCAGACATATTATAATTGGTCTAATGATCTAGCTGAAAAACAAAAGCCGCAAACAGAACCCAGTGGTACCATAATTGATGCAATTGAAAAGAAGCTGACACCAGAAAACCTCATGTTGGCTGATTACAGCCCTAGCAAAACAATGCTCAAGCTAGGGGCAGACAATTTACCCCAAGAGAACAAGTGTCTCATAAATGAAATATCAGATATAACCACTGTCAGTAGTCAAAGTAAAGCTACAGCACCTAGTCCTGTAGACCATCCTATGAATCACACAGGCAAGAGGAAAACACAGGACTCCTCTGGCTCTCAAGGTGAAGAGTCTGTAAATTTGTGGTCTGATTCTGACATTGAAGAAGCAATAGCTCGGCCAGTGAGTGGTAGATCCAGGAGTCCAAGGAAAAAGTATGATAAAAAGAGATCTAGAATGGCAGACACAGACAAAAAATTACAACAGGAAGAGCTGCAGCAGCCATACCCTTGTAATATCCAGATTGGAGGACCAGTCAAGGACCAGCAAAACTCACAAGTTACCTCAGAGGACTTGAGACAGGTGATGTCCTGCAATTTGATGGACCCTCCTCAGTGCAGAAGCTCACTAGAACCTCAGGTACAAATTAAATCGCAAAAAGATTGATGCGCGGATTAGGAGACTAGCCAAAACATCAACATCATGCAACTTAACATCGGTGGTGTGAATGTCAGAGGATTAAACTCCTTGGGTAGAGCATATGCTCTGCAAAGATGGTTCAAGAATAGTCAGATGCATATAGTATGCCTGAGTGAAACAAAGCTTCATTTGAATACCAACAGTAAAATAATACAAATCCTCGATCAGTTTGGGGTCTTTCAGTTCTATCAATCAAACACAGCCACCTCGGGTGTTGCCATTCTCATTAATAAACAACTGAACATAGAAAGAAGCAGAACTCTATACCTCAACAATGATTTAATTATAATAGAAATCACAATCTCTGGAATGTCATTAATTCTAATGTATGTCTACATGCAGAAGGACACCAGGCAGATCGACTTCACAATAGGCAGGATCAACTCTATTCTTGCATCAGCAGTGCCACCTGTCATTTTGTTTGGGGACTTCAACATGGCCTATCAACAGTTTAATCAAAAATATTTGCATAAACTCAACAGAGTGCTGTTGTGTGGGGAGGGGTGTTTTCCCACCAATGCATACTCATTTTACACACGGCAGCACAAAACCCTAATTGATTTACTTTATTATAGTCCAGAACTTTACCATGAGCTACATGCCTCATTGCAAATTGTTCCATTCTCTGATCATCTGGCCATGTTGATTTCCCTTCAACTGGATCCCATATCACTAACCCCCTCATGCCAAATCAAAACAATAAGAATGCTTAACAAGGCCAGCACACCTGAATGGATCTTCTCGGAAGCTTATATCCTCTTCCACAAGATCCAGATTCTCTCATTGTCACCTCTTGAGGCTTTTTCAGTCTTTGTAGGGGTACTTAGTTCCCTGATAAACAATTTCACCCGAAAAACCAAAGGCCCAAACAGGCTGCTTGGGGAGCTGGATTTCATTGGCAAGAGAGTCAGTGAATTATCATCAATTGATGCTGGAATTGGGGAGATCATGTTGTTAAAGAAACAGTACAGGGAGAAACAGAGGGTGCTTGCACAATATGTTGCGACAAAAAGGGCAAAGATCTATTTGGCAACACAACAAAATTGGACGCGGAGCTACCTGAGATGGGCTATTGGTGCTTCAAAAAGACCTACCCCATCATTAATCAACATAGACACCCAAAACTACTCTGGGGCTGCAATGCTAGATAAGATCCATGAGCACTTCAAGAGAAAACTCCAAAGTCAAAAGTTTGACATCAGTAACATCTGGAATGATAAACAAGAAGTTGGTGAACACAATATAACAGAGGAACAAATCATCCAGAAGCTTCAATCCTATCCTGAACATGTGCATCCTGGTTTACATGGCATTCCCCGATTTGTATTGTTGCACCTTGGCCATTTCACAGCTCCGATAGTACGGAGGGTAGTTGATATGCTGGCCAGGGACTTTCAAAGTGTTCCTGATCTGTATCCAATTGCTCTTGTACCATACATGAAAAAATTCACCAATCCATCCAGTTTATCTAACATTAGACCTATCTCAATGTCCCCACTAATCATCAAATCAATTGAATCATTGGTTAAGGATAGGATCCAGCAGCAGTTACTTACCAGGATCTCTGTACACCAGTTTGCACGCAAAGGCACATCCACCATTGAGGCAGTGCAGCGCTTCATGCTGCTGGTGGAGCATGTAAGATCACATCGAAAATCAGGGCCCATTGCTGTTCAAATAGACTTTGCAGCTGCCTTTGACTCCGTGATGCCAGCAAAACTACTATCCATATTAAGGCACTATGGAGTACCTATTGTCTATGTTAAAATCATTGCTAACTTGTTGCTAAACAGGTCAATTCACACATCACTTGATGGCTCCCTGGCACCTGGTTTCAGACCACATCTATCAATCCCCCAGGGGTCCCCACTAAGCACCCTTTGTTTCATTACCTACCTGAATCCCCTACTAGAAGATGTGGAAAAAGAACTACCAGGAGTCTTTGTGCCAGCACTAAAGGAGGAACTCCACCACATTTCATATGTGGATGATGTTACCATTTTCCTCCCTTCTGAGAAATACCTGCCAAGGTTATACCAACTGCTGGACAGATATGCGAGAAAATTCAATCTGGCTGTCAACCCAGACAAATCTGTTGTCTGGAAAATCAGTAGGGGTGTTACAGTACCATCAAGATATACAGGAAATCCACAGAAATTCCTTGGGTTCCCAATTGCCCTCTCCAAAACAGCGATGAGGAGGGCCATCCAGCAGGATCTTTTGGACAAAACCAAGAAGGTAACAAACTCTCTCTCAATGATCTCCCTCTCACTCCCAGGCAAGGTGGCATTGTTAAATATGATGGTGTTTCCACGTATAAACTACTACCTGCCCATCTTCAAACCGACCAAGGGTTTTCAGGATGCTATAAATTCAGCCTGCACCAAGATGATGTGGAAGAGAAAAACTGTATGCATCAGTCTGGCCAAGGTGCAGAGACCACGTGACCTGAATGGACTTGGTCTCCATGCCGTCAAGGTGTTTTTTGTTCAAAGAGCTCTTTCAGTGCTCAGGAAAATCCACAATAAAAAAGAAAAGGATCAGAGTGAAGACACTGTGGAGCCCACAGATACACCACCACCCATACACAGTAAATGGGTCAAAGAACTGCAAGAACAACTGGGGACTCTATTTTCAGTTTCCGAGCAATTAGAGAAAGCTAAGCAAACATATTGGGAAGTATACAAAATCCTTTTCCCAAATCAAAACCCATTGTCTACCCGATTAAGACTGTCTGTAAAACAAATGCTTAAGAAGTCCAGATACTGGTGCATAGGATCAAAGCTGGTCGATTTTATAATCAATTTTAACTTGTCCTCCTTGCCCACCAGTCAATTTTTGGTGATGCAAAGAGGATTTCATCAATTAAACCCCATGTGTAAACTCTGTAATATGCATGAAGAAACACTGGAGCACATCTTCTATGCCTGCTCATACCTGAGTTGCATTAGAAATAAAATTATTGCAAACATTTCCTCTGGCTGTGGCAATGTCCTGTCAATTGATCGGGCAATTAAAGAAGGAAATTATGCAACTATCAGGCATAGCGGCATGTAGTAGGCATGCCTTATGGATCACCAGGTGCCAGCATATCTTCAGACAAGGACATAGTGATCCTTGGATAACTTTTAAAACAATAATAATGGGCATGAAAAACAGAGATAGACTCCTTGTGCCAGAGCGTCTCTTTGTAGACACATGGGCACAGATTATTATTTGTGACGATGAGACGACATCTCAGACAACTGCAGTAAATATTATGACAATACCACACAAATTGGTTGCAAAACTTTGAACTAATATATGAAACTATTATAATTATCAAATGTAGCTACCTGACACTAAATTTTTTCTTAATAAAAAAAAAAAGAAAATAAAAAAAAAAGTAAAGTACAGCAAAAAGAAAGAGAAAGTGAAACTAAATTTGAATTTAAGAGTTTTTATATTCTTCCATAATATTCATTGTAATGGAAAAAAAATCCATACTGAAGTCCATTTTTTAAAATTTGTATTACAGTACATATTACTGTACATTTATGTTTATTACTTATGTGAAATTATTCAAATTAAAAAACAATGTTTAATTACAAATTATTTAATTAAACATAAAGACTTATTACTGTACTCAAATTATGTGCTAGTATAGAGATGGTGATCATGTGATGTTTGATGGTTTATTACTGTACTCCAGAGTAACAAAAGGCTTAATGCATATAGTAAATCAGTCAACTTTAGAAAAATAAAAAAATCAACTTATTTTAAAAGAAAAAAAATCTAACTTCTAATTTTTTAAAACATACGCTAAGTTTCTTTTTCTTACTGTATATTTTTAGTAATGTAATAGTGCCTCCCCTCCCCGTGTTTGTGTAGAAATATTATTTATTAACACTTATTTTAAATTCAGTCTGTTTTTCTTTTTAAACTTTTTTTTAAAAATGTTTTTCTGTCAAGCGTTGTTAGCCAAGAGGTCATTGCAGCCACCTTGTAAGCAAGTAGTTGGTTGCAGACGGTTGTGGGTTCACATCTCGGCCGATGCTATGACATATGAAAAAAAAAAATTTCTTTTGATTTGAAACCATTTGAGCGTGCTAATTAAGAGACACACACATGCAATTTAATATTAGTATTTAGTGTTTTCCTGAAAGTTTGTGATGATGGTATTTTAGTTGTACTGTTTTCATGATGTAATATAAGTATTGAATGTCTAGAAAAATTAAACTTTATTTAAATAATCCAAATACTGTACATTATATTTAAATAAAGTTTAATTTTTCTAAAGACATTCTACACTTATATGTATACAGTATTATAGATTCGGTAATTATGTATATATTTTAAGTTTATACGTTCTATATTTATAGTACTGAATGCAGCACTAACATTGTGTTTTATGAATAAAATATTGTATGTGCTATACAGTAATGTACTTTTGCTTTTGGGTAAAATTAATTTAAAATACCTATTCTCTGATGGCATCAGTGACGCAAAATTCAAGATGGCTGCCAAAAAAAATTTTTTTTTAAATTTTCCCAATTGTAGTGGGTCCAAATTGATGATGATTGCTATTGTGAAATATCGCTAAGTATCCAATCACTAAGCGGGGTAAAGGATATAAAAATGAATGAGCTTTTAAAAGAAAAAAAACCAATATTACTTTTTTGTTGTTGTTGATAATAATTCAAAACTGTTTTTATCTCCTCTTTTGGTTTTATAATAATATTCCCAGCTGTTATGAATATGCACAATTTTCTTGCAATTTTATTTACAAAATTTTATCAAGCAATTTTTTTTTTTAACATTATTTAAAACATTAATCATTTTTACATATAATGGATATATATATAATTGACATTTCTTGTTTATTCCTAATATTTCTATTCAAATTGGCGTGTGTATCTATGTGTATGTATGTATGTAGATAATGGTTATTGACATCTGAAAAAGTAATGAGCTATTTTAATGTATATGAAGAATTTGAACTGTTTATGATACTGTTATGACTTCTATTCTATGGGAATCATTTGTCAGATGTTTAAACAATATATTAAGTGAAAATTTTTTTTTATAATGTATACTTTGACTATAAGGAGTTATATATACATTGGTGGTACAGTACATATATATATACACACACCTATGATATAATTTAATTTAAAAATTATACATATTAAGTTAAATGGTCACAAAAAGATAACAGATTATTATTATGGGGGAAAAAACATTGAGTAAGAAATTGAAAAAGTGTGCATTTATATAGGTATGTTATATACTCAAATTTAGATATATGCATATGTGACAATGTTCATTCAATCACTCTCAAAAAAAAAAAAATAATAATAAAACTTACTGGGTTTCTTTCTTTCTTTTTTTTTTTTTTTTTGACAAAATTGTTGGTGTTGATGAAATGCAAAAAGATGCAGTGCTTTTATGATGTTGAATTAGTAAATTTCAAACGTATTTGATTGTACAGATATCAGCAACTATTTTTTGTTGTATTTTTAATATTATATAACAACATCCTTTTCATTGTAAATCAAACATTTTATTTAAAATGGCCCTCAAACACAAAGTTAATGATAGTAATAATTCTACCAAATGTAAAAGAAGCTGTAAAATGCTTCAGTTTTTAAGTTCATAATTATTTTTAATTTATAAAACCATTTTTCATTTATAGTAAAGACTTGATATTACTCTTTTTATCAGATTCTTTGCTAAAGTTTTTATATAGAGTTCATTCTTTCTGATATAACTAGAACATTCCTTTGTTCTCTCTCACTACCCTTTTTCACTCTTCAGTAATTATTTCTCCAATATAGTAGATGTAATTTTAACAGTTTCAGGGATATAAGTAATTGTAGCAAGTTTCTTTGCTTCATTTGATGCTATTTTACAAATTGACCATTCATTTTTATTAATTAAGTATCCAATCAGTTTAGAGACATACAGGGTTTTTTTTCGAAATTAAATCATTTGTTTTCAAATTATCATATAAAATAAGCACTTTGTAACTTTTTTTAGACTTGGATGATTCATTATTATTATTGTACTTTAGGTCATTTTAAGCAAAATTTTAATTTTCAAATTAATTTCTTTACTATGCTATCATGAGTACAAATGCTGAACTCTGACCTGATTCTCAGTGTGTGAGACAGGTAAATAATATTCTCCAAAAATGTATGAACTTTTGTTTTATTTTTCAAATTGCAGGATATTAAATCTTCGGTTTCGAAGACTACAAGTATCATGATTGAAATGTAAATTTGATTGCGTAATTAAGGCCCATTCACGTTTTATATACATTTACCTATTAAGTGATTTTTCATTGCTTTTTATTTATATATACATATATAAAGTTACAATATAAATGTAAGCAAAAGTGTCAAAAGATAAAAGCTTTTTTTTTTTCCAACCCTCATAAATTTTTAATTTTTTACATCTTTTAATTTAGAAATAAAAGCATATTAATTTATAAAATGTGACATTTACTACAAAATTAGGTAAACTTTTATCACTTTATAAAAAGGCTAAGACATCATTTGTATTAATGTGTTTATTCCTTGTTCTTTATTTCTCAATTATCTTCTTTCTTTTTTTTTTTTGCACTTTTTTTGTTTAAATAGCACGAAGATTGAATGAAAAATAACACACTACTGAAATGAGTAAAAATAAAGCAAAATAAAAAGCGTAGTTAATACTAAATATCTTTTTGGTTTGTTTTTTATTTAAAAAGAAAAGACTAAAATAAATGCACGTATTATCATTTTTGAAGGGCTGGTATTGTATTTTTAAGTTCTTTTGGACATATGAATAATGTCTGCAGCCATTATATAGACTTGTAATAAGATAATATTATAAATAAGTAAAGGGGTAAATAGTTAGATTTTGCAAATAATGCTTCAGAGAGCTTCCGGAAATGTTTCAAGAATTATCAGATGAAAATAAAAAAGGTAGGACTAAAAATAAATGCTAAAAAGAGTAAAATACTATTCAATGTATTTTTTCAAAAGAAGAAAATAAAACTTGATAATGATGAATTAGAAAAAGTTAATAACTACAAATACTTTGGTCAGATTATTAATACAGATGGGAACATAATTGATGAAATTAATCATAGAATTAAACTTGGATGGTATGTTTTTAATAGAAATAACTTAATTTTTGACATCTAACAAAAAAACAATACAGAGACTTTAGATCACTCAGCAAAGTATGGAGAGATGTAACTAGAAGGCATCGAAATAAAATTCTTTGGTGAGAGAACAAACATACTATTGACATCATAGAAAGAATTAAGACATTGAAGTAGAGATGGGCTGGATACATTGTTAGTAGAGAGAATAGGTGGACAGATGAAATCTTAAACTGGATCCCAAGAGATTGTAAAAAATCTATAAAGAGAACACATGTGAAATGGATGGATGGATGGATGAAATAAGGAAGTTTTCTGGTGTTAAATGAAGAAGATTCTAGAGATCAGCTAAACTGGATTAAACTTGGAGAGATCTTTATGTTGCAGTGGCTAAAAATGATGAAGTTGATATTGAGACAGATTGACAAATATATTGTATATTAATAATGTATAAGATTAACAATTAATATTTTAGGGAACTAATTTATTAGAAAAAGGAAGGCTTTAACCTTTTTCACATGCACCTTAAATGTTTGTATTATAGCCAAATGTTATAGTTTTTGGCTACAGAAGGCACTCTCAAACCTCAACACAAAATAGGGACTTTATAAAGATAGGAGTAGCCAATTGTCTTATCTTTATAAAGTCCCTATCTTATATTGAGGTTTGAGATAGGGACTTTATAAACATAAGTCCTTTTAGACAAAAACTACATTGTTTGGCTATTATGCAAACGTTTAAGGTACATATGAAAAAGATTAAAGCCTTTTTCTTTCCAATTGCAGATTCCTTGTATGCTTGGTAAATAATCAGAACGTTACATTAGTTTTTATATTTCCATTGAAAAGATCTTAATATTAACTCATTGTAAATCACAAAATTTCACTTAAGTTAATTTCTGAAAAGGAATAGTGGGTTTAAATGTGAAGAGAGTGATATCTTCACACTTTCAAATCATGATGCTTTAGATGGCTGCTCTTATCTTTATAAAGTCTCTATCTTGTGTTGAGCTTTGAGAGGTCCCTCTTTAGTCAAAAACTATATTGTTTGGCTATTATACAAATGTTTAAAGCTCATGTGAAAAAGCTGAAGCCTTTCCCCTTCTAATTACAGATTCTTGTGTACTTGATAAATAATCAAAAGGGAATTCATTTATTTATAAAATCTTATTTGTACAGTCAACATTTATAACTAAGTTAACTGAAACCAATGTGATTATAATTGAAAAGAATTTATTGATTTATTTTAACATTTTTTATTTAAGATAAAAAAATGTTTTGCTTTTTTCCTTGTAGATGTAATTTTCCAATATAAATACTTGTCTGTTTGTTTTTTATTACACCGATTATGTGTATTGTAAAAAAAAAAATATTCTTAACATTTTATAAATTGATTCATTCAGAATGACTAAAGTGCAAATCATGACCTAAGCAATAATTGCATGTGCGTGCAGAAGAATAATTTACAGGCTGATTTTTATGTAAGACAATTGATTTGTTATTTAATTATTATTGAAACATTGATTTTCCTTTTTTTCCTAACGATTTTTTTACAAAAGAAAAACCAAAGAAATATAAAACAAAGAAATGTGATTTACTCTGGCCTCTTTTTTTTTTTTGTTATATATATAGTCGGAGTATGTATGTAAATCTGTATTAATATTTTACATAACTATATTCTAGAACCATCTGTGGAAACATGAATAACAAATGAATCCAAGTAATACAGTCACATAGATCCATAGGTTAGTGTTTAATTATTGGTCTTTGTCAGTAAAAAGCATCCACCTTAATATTCAAGCTGATTACTTAAAAATTTGAAATATCCTAGTGTTTGACCTGCTTGTTCAACTATATATCTCTAACATAAAGACATTGATAATATAGTTGATGGCCTAGTATCATGCCTTTGTAGATATATAAGTATATTGGGTTCAGAACCTAAAACGTTTGTAACTTTTAAGTTTAGCTTGAGTAGCGAAATGTAAATAAAGGTTCTTTCACTGATGAAAATTTATAGCTAAAAATTAATCAAGAGAGACCTGACACTATCATCTAATATTTAATGGTTAATCATGCTTTTTATAGATAGCTCTAAGCAAATTAATGTAGATTGCTTTCTGACATTAATTAAGGCCATTGTTAAAAATAGACTACAATAATTGTCTAACATTTTGTTTTGATATATGCTTGTCTTTTTTTAGCTGTTGTATTTTATTTTTTTCTTTTATCTTTCTATTTACAGTTCTTCCCAATATATATTTCATAATTTATTTGTCTCAAAATACATTCTCAATCCAGTTCATTTTTTAAAAATATTAATTTTAAAAAATTATCTTTTTCTTCTTCCTCTTTTAAACTATTTTTACATTGCTGATCTTTTTAACTTTCTTTAAAACCATCTCTTTAAATCTTTTTCTTACTTATTGTAATTTATCCAAGTCTCTTTTTCATATCTAAAACAAAATAATTAACAATTAGCTATTATAACTTTTATTCTAATGTTTTTAATATTGCTTCTATGATTATTTAACCAACTTTCAAAATATTTGAAAGCACTAATTTACTCTACTCTCTTTTAATCTTATTATTTCGTACTTGATTCATTGCTTTAATTTTATTTGCATATGTTTTCATGCCAAATTTTCTCTATCAATTCTCCATATCATTAACAGGTTTATCTTCATTATCTATAAGTATAATCATGTCATCCACAAATCCGATAAAGAATAGTGGTATTCTTAATGTTAAATATATTTGATCAACAATACAATTCATTTAATATTTCATCTAAATATTACTAAAAAATCAAGTCAGATGTCACATGACCTAATTTAATATATATGCAATAAAATGATTAGAGATAATTATTTTTTGCAAAATTTAATATATCTTTTTAAAAAAAAATATTACCAGTAAGGAACTTTCAGTCTGTCATTTTGGTTTTAAATATCATTTGACTTCTCTAAGTAGCTGAGTATACATTTCATTTTTAAATCTTTTTTCAATTTTTTTATTTTTTTATTTTAGTATGACACTCAATTAATTTATGGTGCAAGATTTTTTTAATTAGGGAGCTCTGCCCCCTATGCCTTCAGCTCTGACTAAATTCAATTTTTTTTTTAACAGTAGCAAACTTTCCATACAGTAGTGCTATCAAGTGCAAGCCTTCATAATCAATGAATGCAAGATTTGTGCATAAAGTCCTTATCTAGTGCCTATTCATCCAATATACTCAAACTAGCATCTAGCTTGTGGCTTTCATTAGTGAATGGATCTTGGCCTTGAGAGCACTGCATCTATAATCTTAAGATTAATGCAACCCTCCATTCGCCATTGATTATGAAGGCTTGCACTTGGTGCAGAACTGTATGGAGACTTTGCTACTGTTATTAACAGCATGTGTATGCATATGAAATGATGATAATATGATATTTTGATGGTTTCATTTTTTTTTTTTCAAAAGGCAAAAAATAAAATGCTGATTGTGATTTTTTTTTTTTAATTTAACACATGTACAGTATATTTTATTCTTTTATTAACTGCATCAGTATCAACCCCATCTGGTAAATTTTTGAATAGACTAGCAAATATTATTTTTAATATGACTCCATGTTTGATTTTTTTTTTTGCAATTAAATCTTTTTTATGTATATTATGTACATAATTTATATATTACATAAATATTTAAACCTTCTAATAATTGCAATAAAAATATTTAAAATTAATATTTTAAAATTGTGAAAATAAGTATCTAACTGAAAATCTTATTGATAACATTTTAAGTTGCATTTATAATTATAAAAATTTCACAAAAGTTCAATATATGATGTTTGACAGAGGGGAACAGTCATAATTTCCTTCTTTATCATTATTTTGAATTTTTTATCTTGTATTTTTAAAAAGGAAACATATTCAAAAAAAATAATCTAAGTGTAAATATGAATATATATCTTTTTTAATTAAAAATAATTATACATTTTTAAATAAATTATGAAATTATGCAATTTTTTTTGCTCATTGCTAACATAATCAAAGAGGAATTTATAATTATTTATATGCCCAAGGTCAAAGAATCTAATGGTGACCCAAGTTTTTGTCAGCTCATTTGTACTTTTCTTCATGGATTATGGACATCCTCAGATATTTTTTTTCTAGCTAATAAATCAATTTTTATTTTATTTCTAATTGTTAGCATCAAATGAACATAAAACCAGCAAAGTACTACTAAAGATAATTAGAAAAAATTAATTTAAAAATTGAAGCACAGCAACATCATCATTGAATTAAAACAATTTTTAGAAGTAGTCTACTTTAGAAAAATGAGGAAATAAAATTAAACTGTGATTTTATTTGCTTAACATTGGTTTAAGGTTTGTGGCACAAATACTGATACCCATACAATGTGGTAAACCACACGGTATATGTTGTATTTGCACTGTGAACTAAAGGATTATATAAATTGAATTTTTTTTTATATATTATGTACTTTTTTTAATCATGGATAACTGACACTCCAAATATGAAGATTGAAGATGTAAGAGTAATAGTATATTTTGTTATAGTTAATTTTGCATTAAATTGCAAGTTATTTTATTTGTGATATAGAAGAATTCTAACTAGCAGCTAGAAAATGATTTTATTTCTAAAGATTTACCTTAATAAATTTATGCTGCTAGGCATTATCAATTAATTTTGTTTAAGTCAAGCTTTAGTAAGATAGTTTAGATGGAATTGTAATTGATATTTATTAATGATATTTAATCAGATTGTGTAAGTAGTTATTTTTTTCTTAAGATAATCATTACTCGATTAATAGTTATATATGTATAAAGCATGCATACATTCACATATAACTTTTCTTATAAATTATTTTTATGTGAATGTGTGTACTATATAAATTTTATGATAGATAAACAAAATTAGCAACATTTTTTTATTGTTGTTTAGTTTGTTTATGATAATAAAAATCAGAATTACTTATAACTACCAGAGTTGATTTATTTAGACATACCTAAAGTCTACAATATTTATAGGGACAAGGGATTGGAGAAAATATACTTTGTTTTATTTTTCTTATATTGGGGAGGGGGGTGAAACTTTCATGATAAAAAAAAATATTAAATTTTATCTAAAACAAACAAAAAAAATCTAAAGTATTTAGTTTTATCAAAAATAATTTTTAATATTTATTTTAATTGTAACAATATTTTGTGCTATGTTACTTTTAAGATTCATCAAAAAAATTTATGAAATAAAAAATAAAATGTTAGCAATAATAAGTATATTGAAATTTATGATAATTATTTATATTAAATATTAATTAATCCATAAAATACAAACCAAGACAAATGTGCCTAAAATTTAAATCAAAATCAGTTACATATTAATTATTACAAATCTAACTTTAGATTTTATTGGAAAATTCTTGGATTATTTTATCAGTGGATAGATTTTTTAGTAACTCACTTTCAATAGAAAAAATGAATTAATGTTTGTGTAGTGAAATGTAGATAGTTTCCAATGCAATTTAATTTATAAAATGACCAGTCTATTCTACACTGGTGCCAAATTTAATGTGGTGTATATTGCATATACAGGGAAGACTTGTAATTATATTTTTTCTTTTAAATATTGCAACAAATAATTCAGTCATGATTTTTTTTTTCAAAAGGAAATAATTTTGAAAATAATTAAAATTAGCAAATTCTTCTTCAAGATTTATATGAAATATTACAATCAAAGTTTACTATTTGTAAATAATTCATCATCAGATATCTATCTGTCAGCTAAAAATTAAGCTTATTACTTAATAGTTTATAAATTGTTTGTTAGTTTTTTGCAATTTATTATTAACATGTCTTTAATAATATACCAACAAGTTGACTTCTAAATTTCTCTGTAGCATCTGAATTTCAGTTTATGTTTTCATTAGTTTTACTATTAATTCTGAATTCATCAAAAATATTCCCCTCTCCCCAACTTATTTTCTAGAACTTTAAACCCAGATTGTGATAGGTTTTTTTTTGTTTTTTGTAAAATCTTCAAAGTTGTAAAAATGTAATTAGTGCAACTACAGTAAATACTTATTATTGCACACAATTCTTTACTATATATATGAAGGGGCAATTGAAAAATAATCAAAATTTTATATTAAAAAATTGTTTATTTATTTTTAATTATTATAAATTTAATATTCTTCAAAGTACTGTCCACTTAATACAATACATCAGTTTAAACATGTTTTTCATTTTTTGAAATAGTCCAGAAACACTTACAAAGGGAATCCTTTTAATGCCTGTGTTGGTTTTTTTTTTCATCACTTCTAAAATGGGGCATTTTTTTAATCCAAGACAATAAAAAGAAATTACATTGTTAGAGATCGAGAAAATTTGAGTGATAGATAAGCTGGGTCATGTTGAATGTAATTAAAAGTTGTTTCACGCCCAAGACTGCTCACAGAGTAATTGTCATGAGGATTGCACTCTTCACTTTGCCACAAAATTGGATGTTTACATTTTACCATATCATGAAAACATTTCAGAACTTGTAGATAAAATGTTTGACCATTAAGAACAAGAGAAAAATATCATTTCCATCAATATAAAAAGGTGTCAGTATTATTTTGACATTGGATTTCACTTGCCATGCTTTTTGGGACATGGTCAATTTGACAATTTCATTAAATCATTCATAAATTTGTATTTTTCCCAGAACAGCTTTCTTGTAATCTGTTTCAAGCATTACAATTGTTTTCCTAAAAGAAAACAGAAATTCACATTATTTTAACTTTTCCGCCATTACAAAAAAATCAACAAATACTGAAAAGCACTTTACAAAAAAATGTGCTATGAGGTGTCATGATTTCACATGGGAACATAATTTGGCAGATTGGTGGAGTTTCTGCAAAAGGTATGTAACAGCAGAAGCATGTAAACAACAGGCACACTTATCAAGGAACAATTCCGGTTATTTTTGGGTTTCTCATATTTTGGACATAATCCACATGATACACATCAGAACTATTTCAAAATCATTTAACTTTTAGCAAGAGTTTTTTCTTCCTATAAAGTGGTGCATGGTTGTTACTTGTATTTATTGATATAGTATAAAGTTTGATAAATTTCAATTTATTTTAGTAAAGTACTAGGTAACATCATTTCTGTATAACCGTCTATTGTTTCAGACAAACTGAGCATAATATTTTTTTTTAATATCTGCCTTTTATTTTGTCAATTTTTATGGTTCCTCTATGTAATGTAGCTGCAACCACACAAATTAAACTCCAATTATGTTATTCAATTAAATTATCTTCACAAAATTTTGTTACTATGCCAGTATATATTGAAGCAGTCAATCTTAGCTTAAGATTGAGCTTCATGGTGTCATCTACTAACCTGTATTCAACCCCTATATTCCATCCTGCTTCTTTAGTCATGTATATATTTTTTATGTATATATTTGAGATGCGCTGTCTAAAAGTTATAACATTTTAACTTGTAATAACATTTTTTTTTTATTAATTCTTTTTTATTAAATTAGAGTACATAGGTGCGGCTCAGCTATATATATATTACAGGAACAAACATGCTAACAAAATATTGATTTTTTTAAATATTCGTCATTTATCAAACTTTTTCTTTTTAAATTGTTTTTTCCTATTAAACTGTATTTTTATAAAATCCAAGATGGAAGATGCAATCGTTAATTATCCAAAAATAATTAAAGGGGTGAAAACACAATATTGTTTTAATCTTGGAAAGGAATTTTTAATTAAGGTTTTACTTAAAATAAAATGGGGATTATGATTAATAGATTTTACTTTCATTATAAACATTTTTGTTAAATCTAAATTGGAAATAGATTTGAATATATTTTTGGAATGTTATCAAATGATTGCATCTTCAAACAATGAACAAAGAAAACTTAAGATTTTAGATTAAAGATTAGATTTGAGCTAGAAATAAATTGAAAGCATTCCACAAATACCTGAACAGGAATATAAAATGGACTGATTTTGATCACGAGGAGATTAGTTACTACTGAGAGAACTGTATTGCCATCAATACTCCACACAACATTGAAGTCTAAGATAATGATAGAGTAGAGAACAATCATCTTTCTGACCCTTGTGGATCTTTTTCCCACTACTGTACCATCTTGCTGCTCTAGAATGAAGGAAAAGTCTGAAATGAGAACTATGGAATGATGAAATGGAAGCTTGCTGCCACTGACTCACATGGATCCTTTTTTGCCATGCAAGAGCCGAACTTTCAAAATGGACTTAAAATTGTGTGAGAAAATGATTTTCATATCACCTGAAAGTAAATCTAGCTTAAGTAATCTCAGACCCTACTCTTAAGATTTCTCCTAATGTATTATTTAACTTTAGCTTTTTCTAATATGTAAATTGCTCTCAAATGATATTTTATAAATGTATCCTATCTCATATGCTCTAACTTTCTTTAACTTTGGTACGGTCATTTATTTATAGTTATTTATTACTTGATTTTATATGTATGCTTTTATTATTAATATGTCGATCTCAAGCAACCTGACAAGCTGAATTTCTTAAAATCTTTTCTTTCCTCTTTTTAAGTAAACCTCCATGACTTAAGATTATTAATGTCCCCTTAAAACATAATGCATTATCAATTAATACGCTCACCAGATTGTTTTTATGAGTCAACATTTTGTTTATGTTTTAGTATAAAAATTTGTTATTTGTAACTCTGGATTCTACCCGAGGTGAATTCAGAACTTAGGCTAATCAATGCTCTGAAACCTTATTTATCTTATAAATGTTATTTATTCAATTCTGAAAGGGTGACCTAATATTTGTTTTCCATATAACTACTAATCTTTATTTTATTTTCATAATCTAAAAATTTCAAATACTTAAATTTCCAGTTATTATAAAATCCACAAAAGTGGGATTGAATTATTTTTAAATAGCAGAAAAGGAAGGGGGTAAATTTTAATGTTTCTTTTACTAAATAAAATCTTGTATCTATATATATTATAAGGTCATAGTGGATTATTTGTATAAATTATGGCATTCAAACAAGGGTATTTATTTTAAAGCAGTAAATCCTATTTCATGTCATTAGTGACATTCATCCATACTGCATTACTGACATTCAGCCTTATCTTCATGCTTATATATATGTGCTTCTAATCTGGGGGTTATGACAGCATCGAGCCCATAGACTTCTTATGTCCTGTCCCGTGGATAGTTGAGCTTCCTGGGACTTTCTTTGTATAAAAGGCCTCTGCACATTGGTGATGTCCACGGCATGCCTAATCCACTTTTCTCTAAGCACTGCCCTATATTGGCGGTCTTAGACTTCGTTTTCATCCAGATGCACGACCTTTTTTTCTTATTTATTCGCCATTGTCAGTACCACCACTTCTCCATTTATTATCTCTTTTGCTTCATGACCCAGTTTTAATGCTCTAATATTAAAATTGCGCTCTGCTTAAATATATATATATATAATGCCAAGTATCACTAGTTTTATTAATAATGTTATTTCAATCTTATACAATCCCACTGTCGTAATTTATTTCTGTATTTAAGAGTATATATCTGCCTTGGGGGAAAATCAAGCATTCTGTCTTTTAAATGCTAATTAAAAGAATCTTCAATAAATATTTTGTCATATAACTAAATGTAATTTTCAAATGTGTTTTACTTATTTTCATGATCGTAATGGCATGAAAATAGTTTATATTATATCTGTAATGAATCCTGTAATGCTCCCTGAAATCATATGTTAGTCACCATGCTTCAGAACCGTAAATCAAAGCATTAATGGCAATCTTATGTAATCTTTTTAATAATTGATTGGCATCTTAATACTATACCCACCAAAGATGTGTGTTAATGTATATATAATATTTAGTTAATAAAAGAGCATATGAGAACCCTTAGCACAAATTTCACTATGTAATTATCTACTGTTTGGTAGACTGTTCATTCACGCACATATTAAGGTATATAATTAAGCCATAATGTATATAATTAATTCTTTATATTAAACCATTTCATGTTGTCTAACTTGTTTGAGTAATTTGAATTGTTTTTTCTCCACTTCCACATGTACAACTACATATATGCATATTTGAATTTAGTTAATATTGAGTCTCATTGTCTTTTCCACTGTGCTAGTGGGCCGTATTTAGAATAAATTATTGTGTGCCATTATTATATGTTAGTCATTAGGTGTTTGATCTGGGGCTTAGGGAATGAGTTCGAATTCAGGTTGGTCCCTGACCTAAATCTCAGGCTTGACTGGGTTTGAAGTACATTTTTTGAGTTCCAGCTCATGTTAGATGGATCAACATGTTTTGACTGGTCCAATATTGTCCTTCTATTGTTTACATTGTTGTATAATTGAGACTTTATATATATACACACACAATGTTATCTGAGAATGCCACAAAACAAAAAAAAAGTTTTACATCATGCTCATCATTAGTTATATATTTAATAAATTTTTAAATCATTTCACTATTTTTATGCATGTAATGAAATATTATTGTGGGTTAGTTTCAGAAATTGAATCTATAATATACATTGTAATACTTAATATTTCTTATTTCTGACATTAGTGTCAATAATTTATCTCATATATCTGCAGAAAGCTATCATATAGTTAACTTTTCATTTTATTCTTTTTTAAGTGTAACTTCAAGATATAAATCAAATTCTGATAACAAATCAATATAAACAATAAAATTACAATTATGCAGTAATAATTAAACCACTCTCCCTCCCCAGTAACGTTGCATCATAATTTAGTTACTTTCAATGTTGTAATAATGTTAAGATGATTTTGTTTTATTTTATGAGAAAAAAATTGTGTAGATGCATTTTCCCAGTCACCAAGATATCTGAACAATTGCTAAATAATTTGCAAGCATAAATACCATTGCAGTATAATTGAAAAGAATCTAATTAACAAACCTCTTATTTTGTCTTTCCATTATACATGTGCTTTAGAAAATATCTATATTTATTGTCATAAAATATATTTAAATAAAAAAAACGTATTTATAATTTTGAAGACATATTTTTTGTGTAATATTTTAAAATCATATGTTACTATTTATTTGCTTAGATAACTATTACAATTTATTTTGAAGTTGGTGTCTAATGTGAATTTGTCATAATTTTTCATTTTCAATTTTTTAAAACTATTTTCTGTTTTTCATTTCTAAATTATAATTTTCTCTTATAGTTAAAAATTTTGAAACCACAAGGGTAAAAATTAATATATTTCTGAAAATTCTTTACTTCAATGCTTAAAAAAAAACATTTCAATTTTTAAATGTTTTATTGAAATTGAAAAAATTGATTTGTTTGTTTAAGTTTTGATATTTTTCAAGTTGGAATGAAAATTTAAAATTGAGATTTAATATGTTTAAATTCTATAAAATTGCTTGAAATCTTTTATATTACTAAGTAATACCAGTGTCATCCATTTAAGATACTCATCTTTTCAGTAAATCACATAGTTTCTTAGATCTGGAACAGAGGGTGAGAAAACAAAAAAATTCAATAATTTCACTATCACAGTTAAAAGTCTTCTTAGAACTTTTATTTGTTTTAAATAATGTTTTTGGGAGGGTGGTATAAAGATTTTTTTCCAATTTAATATTTTATTAGTATTTTATAATTGATATTTAACAGACTTTAGTTCAATATAACAATGAAATTTTGTATACTTGTTTAAAATGTCTATGAAAGTGATTTTTTAAATAGGTGAATTAGTTTTATAGATAGGTAGAGGGGAAATTCTTTAAATAATGCTTGCTATCGATTTTATTTGTTATGATTTAAATAATAAGATTGTTTATAATATAGAAAAGTTGTTTAAACTTCATTTACATAATAAATTACATTCATATATACGCACAATTTTCTACTGCTAAATTAATACAGGACTATGATTCTGGCAGTGGTCTGCCAAAAGCATGCTTAGTGCATTATAAAAGTCTTGAATTTTAACTTTTACCTTTTTGTAATACTTGATTATGAGTTTATAAGAATTAAGATTAATTAACCAAAAAGAAAATGAAATATTTAGAATTACTGATTTCTTATACTTATATAATTATATACACATAATAAATGTGATGTATACATACATTATACTCATGAAATTGATTTAAAGTAAAAATATATGTATTAAGTGATATTAATTTTTAAGTAGGTGAATTAGTTTCTTAGATAGGAAGAGTGGGTGGAATTTTTTAATTAATGCTCACTTAATTTTATTTGTTATGATTTAAGTAATTAGAAAGTTGTTTATAATATAGAAAATATAATATTGAAAAGTTGCTGCTTTTTTATATATATAGTTATGTATACATACTAAATATATATACATAAAGATTATACTTATTAACTTACTGAAATATTTAGTGATATATATATATACACTATATGTGTGAAATTGATTTAAAGTAAAATTATATGTATTAAGTGACATTCATTTACAATATAGTTTTTGTAACCATTTTTTTTTATTAAAAATAAAAAATTTCCAACCATAGTAAAATGTTAAATATTTTTCACCTAAAAGAATATTTCATATTTTTAATCACTTATATACACATATATTATTATGTATACATACCAAATAGGATATATACATATGGGGTGTACATTTTAACTTATAGCAAAAATCTCAACTATAACTGCCCAGTCACTTTAGAGTATGATATAGTTTTACATTTTTATTTACTATGCCAATACTAAAAACTTAAAAATAATAGAGATAAAAAAAAATTATTATATTAAGTGCTTTTATTGACTGTGCACTAAAAAAGAAAAAAATACTTGTTTCTTCAACTACAGTTGCAATTTTTAAATTAAAAGCATGGTAGTGGGTCCAGAAATTGATTAAGTCAATCCTTATTTTTTCATAACAAATGATTGACATAATTATTTTCTGGACACCACCCCTATACTTTTATTTCAAGTTAAATCTAAAAACCCCAATTGTGGTTGAAGATATAATTATTTTATATAACAAAGTATAATAAATCAGATTGAAAGTTATAGTTTAAATCAAATAGACATTGGACCATAATTAAATTTCTATTACTTTTGTACCTTTAAGGAATGATTTATTTAATATTTTTGAAGTACAATAAGAATATTAAGACATTAATATTTTATTTGTAAATGTGGATTTGGCAATAAAATACACCACTTGTTTATTTCAGCACATTGTAAAGAATACGGATCATTTGATTTGTATTCTAATAAAACTATACTGAATTATTTTTATGTATTAATACACTTTAATTCTTAATAGTTTTAATAATATATTATTTTATGCATATTTAATAACCTCTAAATATTTTCCAATTTATGATTGACATGTTCTGATGCATGAATGTTTTATCGTGAATATTTTAATATGAACGAAGAAATTAATTAATTCAAAAAATTTTTGTCATCTGAATTTACCACTATTTCTTAAATTTAGGTATGCATAATTTTAATTTATATATTATGATAAATATAATTGTGTGTGCATGTACATATACTAGCAACAGATAACAATTAATCCTCTCCTCTTCAATGTTTATTCCACCTTTACTGGTAGACAAGGATTACTTAAATTATATCTATTTAATGATGTAATTTAAATAAATTAACATCTGTAATTAATTTTCATATTTTATTTAATTTATATATTTTCATATCTTTTCATTTATGTATAAAACACATCTATGTCTACATGTGCATTCTTAAAGTTAATTTTCTAAAGCTACATCATATATAATATAAACAAGTGGATAACAAACTAGTTTTGTCAAATTAATAAATTATTGTGTGATATTAACTAATTTAAAAAAATAATTATTATTTACCTATAAAAAGTATCTTTTAAATAATTAAAATGTAAAACACTTTGATACACTACTATTATTTTGTAGTGTGGTAAGAAGTTTAGTGACTGAAACCTATATGGCCAAAATTGCCTTGGCCATTGGCACCAACTGAGTGATTATAGATAAGAGACCACTATTTCATTTAAAAAAACAGTTGATATTTTAGAAAATGAGATATAAAGTTTAAACTAGCTAGGTATATAAAAATGAATATAATCCAGTCTGAATATAATTTATATATTGTAATAGAATTGTATTGCTAATGAGCAAGCAAGCTAAAAGGCTAACAAGCTAATTCTTTTCACTTCCATTACACAAGCAAGAGAACATATAAATATAAATGAATTTACATCTATACCCGACTGAACCCACAACAATATGAATATTATTACAAAGTTATCTTTCCCGATCGGAAGTCTCTCGACTGTTGAAATTATTACAAATTTACAGCGCTTGGATGAATTTATAAATTTTACGGGAAATTATCAATACTATACAATAACTACTGTATTACTAGAAATAAATTCTAATTGATTCTAAAATAATCCCTACAGGCATTTTACTTTGATTTGTTTGGTGAGAAAAGAGAGACGAGACATAAAGAGCTGTCCATTTTTAAAACATTATTTAATTCATAAAAAAATACAAATAAGACATCATATTAAGATATAAAAAATCATTAAAGATAAATAAGATAAGTTATATATAGTTTTATAACACTTATACTAATAATAGTAATCGTCTCCAATATATGAAATAAATTTAGAAAGTAGAATATCTCTTTCCACTCCAGTGTATTACTGATAAAATCTAATATATAGTTCACTTTACTAATAATTAATTAAGCGATTAGATTTAAGTTCATTTGGCCATGTTACTGAAAGTGTTTACATGTGTGACACATATTAATTTTAAAAGTTTGATTTACCTAAGTTTTCTTGTAGTTAGAGTATATTCGACTTCTTTAGGAGAGATGGTTATTTTCTCAGTATTCTTTATGACATTCAGGTGGCGGTATAGCAGTGCAAGAATGATAATCTGTCAGGTAGGCGCAATATCTGCTGTTAATTCATGGGTTGTAGCTGACTGTACAAGCAAGCCACTAGCCATGCCTCCCTGAAGCTTCACAATTATAGTAGAGTTTGTTCATAGTCGCTTGACCCAAAATTTCGACACTCTTCAAAAGAAACCAAAGTAAAGTCTTAGATAAGAAGCCTAATCAAAGTTTCTGCTCTCCTCTTTTTTTTTTCCTTTTTTTTTATCTTGATCTTTTTTTTTATAGCTTCTTCCTTCATTGTTCACTGGAATGTCATTATGTCCATTTCACACCTTTATTTCTACTTTCTTTCCCAAACCTATATATATATATTCATTTCGTAGTATCAGTTTTGATTGATTTTTTTTTTCTTTTTTGAATAAAGTCATTTTTATTTATGTACAATATCTTTTCCCTTCCTTTAAACAGTTATGTATGTTTCACTTATTTGAATGTGTAGTTTTACAGAAAAGATTCTTATCTTTACATAAACCTATTTCTACTTATATTTTTCCAACGGAATTTCATAAATATCAGTTCTTAAATTATCTGACTCCTTTTTCTTTTAAATTTCCCTTAAGTCTTGATCATAAAATTTAAATGATACAGTTTTAACACTCTCTCAACTTTATTATTTATTTATTTTATTTTTTTTTTCAAAATGTTGACTTTGAAGAGTAAAAGATACGAATCTCTTTCACTTCTTTCCTCTCTTTCATTTAACTACTGTAACATTTTCCTTTATAATTAATTCTTAATCAGTTAAATTCCTTAAATCAATTCAAACGACTTTGATTTAAACACATTATCAATCTTGTACTAGATTTTTTTTCTTTCAAGTTTATTCTAAAATTTCTGTCTAGTTTTAAATACTATTTCATATTTCAATAATAAAAAAAACATATTTAATATTGTACTGGTCAAAAAACGTCTATGGATTCAACAAGAACTGGAATACAGGTAAAGTACCTCGAGTCTGACCATGTACAAGATATATAAGTCAGGTATATCGTGGATTCTGCCCTATTTACCTATATCCCTAGGTTAAAGATCTAATCAATAACCTTTCTCAATGATAACATCGAATTCCTTCATTTTCACCATGCCGGAGCCGAGCCTTCAAACATGAGATTCATTTTTAATTATATTTTAATGAGAACTTGGGTGATTGATTTATATATATATACTTAAAATCAAAGATTACTTAAAATAAAAAGTAAATGAAAGGATTCGAAAAACACTGAAAGTTTTGTTTTAGATATATATTTTTTAAAGTCATTAATTATTTTAAATTTACATTTAACTCAAGCTCTTAAAAAGACATTCTTTAAATTAATTTTATAATTATATAGTAAGTTTATATGAGACCGCGTCCTGCATGGCAGACTTACATTAGCTGTTATCTTTTATATTATTTGTTTTGCACAAATTTATTGTTTTACATTTATTTTTTAAAAAAATTTTTTAGAATTAAATGACCACGGATTCTAAATTCTCCATTCACATTTAGTACAAGGTAATAATACATCTAAACATTTGACCAATTGATTGTATATAAAGAGTAAATATTGTATTTCTTATTTAAAAAAGATTTAAAACATTTGATATTACAACGTATATAAAAAAACAATTACACCTGGGTCTCGTTTTACGCGATAGATAGGTTCCTCAGAAAACAAGCGCAAACGAAATCATGCAAAAATAGACGTAACTTATCTTGAAAAAGGGGGGATACGGACTGTGATTTTTCAAAACTCGCGTAAAAGCAAAGCACCAACGTAAAATTTACATTAAAATTCATGCAAAAAAAAAATAAGGAAATAAAATATGACTAATAAAAATTTTCAAATTTGAAAAAAATTGATACAAGACAAACTTTTTTTAACTATAATATTTAATTTTATTCAAAACAATATATTTTTATGCATAATTTACAGTAATTTATATTTTTTTATACACGTTTTAATTATTATCGCTATTTGCCGGCAAAATGTTCGTTTGCAAACTGGTAAAAAAAATCAGATTCTTCACAAGATGAAATACAACTAGCGCCAACGTCACTCTCATGATGTGTTAATTAATGGTTTTCTGGTGACAACATAATTAGTAATTAATCTAACAACTAAAAATTAAATTCTTATTTTTGTCTTTGATTTTCAATTTTAATTGTGCTCACCTTTTAAAAATAAACTTGCAGACACTAAATGATTAATAATTGATTACGTTCTACAGAATGTGATTTAAAATGCAAAATTAACATGCACAATGTTTGAACAAATTTACATTATAATCTTGTAAAATTTAATGTGTATATACATAAAATGTGGAAATCATGATTTTAATTTCATTATTGCATAAAATCTTACTATTATAAAGCACTGAAAATATTGAAATTACTAAGTTGAAAGTCGAATTTCAATAATGTGCTATTACTTTCAATATAACATAAGTGCGCAAAATTTATTATTTAAAGTAATAGCGCAATATCGGAGTTCGACTTCCGGTGAAACATGAATCGTGTAACTTCAAAACCGTGTTAAATAAGTCCGCGTAAAAAGAGACCCAGGTGTATAATAAAAAATTGATTTGTCATCTTACTCTAATGATGCAAGAAAAGAAAATGATTTATTTTACTTTTCTTTATGAATAACAATTTAAATCTCAAATAAAATAATATTTTTATTTCATTAGTGGACCTTGCTAGAATAGTGTGAACATAATGTCACAGTGTTTAAAACTGTAAGCTATTATATAAAAAAAATAGATCAGTTAATTATCAAACAAACAAAGCCACATTAGTTGGACTTTCAACTAAATCCTTCCTTATAAAACTATAACATGAATTAGCTAAATTAAAAAGATTTTAACCAATCACGAATTAAAGCAAAAGAACTGGTTACTCAGGCCGAAGATACTTAATGTAACGGGATATATATATGTGTTACATTTAAATTTTAATACTTAACTTTTTTGTAAATATCTAATACTGAATTAAAAGTACAAATGTTCAAAATGCACAAATAACGAATTATTAATTCACTAATAAGTTTAATTTAAATATTGAAATAAGATAAGCTTTAAAAAAATTACAGAATCGAAGCAAAGATTCTAATCTTTAAATAAAATATAATAAAAACCTTTTGATTTTAAAAATAACAAAGAGAGTTTTTGACCTTAAAAATAAAACTTACAAACAGATCCTTAGGGCAAAATGACCATTGAAAAGATGATTATGAAATAGATAAGAGTTGAGGAATAGAAACATAAGACTTGCTTTTCCTGCCCACGTAGCCACAAACCCAAAATCTACTTGGCTACAAACTCAATGAACCAATAAAATACAGATATGGAATATGTTTGATGGATCTGTGCATTCCAGAGATAAGGTGCCTGAGGACTATAAAAAGAAAAATCCAAAAGAAATAATTAGTTAGAGAATTAGAAAATTAAAATTTTAAATTCAATTGTTTTTGCTGAAAGTAGAAAAATTTTAAAAAGCTATTGTCGTCGTCACTAAGAATGTAATCAGCTTCATCGTGCTTCCTTCGGTTCGGCCGGCCAAAGGCAGCTTTCATCTCCATGGATCCCAGGATCGAACCACTAGTAACGTCTTCAGAAATCATCGGAAATCGTCATCGTATGCAAGAAATGGCCCTTGCATAAACTCAGATTTTTGGACAAAGGAATGAGCACGGAGAAAGGAAAGTCTAATTTATAAATGATAAAAATGAAATATAAACTCTTCAATTTAAAATCTCCGAACTTTATTTTTCTTTAAATATGAACTATAGACTTTCTTCCCTGATGAAACCTGAACTTTATTTTTTATAAATTTTGCAATTTTAAAGTCTTATCTAAAATTTAAACTAATCTTTTTAAAACATGTATTATATTTTTTATATTTATGCTTAGTATAAGGTCTGTTTATAATAGGGTAGGGGTTTGCGATTGCAAACTTAAATTTAAAGCCAAAAACACATATCATTATTTGTGCATTATTGAATTTAAAAGAAAGAAAAAAAATATGTCAAATAGTATTTGTAGTAAAAATAAGTTAAATATAATATGTCATCTTAAAATGATTTTAAAACCTTAAACTAAATATTTTTTTTTAGAATTAAATTAATAAAATGATTTAAATGTTAGTTGAGTGTAGATGGCTGCTAGACTCGTTTAAATATATGTTTGTTTTAAAGGGGTTTTGACTTCGGACTATTTGTTTTGTAGTTGTGTCAATGCTGGTGGAGAGATATATTGATGTGTTTTAGCACATAAGGGTGATGAATCCAACTGATTGCATGACCCCAAAGAGGTACTCATAGCATTGCAATGGACACATGTATTTTCTGCACCGTTGACCCATTCCAGCTCTATGGATTGGGATGATAAGCCGGCAAGATAGACCGCTCCCATCCATACGAAGCATTATTCTCTTTATTATATTACATGCATGATTCCTTCGCCAGACAAAAGTACATTCCTGTACTGGATGAAGGTCATGTTTTCTCCAATAATATCACACTGTTCAGATGCACATTCCTGTCAGCGTGATTCTATGCTAACATGTTCACATTGCATTGGTTGCTGATATATATCTGGAAGCGAGCGTTGATGTGGCTGCAGACTTTTAGCCTGGAGTCAAATGTTTGAAAATCTTTTAAGTGCGTCGTCTAGGTGGCTCATCTATACTCAACATTTTAAGATTAAAAATTAATGTTTAAAAGAAGAATAATAATAGTGAAGCAAAGCATAATTTTTTTTATAGTAATTATTTTTCAAGTTTGAGTGTTGTCACATATATATACGTGAATAAAATCTTTTTGTGTTATTAGTACTGACAGTGATCTAATGATTGTTTTTATTATTCTTTATTAAACATATATTTTAATAAATATATTAAGTTTCTGCGTCTCCTTGAGCTAGTAACTAGGACTGGCGGTCGCAATAAAATATCTATGTAAAAGTTGGATCATTAACAGCGTGTATCTGCCTACTCTATAAATTTTCTAGGTTCGAGTATCCTAGTGGCACCCTGTAGTGCAGATACAGTAAGACTTAATCAATCACCAAATCCCTGACTTATATTAAGTAGAATCATTTCCCTATGGCTTATGTATTACATAGGCAAAAGAAAAAACAAAACAATGTTGGGTTAATAAACATTTGAATGCAAATGAAATAAGAAACACAGGTAGGGTCATACGAGCTGGTTCACAGACACTCACATGCCTATTCCAACAAAGAAAAAAAAGGGAATTTGGTACGTCCATCATGTTGTGAACAAATACCAAAAGGAGATAGGAATTACCGGAAGCCCTCATGTCCCCCTATATGGATATCATGCTGACTAACCAACTCTACCTTAACCACACTCTTTGGCCCACAGACGTATGCATATGGAGTCAACTCCGAACACAAATAAGTGACCGTTTTAGGTCTGTCCACACTACTCCGAGCATTCTTTATTAACCAGAGATCTTATAATCACCAAATATGAGATAACTATAATTAAATAGCCTTAAATGGTCTAATACTGCATAGAGATCAACCTGCGCAACCAACTACTTTATGTAAATATTTAACTAACAAAAACCAAACATATAGAATAAGGAAAAATATTTCTCGAATAAATTCCCACATCCCCCTTTCCTAACTTTAACAAAAAAAAAGCATGATAACTAACTGACTCTTTCCAGCTGCGCTGTTACTAGGTCAAAAATATATAGCATTTTATTTTGTTTCAATTTTAAGAAATCTAAAATTGTAGAATCTCATCCTGGGAAATCTATAACAAAACTATTTAAAATATTACTTAATATATTAATGTGCATTTAAATAAATTTATAATTAAAAGATTATGGTAAGTATATTTTAATATACATATATTCGACATAACTTTACTTGCGAAAGAAAAAAATTGATCAATTTATTTTTATTTTAAAATTAATTCATTCTTTGCTAAAAACTTGTTTCCCCCTTGTGAACATAATTTGCTCTTTTAGCAAATTACTTTTTTTGAACCCCTGTGAGTGAAGTTTGTCAAAATATTAAAAAAATCAAAGCATGAAATTTTATATTAAAATCAATATAAAAACAAATAAATATTTTCAGATTCAATCAACATATTAAAATTGTTGTGAGCTTGAGTTATAAAAAAAAAAAACATTATAAATAATTTAAGAAGAAAAAGGGTTAAAGAGTCAGTCAAAAATATTTCCAATAAACTTAATTACATACTTTTGAACTTAAAGAAATTACAATACTAATGGTAATGAATTTAGGTTCTAAGATCTGGATGACAGGATTGGAATTTTTTGGCATTTACCTGGAGTTCCCTGGGATGAGTTCTGTGGATGAACATTGATGGCAGATGGCATTTTAAAGTCGATTATAGCAGCGGCATGATAGGAGACTTCGGGTCTCAGGAAGGAACAGGCGGTGATTTTCCCTTTACTACTCACTCAACATTTCAACTTGCATGGAGACATTCTGAAACTTTCTTTCTCTTTTTCTTTTAAAAAAAAACACTATTTATACCTTAACATTGGTATTCAAACTATGTGTTGCCTGAGGTGATTTGTCTTCAGATCTTCTATGACACAAAAGAAAATCATACTTTGTTTCTAATTTTAGAAAGTTTATATCTCGATAAGGATCGATAGAAATTACAGTATAATTTTATGTTAGTTTTTAATTTATATAACAATGTAGAATCTCTATTAATTAATTAATAGAAATTCCAAAGTAATGGATTTTGGTAATTTCTAAGTGCTTTAATCTAACATTTATTTTAAACTTCTTATGGAGGTACAAATCTTTCAAAAAAAAGGCCGTCTTAGATTCTTAAAGAAAAAATAGTACATTTTAAATATCTATAAAAAAAACATATCAAAAGAAATTCAAAACTTATATTTGAATCTTTTTCTGTTTTCAATAAATACATAAAATAGTGTGTTAGTATAATTAAACATTATGTGTGTGTACTATCCAAAATAAATTCTAGCAATTTATTCAGGATAGTTGTGTTTAAAATGTTATAAGAATAATAAAATACAAACGTTGAAAAAAATACATTTTTCTATTTACATAGGTGGGCTTCAATTAAACCCTTTTAATAAGTGGCTAGGTGGGTCAGACAGTGAAACGGCAAATCTGAATCAGATTTACCATTTCAATATTACTTGACATATTAAGTATTTACATGTGTGATCACAGTATGTGTGATCAACACAATATATATATATAGTTAGAAGCTCATGAAGGCAACATGAAATACACCTGGGTCTCGTTTTACGCGATAGATAGGTTCCTCAGAAAACACGCGCAAACGAAATCGACAAAAATAGACGTAACTTACCTTGAAAAGAGGGGGATACAGACTGTGATTTTTCAAAAATCACGTAAAGGCAAAGCACCAATGTAAAATTACTTTAAAATTCATGCAAAAAAAAAAATAAGGAAATAAAATATGACTAATAAAAAATTTCAAATTTGAAAAAAATTGATACAAGACAAACTTTTTTTAACTATAATATTTAATTTTATTCAAAACAATATATTTTTATGCATAATTTACAGTAATTTACAATTTTTTATACATGTTTTAATTATTATCACTATTTGCCGATAAACAGGTTCATTTGCAATCTGGTAAAAAATCAGATTATTCACAAGAGGAAATACAACTATAGCGCCAATGTCATTCTCACGTTGTGTTAATGGTTTTCTGGTGACAACATAATTAGTAATTAATCTAACAACTAAAAATTAAATTCTTATTTTTGTCTTTAATTTTTTAATTTTCAATTTTAATTGTGCCCACTGCTATTACTCACCTTTTAAAAATAAACTTGCGGACACTAAATGATTAATAATTGATTATGTTCTTTTTTAAAAAGCAAAAACAGAATGTGATTTAAAATTCAAAATTAACATGCACAATGTTTGAACAAATTTACATTATAATCCTGTAAAATTTAATGTGTGTATACATAAAATGTGGAAATCATGATTTTAATTTTATTATTGCATAAAATCTTACTATTATAAAGCACTGAAAATATTGAAATTACTAAGATGAAAGTCGAATTCCAATAATGTGCTATTACTTTCAATATACACGAAATTTATTATTTAAAGTAATAGCGCAATATCGGAGTTCGGCTTCCGGAGAAACGGGGAATCGCGTAACTTCAAAATCGCGTTAAATAAATCCACGTAAAAAGAGACCCAGGTGTATTATAAATATTTACTTTGAATATTGCCTGATTTATTCATAATTAAAAATTGAAAATTCATATTTTTAATGATTAAAATAATCATAAAATAACAGCAACTGATAGTAAAAGCATGATTTTTTTAATATACTATTCTTGATATTCTAGTACCGATATATATTAAATATTTTTATCTAGGATAATCTTAATGAATTAATTAGAAATATTTCAAATTTTAGTAATTTACCAACTGTTAATTATTATATGATTATCATATGGAGACCATTTTTCCTTTAACAGCAAATAAAAATCTAAACATTTCTAAAGAGAATTTGTATTCAGACAATATCCAATTAATCTTAAAGACATTTAGATTTCAATATTTTAAAAGGAATGGGGAAGGAATATTATATTTGCAGTATGCTATTGGTTATCCATCTATTTAGTCCTATTTTTACTTTTTTTTTAGATTATTTGATGGTGAATTCGGATTGTATTTTTTTATTTCAAATAATTTGAAAATATTTAATAGATATTTAATCATCTTAATATGAATTATAGAAAAGTGAATAAATGAAATTTAAAACTATATAAAATACTAGGTATATTCTTAATAACTATCTGTTTTGGATTAATAATAGAAGATAGTGTCAAGTTTTTTACTACTGTGTAGATATAGTCAGAACTGAAGAAAACATGATTCAAATAGTGTCAAATAAATCATTATATTTCCATTCAACATGTCATTTTAATTTTTTGAATTAATTATCTTTAAATGCAGTAATTCAAAGACTAACTCTATAAATAGTCGATTGTAAACTTCTTTATAAACTAATTTACTGGAGATGGCCAGTTGCTAGCAGATATACTATGGCAGCAATTATTTACTGATTGGATATTGTTGCTATATAAAATAACATAAAAGTAAATATTGTATTAATAAATTATGGAGAATAGATAATTTTTATTGTTTGATCCTATTTTACTTTGCTTAATGATATTTGATGTCATCAATCAGTTTTCTCGTAAAAAAAATATAAACATATGTCTATGATTTGTATATAAAATTGAAAAGTATTACAATATAATTAATTAATTGCAAACCTACTTTTTTCAGGAGGAAAATACATATTTTTATGTATATATTATAGAAATACTACATTAAGATTAAATACTAGCAAATCAAAAAGAAATAATTAACATTAGCTCAATTATCAAAATTATGTAAAAAGGAAGTAACTTTCTCCATGACTAAGTGATTCTTTTTAAATTTGTATTTGTGACTTCAAATATAGAGATTAAATTGAGTATATTTGATTAGATCTAAAACAAATAGTAACTTTTTTTCTTTCTTATTTTTACTCAACTTATAACAATCTGAATCAAACATACGATGAGCTTACTTTGATTAGTCTGTGAAATATGAGCAGAAGACATGAAATGTGACAGATATTAAATTTTTAGATAAAAAGGAAATTAAATAATATCTCTGCTCTTATTTGCTATACTTTTAATAATATATTGAAAACATAATAATAATAATTTATGCAAATCTCCATGTATGTATAACATTCTTAAAAATACATATTTTTTAAAAATGAATTGAAGTATAACTTTTTTAAAATAAATGTTCCGACTGTTTTATTTTATATCAGTAAGTACAAATTCATATTTCTGGTGATGATACTCCATATGTCAAATATGAAAAATAATATTTTCATGCTAGTACTGTCACTGGTCATGCTTAATTGGTTAGACCATCATCTTAAATTTAATATTAATGCATCTAAATGTCCAGGTTCAATTCAACATCTGAAGAAGAATGGAGAATAATATCTCTCCAAATGTGTTATACACTAGTCTGTGCGCTATTACTATGTATTTGAAAAATTTAAATAAAGTTTGAATATTTCTAAAGATATTCAATATTTAATATTAGATGATGAAAATAGTCCAACATTGGATTAAATGTAATATATATATATATATGAATTAATGCAGATTTATATTCCCACTAACACTCCATTTTTCAAATGTGAAAAATAATATTCCTAAATCTTTATGTTGAGGAGATTTTTTTAAACCCAATAATCATTCTTTTCTATTCCTTTTAGACAAGCATTGTAACAAACTCTAATCAAAATTACTGGGGTTTTTTTTAATTTCTTCCCAGGAGTGTCTATTATTTTTAGTAATAATAGTAGTAATAGTAATAGTAGTAGCACTTCCAATGCTATTACTTTTATTTCAAAGCTAATAAAATAATGCTTTAGTTTCTTACTTTCTCAACCAGTTACTCTAGTCTACAATGTGTAAACCTAGTCAAGTTTCAAGTACAAGACACCACTCTTGTGTAATCTATTAGAGTTATCAATAAAAAAAATTTCTTGGAAAAAATAATAATAATAATGCTTTCACCATGCCTTATATGAGAATAAAAATAAATTACTATTTTTATTATAATGTAATAAGTTAATCTGGCTAATGAAAATTTGGCAACTTCCAAAATCCTTTTAAAATTAAAAGGGTCTCTTAAATTTTTATGATTAGCAGTATATTATGGTTTATGTAAGTAAATTAATACACATATTTTAGTTTTTTTTAAATTATACACACATCACACCTCAGTAAATATTTATAAATAAGTGATAAATGAGTGATATAATGCCAAGAGTCCCCCCTTCTTCTCTCTCTAGGCTGCTCTACTTTATTTATTTATTTTGGAAAATAACAACTTAAGGCTTTGTCATTAACTATTTTAGAAATATTTACTATAGTTGATTGTTAAAAAAGATAATTTTGATTGCTAGATCTTAGAAAATATTCCTGGAAATATGTGAAGAGGGTGGGTGCAAATTGTTAAATAAGCTGGCAAGAAATGGTAAATATTTATATTTGTAATTACTGTGCTGTATTTATTATAAAAATAATGTGATGAACATATTATAAATAGATATCCAATAGACATCGAATGTAATAGTTTTGCAATTGATATTTAATATTTACATTTAACAAATGGATGACTATTTGGGTAAGTTTTTTTTCTCTCTTTATAAAAATGTTTTATGAATCTAAAAACATATTAGTAAATATTTTTCTAATACTATAGATATTAAAGCTATTTAATATTTGTTTTTTATAATATATAAGTACTTTAAAAATCATAGGATATATATAGTGAAAAGAGTATCAGTGCATTGTTGAATTATTAGTACCTATTCTTTTAAATCAGCAAAATTATTAATCCATGAAAGCTGAGGAATCTACACAGCTTTATTAATGATATATTGCATCTATAATAATAATTATAAGATTATAATTTATTACAAATGCAAAAATAAACAATTAAAACTTTACATGACCACCATTTCTATGCTTATACAATCTATTAACACAGTAACAACTCTCCATACAATAGTTGCCATCTAGTTTAAGCTATAGTAATCAATGGATGCTATAAAGTTTGTGCATTAAAATCTCTCCAGTGCTTACTCATCCAATATCCCTAGATTCATTTCTAGTTTATGGCTTTCATCAATTAAAGTTCAAAATATTATTGCTCTATTTTCAAATACAAATGAAAAATCAGCATTCATAATATTTTTGTTTTATTTTTAATTAATAATCTTTTGTAAATTATAAAACATAAAATTAATTATAGATGTTTATTAAAATTGTTATGAATCTTATCAAATCAAGGATTAATAAAGGGTGCCAAATTTTAAATAAATGAAATAAAAATAGATTAAGTCTCAAGTAATATCTAGAACTCATTAAAAGAATTACTGAAATCATAATTTAAAAAGAATAACTATTTTATGCCAAATTCCATTATATATTAACTAATTTTGATACTTTTGTTGACAGTTGTGTTTTATGGAATCATTTTGTAATAAATATAGTGTGCCATTTATTTATATATGGTACAAATATATTGGCATTTGTTAAAAGCTGGAAAAAAAAAAAAAACTAAATTTAAAGATCTTTTAAATTGACACATTTTAAATTTTTTTTAGTTTGTGTAATTTTTTTTTTTTTTTAAACATACAATGAAAGTTAAATTTTTCATTCATATTTTTTTTATGTAATTAAAAATAAAAGTTAAAATTGGAAAGAATAAAAGACACACAGATTACTAATGCAGATAAACTAAAGAAAAGAGAATTCCACACGCAGATTACAATCAGTAAAACCTTTTTAGAAGCTAATTAAAGATGTTCAGAAAGACTTTATAAAAGGGAGAACTTTGTAACAGAAAAATACAAAATAAATGTATAAGATTATAAACCGAAGGGTCATAAAGATAAAAATATGTGCAGAAGTCTGAAAACTGGACCAGGAGTATAAAAGGAAGAAACTAGTTGGATCAGGATCTTGTCTTGTCTGTTTTTCTTTTGGCTGGTCCTGGATCATTAGAGATTCAAGACCACTCTATGCTGAAATATTTTTTTATGCTGGAGTGGACCGAAGCTTTTGACATCATTCATCAGAAAACTGTCAACTCTAAAAAAGCTTTTGTGACTAGCCTTTAGAATGGACCAAAAACAAGTTAAAACCAATGGCCACAAGCTCATTCTATTTCATGAAAAACCATGCATGGTAATCAACAATCTTAAGTTATGATTAATTATTCCTGATTGTGACTAAAATTAAGCTTATAATATAATTCTGATAGAGCCATTAAATTTTATTATTCAAGAGACTTTTGTTTATGGCCTAAGAAATCTAAGTGTAATATGAACTGTTTTAATTAATTGATTTATGTCTGGGTTAGCGTGCATGTAATCTTTCCAATTTATTAGAAATTTGTGTTTTTAATATTTTAATTTGTTAGAATAAAATATTTATTTCTAATATCAACTATGCACTGGGCATTATTAATGATAGTTATTAAATTTATTAATGTTAGTTTATTAGGATTTGAATATAATTTACCTTTGCCAATAATTATTAACTAAGTCTCTGAAAAATAACTATGTTACGGGAAATCAGAACCCCGATCTTTTAAATTATTTTATTCTAAATTTACGATGTGTAACACAACGAATTTCAACAGATTCTTGTATGAATCCTGCCACTTGTATAAAAATAAATAAAAGGCTGATTCTGCCACTAGCGTAGGTTGTAATAATTAGTAGACCAGTTAATCAGGAAATATAGCTATGTTTTTGGAAATAGGAACAAGATATTTTTTTATCCATAGCTTGATTAACTTTCACTTAGTAGTGTGTAAAAAAAAAAGGCCTATCAGAATCTACCAAAATGTGAAAAATGTTACAATAGTAATTTACTGAAGTTATTCTACATATCTTCCAACTGAATTAAAAATGAAAAGTAAATATAAATTTTTGCATCATCATGGAATATAAAAAATTAAATATTATTAATAGAAGAACAAAAATTATTCAGTGTGAAAGTAGTAGATTCAGATTAGTTCTAAGAAATACTTTTAGCTAATAATAAAGGATAAAATTAATTTTAGTTGTTTATTCAACTTTTTATAAAATCATATTAAACAAAGAATTAACAAAAAAAATAATAATATCACACTCATCTAATACATTACAATATCTTATTTTATTTAATCTTCCAAACTAATCAGATTTTAAAGTGAGAATAAAAATAGATTTTAAATTCATTTAGTATTTTTAACATATAGATAATGTGAGTAAAACAAACTTAAAAAAAAACCCCTTTAATATCATAGATTGAAAGTTGTATAGTTGCCATTTTAAAATAATGCTTTATATTGCCAAATATTTCCACTAATTGATTAATGGAATAAAAATTAATTAGTAAAATAAAAATAATTTATAAACTTGAATTATAAACAGATGTGAAGCAATATGAATAATAATAAGGCTTCACTAAGTGGTAATAATTGCCATGCAGGCAACAGGGATATTAACTAAGAAGCAGCAATAAAAATACAAAATTTAAAGAAATAATTTCTTTATTCTAAAAATAAAAAGTAATATCAAATGACAAGGTGAAAATATAAGATATTAATTAATTTCTTCAGTCTTCTATAACCATCTCCATAAAGCAATCTCTGTGACTGACAGCTGAAGGGTATAATGACCTAAAGTCATTTGCCAATTTTGATGAGAGAAGGTTTCATTCAAGCCATAAGAATTTACTGCTTAACACAAACCATTTACATTTTATTTTCAATTTATGAAAAAAAGAAAATCACAAACATAATATTAGAAAAAATGTGAAATAAACAGATTAAAAGTGCAAATATATTTTAAAATGATGTGTGTGCAATATAGCATCAACATGCAATACATAATGGATATAATGAATTATAAGAATATATACAAACATCATTGCCTTAAAATGTGTTCCAGCAGTTAAATTCTTGAGTCCTTTCTTTATTACATAACTCTCTTGAATCGATAAATATACAAACTTTTTTTATTGAGAATATATGATCTGTGAAAGAACTAGTATTTTTTGTTACTATAATAGACCATAGTATCCATGATAAAATATCAACATATCATTTATTATGTACTTTATTTAAAATTATTCATTGGCAATCTTAATACTCTGTAGCACTTTAACTCAATTAGTGATCTACTAGCTTGATTAGGAATTAAATGTATCTCCATTATTTATTGTCTATTAAAATAAGCCACTCGTAATTCTTTACTTTTCTCAGTTTAGTGATTTTACCAATTTAAAAAATTCATTAAAAAATATATATGACAAAATTAAAAGCAGTTTAAAAAATATTATATATTGCACTAATAATAACAAATCACAAAACTCAACTTTAAACAATGTAAGACAAAAGAACTCTCACCCTAGTTTAAGTTTAATTAGCAGATGAATATAAAATCCCTATTCTTAGTATTTAAATTCCCATTTTCAGACTAGTTTTTGGCTTTTGCTTTTATGGTTTGAATTTTACATTTTAGTTTGACAAGTAAAATGGAGTTATAGGTGATTGTTGGACACACATATGCACTTTTTCTAACTTTGAATCTCAGATCTCATTAATAAAGGCAAAATCTTGAAAATGAGAGATTAAATCTTAAAAATGGGGATTTTGTATGCCTTAAGTAATAATTCATTATTCAAGCTTATTTTAAGTGGCAGTAAAATCGAAACTGCTTTTGCCAATATTGTACTAATTAAATAGTAATTTATTTTTCAATGCTTTTAAAGAATATCTTTAATTAAAGAAAATTTAAAATTATTCTTTAGATGTATAAGAGAACTATCATTATACAATATGCATATTGTACATTATATGTTGGACTATTTCTGTCATCTGATTTGTTAATTTTTTTTTAAATTCAAACTTTATCAAATTCACTCAACTGTCAGTCATACCACTTAGGATAGTATATAACACAATGTTTTGAATGGTACTATTATAATTTTTTCTTCAATTGTTGCTGACCTGACCAGTGATAGTACTAATATGGGGATCAAATTATTATTTTTCTTACTTCTTTGTCCAAACCAGGGATCTTTAGATTCTTGACTATTGAATGTAGCTTAGTTGGTTAGAGTGTCATTTTAAATTCAGTATTCATTAATCTCAAGGCCCCCAATTTGATTATCCTACTAATATTGTCACTTGTCAGGTCAATATCATTTGAAGAAGAGAAGAGAATAATACCACTGCAAATGTTGTATTATATGCTAATTTGTGCTATTTGTAAAAGGTGAATGTATTTGAAAAGTTCACATAAAGTTTGATTTTCTTTTTTTTTAAAAAAAAAAAAAATTAACAAATAATATTAGATGATAGAAATAATCCAGCTTATAATCACAAATAAAACACCATCATTACAAACTTTTAGACAACTAATTAAATGAGATATTATTTTATATAGCGCTATGTTTTAATACTGTAATAGTGATATTAGCGATTAAGCCAATGCACATGCCCTTTAAAGATTAATTATAAATAAATACTCTCACTTTTTTCCAGACCCAAGATATAGATTATAGAAAGAATGGAATGAATCCACCCATTCTTTCAACCCAAACATTAATGTATGGGAAAATCTTAAGCATATGGAAATGAGAGCATGAAGGTGTTAAGCAATCACTTTAAATTACATTTGTTATGTTTGAACGAATGATGTTTGCAAAATCTTTCATTTATAATTTATCTTTAAAGCACATGTGCATTGGCTTAATCGCTAATATTACTATTACAGTATTAAAACATAGCGCTATTTAAAATAATATCTCATTATATAAGTTTAATTTCAACTAAAGAATAATGGGTCATAAATTGTAAAAATTTTGCAAGCATCATTCGTTCAAACATAACAAATGTAATTTAAAGTGATTGCTTAACACCTTCATGCTCTTATTTCCATATGCTTAAGATTTGCCCATACATAAATGTTTGGGTGGAAAGAATGGGTGGATTCATTCCATTCTTTCTAAAATACTATATCTTGGGTCTGGAAAAAAGTGAGAGTATTCATTTATAATTTATCTTTAAAGTGCATGTGCATTGACTTAATCGCTAATATCACTATTACAACTAATTAAAGAAAATTAAGTGGTGATTTATTATATTATGTAATTAGAGGGATTTAAACTCAGGTTTTTTTTATTCTATTCATTATTTTAACCTAAAGTATTCTAGTCTATGATCTATCCAACAATCTTCAACTGTAAATCTCATACTAATCTTAATTTTTTTTATTTTCTGGCTTCTAAATTAATGCATCCAAGTTTTTTATAGCAATTTCTCCTCTAAAAAAAAATATGTTTGTATTAATCAAACCTTGTGTTTCACAAAAATTCAATAATAACAGATTGTATAAAATCATTTCCAATAACTTTGGGTAGTTTATATCCGTAAATATATTAATTAAAATGTCCAAGGAGAAAAACATATTATTTTAAGGGCAGTAAAACAGTACACAGTCCAACAAGTAATAGAAGTCTTTTTTTCCTCTGTACATCCCAAATGTAATAGCAAAATATATGTATTGATTAAATAGGCAAACATCTCATTTCACAATTATTGATATCATTAACCTATCATCAATACACTTAGGAATTTTAAGAATAGATGACAACATAGCAAATTCAATACCATGCATACTCTTTTTGTTAGTGATATTTTTTTTCATATACACACACACAAATATATAATAGTTATCTATCACTTCAATTAATTATTTTACTCTGGCCGATAGCTTCCACCAAGAACAACTTCATTGATTTTAAACCTTGATAGTATACATGCTGATCTATGTTCATTCAGATCTCGAAGAATCTTTATCTAGAAAATATTGTGCATTCTATGTGCACCTATATTTAGAAGAAAAAAATAGGTAATTTAATTTATCATTACCACTGTTATTTCTATTGCTTAAATGAAAAACCACCATACAATTATTTAAACAAATTTCATTTGACATATCAATTTTTGATCACTTTTTTTAAGTTATTTTTGTGGAGAGCAACATAATCTCTTGTTATGACAGCCCAAACATATAGTTATTTATTGAATGAAACTTTTGCACTAAAATTAATTTTGATGTGACTCCCATTATTAATTGTATTGATTCCTGCCAGATCAGTATTTCCCAGTCTCCAGATGTGTTTTATCTTCATTGTTAACACTTAGTGTTATGCGTACAAAAAAGAAAAGAAGATTGAAGTAAGAAGTGCTATTCACTGACTAAGATAAATGTTTGTACAATCATGTTTTTACCTTTTAATTATATCCATTGACAATTCTTAAGGCATTGCCTACAGTATGTGAATAAAGATAACTAATAGGCTTAATTCACATATAATAAATTATTAATATACAATAAAAAAAATCTATATTATTTAATTATTTACTTTTCCCAGGATATGAATATTCTACAGAGCAGAAATAAGATATTTCTGTATTGATATATAGTTTTATCTTCTCTTTTAAAATCTCTATCTTTAAATTATGTGTTCTTTTACAATATAGTTTTATACTAGATGGCTTTAGATTGACCTTTTTCAAAGTGAATTAATTTTAAATAAATGAGATTTATGAATTTTTAACACCTTACCATCAAATCATCATTTACTCTTTTTTTACTTCAGTTACAGCAGATAACAGATTGCTCATCTTATTTTATTTTTGGTATTATGATTCTGCTATTTATTATTCATAATTCTGAAAATGCATTTCTTTCAAATTTTTAACTTCTCCTTTCAATCTTCATCTTTTTCTACCTTCATTCATTAAATGAGAATAGATATAACAGTGCTATTGAATATCATAATTTTAATATAATCATTTTGTCATGATATTTCTATTTTTCCTATTTTGATATAAACTTCTACATTTTTACCAATTTTATATTTATGTAATTTCTAATATCTTAATGATTTGGGATTTGTCAGACCATTTAATGAAATTCCATATATTTTTCCAAAAGTGTCGAATCAAAACAAAATCAGTTTTTAATGATTCTGAATTATATTTATTTTAATCCTATGTTTGTTCCCTATTTTTTAAAGTTGCCAGATATCTGATACGATCTCATATTCTACACCAATAAATATAAATGATGATAAAGAATTGGTTTGCTAGACTTTAGTTTTACCTTCAAGTATTTTAATAAAATTGCTCCAACTTTAACTTAGTTGTAAATGATTTAAAAGTTTGTAAGAAATTGTATTAAAACACTTTTTCCGTAATATTTTATTAATGAAACTCTGTAAATTGAATCAAAAGTTTTATGAATGTTAGTTAATATCAAAATAGATGAAATTATATTATATTCATTGTTTCCTTATACTTTTAAGATAAATATATATTTTAATATTGTAAAAACTTCATTATTTTAAAATGAGTCTCCATTAAAGATTATAATGCAGTTCTAAATATGAGGATACTGATGCTTTTGGCCAAGAACATTACAATCTACACATCCTCTTCTTTATCTAATATCAAATGATCTTTGTACAATATCAATACTGATATCTTCTTTAACTCTGTTTAAGATAATGATACTTTAGATTTTTCTGGAATAGATAGTGATGTATTCTAGTCAATTTTCACAAATAGTGAACAACTTTTTTTTTTAATGAAACAATTATTTATTGGCTTATTAATATTACAGTTTATAAAAACATCGTGCTATATAAAATAAAGGTCTTGTTTACATATGTTTAATTTAATAAGAATGACGTATTATAAATTCTAGAAATTTCTCAAGCGTCATTCATTCACATAGTAAAAAAGTAATTTAAAGTGATCAGTTAACATCTTCACGCTCTCATTTCCAAATACTTAAGATTTGCCCATACATAAACATTTGGGTCTAAAAAATATATGGATTCATTCTATCTTTTCACAAAGACTTTATCTTGTGTTTGGAAAGTAGGAGTATTCATTTATGTAGTTAAATCCACAAAGCACATGTACATTAGCTTATTGGCTTATTAATATTACAGTTTATAAAAGCATCCCACTATTTAAAATAATTGTCTTGTTTACATTTTAATATTAGTTTATTTTTAAAAATTTATTGCTATGCAATATAAATTGAATATGAAATAATATTTCTTTAAAAGAACTTTTTGATTATATTAGCCCAAATGTTTTATCCAGTGTGTTAATATTTATTATAAATTGTTTTTTTTTTAAATAATAATAATAATAATATAATTTTCATATCTTTGCTTCCCAAACCTACAAATTTAATAATCCACAATTTGAAAAAAAATAGTTAATGAAAAATAAAAGAATTAGAAATTTATAATTTTTTCCTTCACCGGATTTGCCTGCATAGCAGCACCTCTCTCCTTTTTTTGTCTCATGTTTTGTGCAGACAGTTTGCACTGTTGTTGTGATATTGTGAATTAAAAAATTACTATTATTTAGAATGACTTCAAAGCACGAAGTTAATAATTATCACAGTTTTACCAAGCCTATAGGAAATTGTGAAGAGCTTTATTTAAATGATAAAATAATTGATTTAGTTTGGGCAGGGGAGGGGTGAATTATATGCTGACGCTGACCAAATATTGACTAAAGAATGAATCATTAATTTTTGAAATATTAAAAAATGAAAAAGAAGGGCATACTAATACTACTAGTTCTTCTGAAACTGCTAATATATTACATCTGCTTTATATTTTAAGTATATAATTAAGAGTAAAAAAAAGGTTATAATTTGTAAGTGGGGATCTGAATAGTAAATAATAACATATTACATTATCAAAAGAGTGTTGAACACTTTAGTAAAAGATTTACTGACATGCAAAATATACACCATCCATATGATGTTTTTAAATTCATTTATCATCAACTTTTAATCCAAGAAAAATAAAGGAGAAAAATAATATATATATTTTTGAGAGTGATCGATTTGAACACATTCATATATGTATTCACCTTCAAGTATATGTAAATGTGATATCTGTCTCTTTCTCAATTTATTATTCCATTGTCTTTTTGCATAACTGCAATATTTTTTTAGTTAATATCTTAATGTGTATAATTTTTAAACTAAATTGCATTGTAGCTATATATATATATACATATTAAAAATGTGTACTGTATATATGTGTTAGAACAGGTAGGTATTTATACAAAAGCTTGGAACCAAATTATACATATGGCCATACTTTAATAAGTAAGGGGGGGGGGGGATATTAGAAAGTTACTACTGAACTAATGTTTTTAATTTAAAAAATTAAAATATGAAATAAGTATAATTATTATCTTATTATTTTGATTAATTGAGTTGAGACAATTTTATATTATTACTATTTCTAGCAGAAGCATTTAAAAAAAATATTGATTGAATGTTTAGAAGACTTGTAATGAGTTGATTTTTTTTTCTTAATGAGAATTAATATTGCTCACTTGTTTATTTATGAAGATTGCTTTACTTTCTAGCCACTATAATAGTCTACTTCTTTGCAAGATTCATAATTATTTCTAAAAATCAAATATATTTTTTCAATATTTCTGACATTATTCAGTTTTGAAAATAGATATGCATTAATTTGAAAAAGGAAATTTGTTTCTTACTATGTAAGAGTTAATTATAAGGAGATGTGTCACAATTTGAGATTTTTCTAATCAAACTAAAATTTTGAAATGTGGATGAAACAGGAAGCTATATCAAATTCACATGTAAATAAAGCTGTCTTTTAAAAACGAAATTATTTTTATTTAATGAATTCAGTTTCATATCTATAGAATATATAATCTTTTTTAAAGAGTCGTTTTTAAAAATTTGCATGCAATTTATTATATATAGAATAAAATAAAATTAGTTTGTACATATTATTGTGATTATTTAGTATTATAGTTTAAATATATATATATATTTAATACTACAAAATCCAATATTATTTCTAATATGATATTAGCCTTTGCCTTAGATATATTTCAAAAACTGTAACAGTAATTATCCCTGAAATGACTATTATCCTTCTCAGATTTTTTTGTTGTTGTTGCTTTAGGATTTTTCAATGTAAATTGTTAGTGAATGTGAAAGATTTTGTAATATTAAAACATTATAGAAAATATCCGATATATCTTTTATAATTATATTATATTGTAATTATAATTATATTGGATTAGAACAAAAAAATGAGAGTTACATGACTTCATCATATGCTTATTCATATAAAAATTGATCTGCTTTCAGATCTTTATAAGTTTGCAAGTGATTTGGTTTGAGTTGAAAACTTTTAGGATTTTTTTTTAATAAAGCATGGCTTCTAAATATATAAAAACATTAGTTTCAGCTTTGAAACCAGAAACATTCTGGAAATGGGGATTTTTTAGCACAAATCACTTGACTACTGAAACTTACAATAGATGGTTTTAGAATAAGATGAAAATAACTGCTCTTGGATACCAATATAACATTTTTTTGACAAATAAGACATTTAAGAAATATTAAACTGTATTTTAATAGGAAGTTGGATGTCATTCTATAAGATGACAAAAAAAAAAAGTTGAAATTATCTGAGTTTAAAAATCATCAAAATATTGATATTATATAATTAAGTGCCACTTCTTAAATTTATTGGTTTAATGTTGTAAAAACCTGCATACATTAAAAATTTGAGAATGAAAAAAACTTGTTAGAAATAAATGTGGTTATACATTTTTTTTTCTATTTACTATTCAGTGATTCTATGCATCCATTTCAACATTTTGTGATTAGCAATTTTTTTCTGATTTATAAGTGACATTATAGTTTGTAATCAGTTTAAAACAAAGATCTTGAAGAAGATTCTAGACAGAAATTTTTGGAGGAAGAAGATAAAAAAATTATTTTGATAAAAAGAAAATGTTAAATTAATTGTATAGTGAATAATATTTCTGCAGTGTAATTTTCACTACGCCACTCTCATGTAAGGTTTCTATCCTCTTTTAACACCTTGTGGAGGGATGTAATTCTAAACATATAACCAAAGATCTGTGAAAAACATTTGTAATCCTCAAGATGCATATTTTATGCTGAACCAGCATTCATCAGTAGGCCCAGATCAAATTTTTTTACATATATCTTTATTATTGCTCACTATATATGTAGATAGCAAGTTATTACAATTTAATTGATGTGTCATATATGCTAGCCTCACAACTTTGACACAAATCACTTAATGAAAATATATTGATAATTCTTATTAGTCATTCATTAGTCTAGAGATTATCCAATAATGAATAATATTTCTGTAGTCCCTAGTCTAATGAATGACTAATAAGAATTATCAATATACTTTCATTAAGTGACTTGTATCAAAGTGATGAAGACAGCACATTTAACCTTACTATAGTAATTTGCTATCTATACTGAACAATAATAAAGATCTATGTAAGAGATTGTGGTCTGGGCCAACTAATGAGTACTGGTTCAGCATGAAATGTGAATTTTGGTGATCATAGATCTTTTTCACATGTGTTTGGTCATATGTTTATGAATACATCCTTCAACAAGGTGGTAAAAGTGGATACAAACCAATCCCTACCTTGCAGGAGAGTCGTGTAGTGAAAATTACACTGCAGAAATATTATTCATTATTGATTAATCTCTAGACTAATGAATGACTAATAAGAATTATCAATTAAATTAGTTGTATTTTTTTTTAATATTATGTAAGTAACTATGATCAAAAATCATTATTTATTGTAAGAAATTGGTGAATGTTTTGAAACATTGTAACCTAATAATGCAAAAGGTATAAAACAAATAGTTCTTCATGCTGACAGTATCCTATAGTATATATGTTTGGTGTCCTTATTGTTTAGTCCAACTCTTGTGTATAGTGAAGCCATGTATCAGTTATGTAAACAACAAGCAAACGTGTAAATAAACAAACAAAAAAGCTATTCAAATTTGCAAATTTAATACATTTTGCAATATTCAAGCAGCCACCTTTCTTCTTTGAATGGCATGCACAATCAGTTTAAAAAAATAAAATGAAAATTTGTAAATAAATTTTACAATATGCAAGTAGCGATTTTTTCATCTTGGAGTGCCATACATGATTAATTTATTAATAAAATTTCTTCTGTTTATGTTGAAAGCACATAATTTTATTCTTCTTTTATTATTCTTTCTGATTCTTTTCTGAATTTGATTTGCAATATTTTGCATAATAAAATATTTTCTAAGTGTAATGCTAAAATATTTACAAAATTTTAGAATATTCTTAAAGTCAATATTGACTCAAAAGCATCAAACAGTTAGAGAGAGCATAGGTTCTTAATAATGAACCTACTATTATCTTTCTATAAGAGAAAAAAGTTATTGAAAAAAATATCCAAATTGTATTTAATTATGATGAAAGTCAAACATTTCATTGGTCATTTTACTTGAAAAACTAAAAATATAGTAAAATAAGTTTTTTTCTATTTTCAGTGAATGAATGAATAAAGTTTATGTGTGTTTCCTCAATTTGTTAATAATAATTACATTTTTTAAAAGTTTGTTTATACTATAATCTTAATTTATATATACATATCTGTATGTATCTTGAAAATTTACTATACATTTATAGTTCAATAATAAAGTTTATCAACAAAATATCAATTTTTATACATATTTGTGAAGGGGTGAGAGGCTTGGGACAAAATATAGAATATATCATACCTCCACTGTACACTTTTGTCATTTGTAATTTACATGGTCTTAATTTATAGTAATAGATTTCTTTTAAGGAAAAGGTCTAGGTTAGTAAATTGTGAAGAATTTTAAAGCAATAAATTTAAACCAAAATGTCATAAATAGTTATATTTTAGACATTTATGTTTGAAGCAAATATGATTTGGAAGTGTAGGTACAAGAAATTCAATAATTATGGTGAGAATTATTCTTGAGAAATATACAGAAAAAAATAAGGTGAAGGCTATTTGTTTCATTAATCAGGGAATCACATTTAATAGAAAAAAATTGTTTTGGTCTGTTGAATATTTTAAAGATAATTTTAAAAGATATCAAAACTACTCGATAAAATGTTGAACTTAGAAAAAAATATTGTTTAAAACTAATACTTAATGTTTTCAGATAAATTTAAAAAAAAAGTGACTAAATTATTTAATTAAATATACAATTCTTAGTCATATTGAACTATTTGAAGCAAAAAAATTACTTATTTCTTTTTTAAAATGAATTGGAATTCAAAAGCTTTGTAATTTGCAATAAAGTTCAGTAATTTTTGCAAATTATGATTATATATTTTAAAAAAATTACTTTTGTAAAATTTTGTATAACTGCAATGATACCATTTGGATAATTTATAATGCATATATATTTATAAGTATGATGTAAAATGTATAAAAATAATTTTATTGATGCAATCATGGTTTGTCTGTACTAATACTATATATCCTGTGTTAAAAATATATAAAATACATTAACTTAATCATTATTACTGCTTTACTCAAAGTGTGTTTCAGTAAGTAAATTAAAATAAATAATTCTCTTAAGTCAGGGTTGGGGAATCTTTTTAATGCCAAGGCCCATTTGGATATTTATAATCTCATTTGTGGGCTACCCAAAATTATCTACTTAAAAATTAGTCTACCATATTTGATCAAAAATTTAATTAATTTACCTCTAATCATTAATACTGATCAACTTTTTCAACCTGCAGGCCAATTTCAACTTTCCTTTTTTAAATGAGGGCCATAAATTTTTTGTGAACTAAAAATAAATTGTCATTATTGTCATCATTATTATTACCAAAATCACCTTTTTATTTTTATTTTGCTGTAATATCTTATATAAATCCAATTTATCCAAATCACTTTGAACACTTTTTAGCATAAAACCTTGTATTGTACATATATACACATTATCAATAAAGCAAGTCATATATAATATGACATTGCTTTTATAAGCTTGTATTGGTACGCTTTATGTATTATATGTACACATATAGCTATGTTTTAATTGTCATGCAGTCTTCTTCAGAGCTATGATATAATGAACAAAATAAAATACATAACTATAAATAATACCATAAAAAATGTAAACAATAAATAACTAAAAACAACATAAAATATATATTAAAACCTAATAAAACAGAAATAAATATAATTTAACCCTAATAAAATCTAGGTAATATAAAATAAAATATACAATATAAATAGAAAATAAATATAAATTATACACGTGTATTCCTAGCTATATACATACATAGTCAAGAACAACTATTAATCTAAATATATTAACAATTTTGTGAAATGGTATAAAAATAATAAGTTGGATATTAATATCGATAAATGTTCAACTATTTTTTATTCCAGAAAATCTGAAATCTTTAAATTATAGTGAAGGCCATAAAATAAATTTGGTTGATGTACAGAAATACCTTGGCATTATTTTTTCCAGAAATGGGTCATTTCGCCATCACATTGAAACTATGGTAAATAAAGCTTTTAAAATTATGGGTGTGATTTTAAGGCATAGTAAACAAATTACTAACTCTACAAAGCATAAATTGTTTTTTGCTTTGGTTCTGCCAAATTTGGAATATGTATCTGTTATTTGGAACCCATTTTCCAAATGAGATATTATCAGAATTCAATTAGTCTATAATAAATTTTCTATATATATTAAATAATTATTATATATTCCTATCTGTTAGAAGAAAGATTAGAGATCTTAAATGCATAATATAACCTTGTCAGAAAATTATTTTAACAAACAAAATCTCTAATATTATAACTAATAATTGTTTACATAAAACATGCACATCTAATTTATTTTACGTTAAGGTTTATCATTTCAACACATTAAAATCTTCACCTTTGTTTTGTTTGCCTAACACTTATAATCATGATTTTATTAATGAAAATATATTTGTATTAGATTTTAAAAAGTTTGTTACCAATCTTCTAAGAAAATATGATGTAGTCATATTCATAATTTTATCTTTATACTGGCTTATTTATATTATTGTATATTGATTATTGGTGCAATTCTGTAATTAGTTTAATGCTGTAGTTTTGTATGTAAATAAAATGAATTTAATTGAATTATTATTATTTATAAATGACTGTTTCACATTTAATTACAACTTTTAACCTATTTTTATGACATATACTCTTAAATTTCTTTTTATATTCTGTCTGGGTTAATTCTACAGCTGCTAGAATGCAGTCTTCTATCAACTTTCTTTCAGAAAATGGTTTTCAATTTTCTGTGTTTTTTTTTTTTTAAAAAAATAACTTGCTATCACAAAATTTTTTGACTTGTTTGCATTTTTTATAAAATATGTCAATTACTTGATGAATTTTCTTAACAAGTTTTCTATTTTAATATTTTTTTTTTCCCAAAAAATTTTGATGTAATTAGAATGTTTCATAAATAGTGTCTCTTATTAATGTGTTCTTTCTTAACTGAAATACTTTTCAGACATATCATGCACATTGATTTATTATTTCTTTATATAAAAAAAATATATACACGTTTCCTTTTTTTTTTTTTTTATGTGTAATTTTCTATCTCAATTTATCTTATCTTGCTTTAGCTATTCTAATAAAAAAAAAAATTAAATGCAAAATAATAATAATAAAATGAGAACTTGAGTTATACATTCATCTGTGAAAATCACTATAAAAACAAACAAAATGCTTTCAGCATCATAAATTAAATCTGTAGTCAGATAGACCACACAATATAAATAATTTGTTAAAATATTATATCTCTGATGAAATGAAGTAGAATTATTATAAAGGCTGGAGAGAGAAAAAGATATAGTTGAGAAAATAGATATTTTATTTCACACTCAGTATTTGAACATATATGTTTAAATAGAAGTTTTATACAAATTCATTTTTTCTACATTTGTGAAAACATCTTGGGGGGGGGGCAGATTTAGAATTTTTGAGGGCTGGACTTGGCTTATGGGCCAGAGATTCCCCTAACCTGTCCTAAGTGAACTAGAACATTATTATTCAGGAAAATTAAATTTAAAAGGTAATGGTGAAGCAATGTCTGAGCTTAATAGATATGTTATATGTCCTCTGTTCGTAAAAAAATAATCTTTTTTTTTTTTTGTTTGTGTTTTTGCATTCAACACATTGTTATTCATATGTCAAACTGGAACTTTTTTTACTTTGCAATCTCGTTTATTGGCCAATATGAGTTGTTGTTACATTAATTGTCTGTGAAAAAAATTTTAAGTTCTCCAGATTTGTACTGGAGTCATAAGCAAATCAATAAAATAATCTAACCACAAAATTATGAAATTTAATTTATAAAAATGAAAATAAATTATGAATTTCTCTCTCAATTAGATGTCATTACCGAGATCCTTTGAAAGAAGGATTTTATTCTGCTGTTTTCAACAATTTTATATATATGAGAGATGCTTTAATGTTTGTAGCATTTATTACTTTAACAACAATTGTGTTTAATTGTAAGAGTCTTACCCAACTTCGTTTTTACAGAAGCGCAGCTTTTCTGCAATAATTGTTTTTTTAATAAAAATTGATTGAATGTATATCATCAAATAATTAATATTTTAGTTGATTAGCAATTATCACTGCAACTTCTTATAAACACATGTATAATACGTATAATATTGTTGTGTATGTACTTATATATATATATATATTGTTCTGTTATTTAGGAAGTAATTTCAAATTTTAAAAATTTGTCTTTTTTAAAGTGAAGGTAACTTTAGGTCATGTAGTTGTTAGTTAATAATATGTTAAGAAAATGTAATTATGTTTGAATGAAGTTGAACTTCAAGACTTATTGATTGCTTTAGATAAATGAAATATTGGAAATTAATGCTGTTTCACCCTCTGGTAAATAATTCTCCATCTAATCAGCTGAATCATTTATTTACTTGCTTCTGAGAAACATGCTTGTATATATGCTTAAGATTTTTTTCCCATTGATTTTTATAAATATAGGTTGTTTTTTAAAAAGTAATTATATACATATTTAATAATAATGAATTCCATTTGAATTTAAATTAGTAATGATAAAAAAAACATTTATCTATGAATAAAATGAATAAAAAAATACATTTTGAAGTCTGTTTGTTGGTGGTTTATTAACCTTTTAGACAAATTAATTAAAAAATCTTAAATAAATATGTTGTTTTTTCAGCATTGACTATAAATAATGGCTACTATTTAAAAAGTATTTTATCATGTCCACTGTTTTAAAAAAAAAAAAAAAACTTGAAAATTTTGGTTTATGCAAATAACTATGGCTTTTGTTTTCTTATTATTAATAGAATATTATTAGCCCAGTTTTCTATAATTTGGCAGCAGAATCATCCAAACACAATTATAAAAAAAAAATCTTTTAAATTTTTATGACAATCAGATTTTATTGTTTTAGCATGAGATTCAGTTTACTTAGATAACTTTTTTTAAAACTTGAATGCAAATATTTTTGCAACTGTAATTAAAGGAAGTATATTTCTATAAACACTTACAAAATAAGAGCACCATGATTTATATTTTCTATTTTGCTCAATGGCTATATGTAATTTATGATTTTGATTTTTTCCCCCTCTTCTATAAAGTATCACAAAAAATATTAATTGCTAAATTGTTTATTGCTTTGGTTCAAAGATATTTAATATGTTAAAAATTATAATTACTGTAATATGATTTATATTTAATAATGCAGAAAATAACTAATAGTAAAAAGTGTCTTGCACTGACATAAAATTAAGCATATATTTTAAATGTTATTGTTAAAACTAAATGTAATATATAAAACAGGTGTGATCAAGACATTGGCCATGGTCGACTGTAAGGTCTCTGGAAGTTGACTGTGAAGCTGATGTGAATAGTGATAAATTCACAGCTGATTTGAATATAAAAAATAATAAAAAAAGTAAAAATTCAAAATTATTTTCATTTAAAAGTAGTTAAATTTAAAATAACACCTGTTGTTATTGTCGATCTCAATTATAAACCCAGGTTGAAAGAAGCTGAAAATAATTAAATTATTTTTGTGTAACGCTAGAGTTAAAATTCTTAGAAATATTTAATTGTCATTTTCTCAAGGAGAAATGAAAAATAACTTGTACTGGAGAAACAATAATTTCAATGAACTGATTTTAAAACAAAGAAGTTGTGAACTTTTTAAAACACTTTATATAGTAATTTAATAATTGTAATTTAATAATATTTTATAAAGCAACATGGACAAATTGTAATACTAGAAGAAGCTGAAGTAATTTAATAGTAGCCATATAAAATGTCTTCAACAGTTCGTATCTTATAAAAAAAAATTCATCAGTTCATATCTTTTAAAAATGTCATCAATATTTCTAAGTACCTAAAAAGCCCTTATAAAAAAAATATATATACTAATTCATAAGTACATTCTAAAAAAAACAGGACTTCAAAATGTTAGTTTTTTTTGTATTACAGTTTTTGTTCCGGCAAAAATAACATTTTTTTTTTGGTTTTCAGTTTAAAGCCCTGAAAGAAATGTAGTCACCCTTAGATACACTTTCACCAAAAAAGTCACTCCCAACATCTAAAAGTTTGGATGTAGAACATAAATATGCATTCAAAATTGATGAATAAAATTAATAATATAAAATAAGTAAATAATCAAGAGGCTTTATTGTTTAAGAAGTTGTAAGAAATTTCAATACCAGAAATGAATGATAAGTCTTGATGCAGTTAATGAATCTTAAACTTCACAATCTGCTACTCTATCACTGCACCAAACCATGAAGGGTAAAACTAATAGTTTTTAAGACATTAAAATAAAACATTTTGCTTTTAAACTTATATTTTACAGATAACAATTTTTTAGTATCACTTTCACCAAATGAAAGTTGAGTATTGGATTTATTTACTTTATAGATGGGATTGGGTGAATTAGAATTAAAGAATATTAATGATCACTATATGCAAAAGTATGCCTTTTCAATCAGCTTGTAACTACAAAAATAACCTATTACTCACCAATCATAAATTTCACTAAATCTTTCACTTCATCCATTTACTCACTCTGCAGAAAGCTATTATGGTGCAGAAAAGTAGTCTCCATCTCTGTAAAACGACTTAGTCTTCCAACAATCAGAAATGGATTAGGTCTTCACTCCATACAAATTTTTCACAAACAAAAAAGTATTAATCTCCTAGCTGCACTGATAAGAAGTTTTCCAGCTCTCGAATGCATCCTTCAAATAACACCCATAGACCGACCACTACCTTCACATGGATATTTGTCTTTGCTCATAAACCAACTTTAAAGCATTTATGATCAGGTGTCTTTTTTGGGTGTTGGTAGATACACCTATTGGACTATTTATAATATGCTGTATCCAGACATAACTACAGATTCTTACTCACCCATGCTAAATATGAACAATAGTAATTTGATGCAGCGATTTAAAAAATGGTCAATGCAACCCAAATTTTTTGACTTTTTTTTAAAGGTAAATCTTCATGCTCTTCCTACCTCCTATTTTCCTTAAATACCGCAGGTTGATGCTGTTTGTTTCTTGTACCACAGGGAAGAAGAAACATAACAGCACCTATTTCACACCTGCATAGCTCTAACAAATACCTAAGAAATTATGATTAACACATATAGACAAAATAACATCACACTTGATAACCTAATAGAGACACTCAGTAAAGGCTCAATACCAGCAGCTCATGCAGTAACTTTTTGTTTATATAGTTTCTGGTGCACCAGATGTACTTTCTGCCTTGGAGACTATACCACAAAGGACACAGCTACATTCTCTAATAAGCTCAAACAACTGAAGGCCAGAAATGGCAAAATTGCACACCCAGATATATTTGCTGCTACATGGTCACTATTAAAAACCTGAGACAAAACGTAACTTCAAAAAACAAATTATGACTTCTGTAACAAGAACATTTTTTTTTATTGTTTGGTTTACATATCTCTTTTTTAATAATTTTTTGTTGTTTGTTCCAAAGCTATGTAGTTTTAAACCATGTATTTTCAACAATGTAATTTTGGTAAACAACAAATTCATGTAATCTATTTTTGTACAATAAAGTATTATTTTTAAAACATGTATGAATGAAATCAGGAATACTGATATTGAATTTCAAAAATCTACCACTTTTCAGCAAAAAAAACTTTTATTATAGATTACAGTTTCGACTTACCATACTGATATTGTGAATGTCATTTATAACTTTCTAATTGATTATATAAATATCCAATAGATATTACTGTTTTTTAATGTAGTACAAAAATAATCTACAATGACAATTTGCGCATGTGTAAGCCTGTACAGTGTATTAATTTACATAATGACAATTTGAATTTTACCTTTAGTATATATATATTAGCTTTTTGGCTGTATGTAATAAAAATGATCTTAATTTTGATTTGTTAGTTGAAAGTTACATCATCTGTTGAGGAATGAATTCTGTATAATGAAAAATCAAGGATTAATTTGTTTTAATAGCATTATTTGATCTGTCATAAACATTTATTAGAAGCTACACATAAATGGTTATCATCATTCTAATTCCAAAAGAAAAAAAGAGACTACAAAAAAACAAAAATAACTTTGTAATTACTATCCATATCAATCCTTGGAAAACAGGCAACATAATTTTTTTTTTTTCATATGTCATAGCATCGGCCGGGAAGCAAACCCGCGACAACCGTCTGCAAGCAATTGCTTGCAAGGCGACTGCGCTGACCTCTCGGCTACCAACGCTTTAACCTGCATAATTGACATCAGGCATGTGTTTTTTTAACTTTGCAGTTTTTTTGAAAAACTTAAATACTTTGTATAATTATATGGTTAATCACAAAATAAAAGCAATCAATACTGAATATTAATGATAGTTTTATTAATTATTTTAACTTGAATTTACTTATGAAAATCTTTTAGAATCAGTTAATTGTTTTTATAAAAAGTGTGACTCTAATAATAATTATTAATTTTGGTGCTAATACTTGTCTTCAATTACTCTTTGTCTAATTTATATTTATCAAAGCATGATTTGTCTAAATACAAAACATTTAGACAAAAAGAAATCATATAAATATATTTCTGTAATTTGTTCTTATCATTCTTTTTATCACTTAGATGAAATTGATTACATTTTCAAAAATCAGAAACAATTTTAAATAACTTTTTAGTTTAATAATAGTTTTTTTAATATTATTATATATAAATCATTGATAAAAATCTATTAATAATTTTTACTTAAAATGAGAATATTGTATATCAACATATAGAATGTTTTTTTTAAACTTTCAAGTATTTATTAAATTATGTTTCAAAAGGTACTTTATTACTTCCTTTGGTTTACCTAGTTTCTATTACTTTGCGTTTACATAATCGAGCAAATATTACAGTTCCGGTTTACCATTCCTTTACATACAAATTTTGCTTGTGATGTGTCGCAGAAGGAGCAAATTATCACAGGCTTTTAAAAAACTTTGAAAAAATATCAAAAAAGATTCAAAATATAACTTTGAAGATTACTACAACAAAAAAAGATTGCAACCTTAAGGAATACAAACCTTTACAAAATCAAGAAAGTAAGTATTGCTGATATTATTTAACAAATTAGCAAACACTTTAAAGTAATTAATGGCATCAGCAAAAAAAAAAAACCATAAGTGTGTGTAGCACGAAAATTGATAAAATCGATTTGAACCCAAATAAGCAAAAGCAAACACATGCGAATATTACCAAACTAGTTTTCAAAACACAAGGAGGGAAAGGAAAAACAATTAGAGAACAAGATAGTGTATTCAGAGAAGTAACCATGGATGAAATAAATGATGTACATTTACAACAAGACAGTAATCTTGAACCCCACATTGATAAATGGGCTCAACAAGAACTACAAGATATAAACATTGGATTCAATAGCACGATTCCCAAAAAGTTATTTGCAACTTAATTTTTTCCAACACAATCTCTAGTGCTGGCTTTAATGGATAGAAATTTCTTCTTATACAGATTTCTGAGAGAGCGTTGTATGAGAACATAACAAAAAACTCATTTTGGGACACAATAGCGACCATCTGGGAACATCCCAACTCAAGATATTTAGCAATTGAGTTTTTCAAGGAGCATCAAAAAGAAAGATTTAAAACCAGGTTAAAATGCTAGAAAATTATGCAGTGGTTATTGTTGATAAAATTTATAAAACTGCTACACCAGTGTAATAAAAAATACATACTTTAGCTATAATATTCAAGACTTTAAAAAGCTAATACAGCCATTTGGGAAAGGAACCAATTTATTTAAGTGATACTCCAATACCTGTTGCAACTAACAGTTTTAGTTTTAAGATAAAATTAAAAGAAAACATTAACCCAGAAGATATACCAGCACAAATGGTTGATCAAGATGCATTGTTAACCATTTATTTCAAAGGGTTGAGACAAAAATGCTTTAGATGTGAACAGTGTGGACATATTGCAGCTGACTGTGTTTAAAAGAACAATAAAAGGCCCAAGCAAGCAAAAGAAACTGACAAAGAAGAACAGTTATAAATCCAAATAAAAAATACAAATGTGATTCAAATGAAAAAAAGTGATACAGAAACACTTAGAGAAATACAAAATAATGTGTTACCAAGTACACATACTTAAAATAATGAAGACCACTCAGGCCTAGCACAAACTCAAGAAAGCAAAAATATCAGAAAATATATAACAACCAAAAAGGGAGGAAAGAAACCAATTCAAAAAACAATACCTAACCCAAGAAAATATAAGCAAAAATGAAATGCAAACTAATAAATTATTAGACACATCACAGCAAATCTCAATGTCAAGTTCAAACCACCTACAAAAACAAAAGACCAACTGAAGACAAACAATTAAGCATACCTGAACTACTGAACCAGAAATTTCAAAACAATAATATGGAAACTGATGAAATGCAAAGACACACAGAAACACAGGTTTTAGATGATAAGAAACGAAAAAGAGAAGATACCAAATCGTCTCACCAAAAAAAAAAAAGAAAGAAACAATACCAACGAACTTATTATGGAAACAATTACACCAAATTTATCACAGATTATTCAAGCATGTGCAAGCAAAAAAGAAGGCCAGGAAGATCCCCAAAGAAGAACAAAAAAGTTTAAAAGATTAGAATTGAAGAGTTGAACATCAAAAATCCTGAGCAGAAAAATGAAGACTTTGACAATGGACAAAGAAGTTGAGCTTCAATATGAAGATGCACAAAAATTGCTGCAAGTAAAATACTAAAACGTGAAATGAGGAAAGGGACAAAGGAAATATATATAAAATCATAATGAAAGTTAGAATAGCTGCTATTAATGTCAGAAGACTAAACTTGATTAACAAAATTTACAAAAGAAAAAATTGGATCAAAGACACACACCTGCAGATAATTGGATTTGGCATAATCCGGCTACATTTATAAATAAACAAATTCAAATCAAAGATAGAGATAGAATTATTGTAAGACCCGATTTATATGCCGCGACTTGGTCGTTTTTAAAAGAACAATTAAGGCTATAAGAAACACAAACAAAAAAAATTGAGACACTAAATTTACTGCATTATTTGTAAACTATAGAACAAAGAACATTTTCAAAATTATTATTAGTATCATTCTATTTGTTAATCTTTTTTTTTATTTTTATGTTTTAATGGCTGGATAATTTTGTTTTTTTCTATTTATATATTGTAATGACTTGTGATAACCAAATTGGCTCAAGATAAAATATTATCTGCATGATAAACATCTGAATTGGTATTCATCCTTATTTTCTTTTTCAACATTTTTTTTCATATGGTTTTTGTAAAATTATGTGTGTTTCTATAATATTTCCAATAAAACAATTCTTTTAGTCAACTTTTTAGAAACATTTGAAATTTTCATAATCTCTCTCTTATAAAGAAAAATTCTTTTTCTTGATTGTTTTTTGCAAAAAATTATAGCTTTTTATTATGACATAGAAAGTACTTATATAATTTGTTTAATTTGATTTTAAATATTTTCTGTTCATTATCATCAGAAATTGGAAGGTTTTAAAAAACTACTATTTTATATTTATTTTATAAAATAAAAAAAAACACATTAATAGCTGTGAATTTTATAAAGTAAATAACTTCTTTATAATTATATATATATATATTGTAACCTTCCCTTCTAGTTTTTCATTACACTTCTACCCTACCTTCTCATTTCTACCCTCTACTATACTAGCTCAATATTAAACAATGAATATAACAACAGTAAAGTATAAGACTCTTTATAGGGCTTGAAACTTGCTAAACATCTAAACATAAGATAGACTTTAGGGATGATTACAACAGAGAAATTTTAACATTGAGAAGTATATAAAATACACTCCACAGTGGCATTGCTATTGTGAAAATTCTCTTACTACCATCCTATCATAATCATTAGGAAAATCCCCACAACAAACAATGACTAAGATAATATTTCATTTAAATAATGCTTTAACCATTCTTCTATACTTTAATAATCTCAAAATAATAACACTGAAACAAAACCATATTCTACTACAAGAATTAATGCTATCCTATGGCTATCTCAGGGATCATAAGAATTGTATTAAAAATATATTATGACAATTTGATTAATAATGAAATAATTGAATCACAAGAGGAATTTTATTGGGATCCAACTATTTTAATAAAATCTCTTACTGATACAAACTATGATTAATATCCTATTGGAATAATTAATCCAATTATAATAATAATAAGACAGGGAAATTACCACTCACTATCTACTCATTACCTTCACTTAAATAATCCAATTTATTTTCTGAAGGTTTATTCTCCTACCTATCTTAATCCCAATCATTATAGAATATTTATTTTATCATAATCAAGAGCTTTATTATATAATTATTATCTACAATGGCTAACTTAATTAAATACTCTTCTCCATTACTTAGTAGTCATCTACTGTAACTAGATCCTTCAGAATTATTAACCTTAAAATATATTTGGTTAGTAACTTGTACTCTGAAATAATACAATACTTTTAAATTTATGATATAACATATATTTCAACTTAAATTCCCAAAATTAGAATGTGTCTATCAACCATACTCCTGATTTCTATTATATGCTCTCCATTTGGTAATACTTAATAGTATTTTTAACATAGCTCTTCAATATTTTTTTTATATCCTATAACAATATGAAGTACCATAAACTCCCTTTTTAATATAGCTATCATTTAAAAGCAATTGAGAGTTAGTGTATTAACTATAAAATATTAAACATAACTCTTCAAATATGGCATGTAATCAAAATATGATATTTGTAATTCAATGTGGATAATGTGCTTTATTGATATGAACTTATGATGGAAATGATTCTCAGACACAATGAAATTAATATTACAAAGTTTAAATCAAAATGGTTGCTTATTTACAATAATACTAATGAACAACAAATGCATATGAACATTAGGTTAAATATTTCATTAAGAATTAAAAAATAAGCATGAAAACTGTTTATACATTGATAATAAATTATTTACATTTTTTACAAATAAACTTCATGATTATTATATACAATTAACCCTTCCCCTAGTTTATCTTTTAGTTTTTTTGAAATTATACATTTATTATATTATTATGTATGCTGTCATACTAATCTGATATATTTGCATCATTCATGAGTTATATGGAATCTTCACAATCATTTTCCATATTATTTGATATTTTGTAACTCCCAACAACATATTGATCATCTTGTGATAGCTAAATTATATTTTATATTTAAAATTTGGTTTAAAATATTATACTTCCATCTTATTAATAAAGTTATTACTGATGTGATAAATATAAAAAAAATAAAGGACAATATTTATGATGTAATTGAAATGAATAATAAAGCTAAGATCTCTTTCCATATTATACAATTCATTTATGCCTTCATTCTCTTCCTCACTTATGTTTTATAGTGGTCTTCGATCTCAGTTATTTTTACTCATCTAATAATTTATTCAAATCACTATACAAATATAAGATATTTGTCCTGTATATGATTTTACCTTCAAGCAAATCTTTCAAGATTTAGGAAGAGATTATAAATATCATTTAAATATTTAATCTATCTTAGATGCCTCCTTTACTATTATTGACCTTGAACTTTATAGATCAGAAACTGATTTTATTAAATACTATATACTAATAAAAATGATGGAGGTTTCTTTTAAATGTGAGGTGTCATATTTGGTAGGCAATCATTTTTCTTAATGACTTTGCCCCAATTTTACCCTGGCTTCTTCCCTAAGCACTTACAGTATGTACTACCCTCATTTATTTGCAGAAAACCCTCCCATCTTTTTCCAATAACTATATGGGTATCATATAGATTACTCCCACTTAACTATTCATCAGTTCTTCAGGAGGATATTTTATCCTATCCTGGAATTTTAACTCATCTATTCTATTAATTCTAGACTACAATATAATTAATATATATCTGCGCACAGTTAATGAAATTAAACACGCGTTTATACCAGCTAATTTTAAAATCGCATCATTTGAGGTGGCAGAGCTATATGGCTCCATTGACCATAAACAATCTATTGAAATAGTCAAGGATAAATTAATTGCAAGAAACTGCCTACCTACACGTGCCAAATTCATCATCGATTTTTTAAAATGGCTTGATTTAAACATAATTGCTGTTTTCAGAGATAAGTGGTTTAGTATGAACAACGGATGGCCGATGGGCCTCCCACTTAGTGGTATAATGGCAAGCGTTGTACTTGCCATTACGAGAAGCTAATACTACCTGCATTCTTCATGTCAACCCCACATATGATATATACGCGCTACATTAATGACATATTCGTTGCTGCCCCAGAAGACATTATCTCTAACCTTCACAATAGCCTCCATAATAATACCAAACTTACTTTTACTACTACTTGGGAAAACCAAGACAAACAGGTCAAATACCTTGACATATGTGTTAGCAAAAATATAGATAAGCTGGACTACCAAATGGTAGTCAAACCTTTGGAAGTAAGAGGCTTGACAAACCCTTAATTCTTACATGCCTTACACAAACTTGCAGCCCTCTCTTCATTCATGTTTAGGAACCATAACTTGTGCAAATATGAGGCAGATAAAAGAAAAAATCTCATCAATTATATAACTGATTTAAGGAAAATTGGACACACTTATTCATCCATCAACAGAAAAGTCAACAAATTTTTCTATAAAATAAACCACAACCACAAGAAAGAAAACAAACCAAGAATCTTAATCCCATACATTCACTCTACAGCTAAAAGCCTTATCAATCAACTATCATGTGACTTTGAAGTCACTTTCCGTTCACCTCCCAACACCAATAGACTGATAAATAATACCAAAGACAGGATCAAACCTGAACTCACCCCTCAAGTTGTGTACAAAATTACCTGCCCCCAAAGAAATTGCATGGCAACATATTATGGAGAGACCAAAACTAACATTGCCACCAGAGTAGCTCAACACCGATACCTTTACAATAAAACCAAAACAAAGTATGAAGGTAATTCGATTTTTGTCGAACACGAGAGAAACTCTGGACATGCTTTTCTACCTACCACAGCCAGTGTCGTTTGCTCTGAAACAAACGACACCAAACGTAAAGTTAGGGAAGCTTACTTCATTGTGGCTGACTCATCGGCAATCAACAGAAGAGAGGCCTGCTATTCCCTATCTCGTAAATGGTCCACATAACATCTGCATATAAATTTGCATAAAATTTGCATAGTTTTACAGTTATTAACAGAATAACTCGCCATGAATATGGGACTGTAGACTGTCCTGAAAGCGCTTGACAGTAAAAATTTTGACAATTTATTAATAGCTTCATTACCTGTGCGTAGAGCACATATATATATATTAATTTATTTAAGCATTAATGTAAGTAAAATCTTAACTACTACAATATAATATAATCTTCCCATGCAATATTTTTCTATCCATATCTATGATCATGTTACACAACAATAATCCATTTTTATTATTATTATCGATAAGATTTTTTTTTTCTAACGAGATCATGATATTGTCTTACATTAACATTCACTGTTTCTTGCTCTCATAAAATATTATATTTTATAACATGTTTATTATTTTTTTCTGGGAATCCTATCAGATTTAATTTATGATCACTAGTTCATTTCCCTTTTTGTTAAATATGTTTTAACAATAATAAATTTGAAATACCTTTTAATGTATTTTATCACACTTAATTTTCTAAAAATATATACTGGCTCAAAATATACAGTTTTAATAATATATTTCACACACACTTTTTTATTGTAACTCATAGGTACTCTGTTCCTATATTTAAGCATACTTTTTTTTTCTAACACGAAAACTAACAAAAAAAAAATTTAATACTTATAATATTATATACTAAATTGCATATATTAATTCAGTTCTTTAAATCACTATTATGAAAAATACCCTGTATGTATATTTCATATCAAACGAGAAAAATTATTAATAATAACTTAAAATTGAAATTCTTTTCTCCTTGTTTTTTTAAAACCCATTTCACAAATTTTTAGTTAATATTACCATGATTATTTTGCAATCTTTTACCATTCATTACATGTTTGTGTTTCTTTTCTCTTCCTATTGCTAAAAGACATGTATAGTTAAACAAAACATTGAACAACAAGCACAAATGACAGGACAAAATTTTAAATTGGATGCATTCTGCCTCCCTAGCTAGTTTTAAAGTTGCATGGCATATAATCTTGCTCTTCAAAATCCACTATGAAAAAGTTTAATGAATATTCTAAACAAATCTCTTTGTTCTCCCATGTTGCACAAACTTTTAAACATGTTGAAATAAGTCATCAATAAGGTTACTTTCTGATTTCTTCTCTTTCTGTTATTCGTTAGTTTTGTAAAAATTTTAAACACGTATTTGATAAATTCATTTAATTTTCTAGCTTGTACATTATCTTTGTGACTATCCTCTATTCTTCAAACAGTTACACAGATTTTTTTTTTCCATTTTAATATTCAATTCTTAAAAGGTTATCATAAAAGTTGACCTTCCATTTAAACAGAAGAAATTTAAATTTTAGTTATCTTTTTTTTTTTTCATTATTAAGTATAAGCTAAATATTTTCTTCAAAATTTTGCAAATTATTTCTTAAGTATCAACTATTTACTTCAAACAAAGATTAGTTTTTTTTTGCATTGAACACTCACGATTTATTAATTATTCTTAACATTCTCTAAGATATTTCTATTAGCTTTAAAAATTTATTTCTAGGAATTTTTTAATCTGTTTTTTACATTTAATCTATGATTAATTAAAAACCCTTAATTTAGCATAGACAAATGAATGTTTTCCTACATGGCTATTATCATGTTTCTCTCTGAAGCAATGCAGTTGTGTTTTCTTTCTCATGGCTATTCTAGGCAAAATTAAAATAATGACTTTGATTTTTCAAACTTCTTGATTATTATTATTATTATTATTATTATTATTATTATTATTATTATTATTATTATTATTATTATTATTAGATGATCAGGATTGGTACTTTAGTCATAATGAAGACTAGTTTAAATAACTCCATGGTGTTAATAATTACTTGAAAATATTTTATAACCTTAAACTGATTTTTAAAGATGATTTTTACTACTTAAGTCTTTAAATATTTTTAAGTTTTATAATTGTTTTTATGGAGAAAACAAAAGTCAAGACTGCAATGTGACTTTATAAAAAAAAAAAAAAAAAAGGGACTGCTATCTATTTTATCAGTTTTCTTGAATTTTTTTCCAAATTGTCTGCTATGTTGTTGTTTTTTTTTTTTAACCCGGGATAAATTGATGTCAGGAAACTATTTACTTAACTCTCATTGGACGATCTCCCAAATCAAGGTATTATAACTTTTAGACAAAATGTTTTTCTGTTTCTATTTGAAATATTAAAATCAATAAATATTTTACAAATGAAATTAATTTCAATCATTTGTTAAAAACTACAATTCCAATTATATTTTTAATATATGATATTATTACTTGAATTTAAATACAAAGTTTGAGAATAAATATTTTTGTTTACAAGATATTACAATTACAATAATTTAAAATAAATTCTTATCTTGTGGTAGATAATTGTTCCTACTTTCATTAACTGCAATTTTAGATTTTTAGTTTTTAAAGGAACATTTCTTGAAAATAAAGTCAAATTTATAAGTAACGATGTTTATTTAAATGGACAAATATTGTATTAAAATTAAATAGTAGATTATAATATAAATTATTTATAACTAACAATGATTATTAAATCTTTACATAATTCTCTTCTTAATCTTTATGTATTAAGTCTTTTATTATTGTTATACCCAAGTTTATGGCATTACTATTATTTAAATTATAAATTTAAAATTTTGGAGTTATAATTTACATTTGATACACTATTCTTATCATTGATAACCAATCAAAAGGTTACAATATATATATATTATTATTATTATTATTATTATTATTATTATTATTATTATTATTATTATTAAAAAAAGGGAAATCACTATTCCTGCCTATGTAGAACATAATTATATGTGTGTTTATTGATTATAAAGGGCATATTTAATAACAGTGTATATTTCAGATTCAACTTTACAATAAAGCAAATAAAAACTACTTAATCTAAACAAGTTTCAAACTTATTGTATTTTGTGACTAATAAGATGTAAAAGGTTGTACACAGCTTCTTTTGAAGTTGGGCCTGAGACTCTGTATTATTATAATTTACAATTCAGTAGTTAGCTTATTATATATAAACCGAATACTATTATTCTGAAATTGTTGGTTTATGGTGCTTTTTGGATTAAAACATTTTACAGATTTAAACAAAGTTACTCAAATAATTATGATAAAAAGGAAAAGTAATTAAAAAGTATTTCTGTACTTTTTTATTATGGAAAAATTAAATTTAAACTATAATAATTGAGGAAAATTGCATCTAATTTTTAGCCTAGTTAGTTAAAAGTAATTTATTAATGAATATTGCTTTAAAAATTATTTAAAAAATAAATTTGAATTTATTATTACTTGTATTTATTTGATGAATTTGAAATATTTTAATGAAAATTGTGGCCTTTTATCATAGTGCTTATATGCCATTTCACAAATTGTTGTTTTTGGGTGATAAATACTGTTGTCAAGGTGAGCATCTTCATATAGTGTAAAATTGCAAACTTTTTGCTTTTATATTTTATTAACAACTGGGAATCAATCATAAATAAATAGGTGTGATTTTTGAACATTGATTATAATATCTATCTATAAATATTATCTTATGATAGTAGAATAAAAATAATCAGATAATAGAAAGTCTTCTTGTTTGTTTTTCTGTTGTCAATTATTTTGTTGAATAAATATTTAGAATTGCAAAGTTTTTGCTTTACATTTTGCTAACAATTGGTAATCAGTAATGAATAAACTGATGTGATTTTTAACAATTTAACTTTTTTGTAAATTAATGGATCTGATTTCATAATGTTCAAATTTATTTTCTGAATTGTAATCTACTGATGCATAACAAACCAAAAAATAATTAATTTTTAATTTTTTAAAATGTTTATCAGCTACTTCTTGTTTAAACTTTATTATATCACAACTATATATACCAGTGTAAAAATTCCAGACCTATACAGTATTTCATGAAATCTTCATTCATTGTGATTAGAGGCATTAATCCCCATACCTGTGTTGACAATCCAATAATATTTCTTTACATAATACTTCATTATACAAAACTGGTTTATAAAATTTAAGCATCCCATTTTGTTTAAATACTTCTACTTGTCTGTATGTAAAGTCAGTTATATATATATATATATATTTAGTATATATATTTATAAACATTATTATATTTTTAATGTTTTGTTGAAATTAATTGTATTTCAGGAATATGGTTTCTATTAATGATTTTATATATTATATCAAAATGATTGAATATAGAGGTAAATAAAGTAAATCATCCCAAATAATTTATCAAGCCACCATGGAAAAGTGCTAAATGTAACATGATGGGCAGAAATGTAAGTCATATAATAATCATAAACAATCTACATGTCTCTGAGCAGCCAAATGTTATTGAACATGGTCTTTAAAGAAGATAGTGTCATTATACATAATCGTGCTGAATTACCATACGATGATAACTTGAATCACCAAATATAGTGGAGTTTATGAATATGATAGTGGGGCCTTGAATTTGTAATCAATGATTAACTCATCAGAACTTCACAAATAGCCTTGGGTTTTTGGTCCATGAAATATCAGGTTTAAACATATTATAAAACCATTATTTTCCATAGCTTTTGATAATCATTTTTGAGGAATATAAAGAGAATATTTTAATAGTACACATACATATGAATACCTCAGATGAAGTAGAGAATGAGGAGAAGAAAATCAAAATGCTTTTAACATAAAAATAAATAGTTCAATGAAAATATTAATTAAATCAAAATATAAATGCTAGTAGTATATATAAGCATTTCCGGTTTAATGTATATAATTAATCTGTTGATTAATAAAGCATTATTGGCATATGTCGATTTTTACCTCAAGTTATACATTTTAATGATAATTTTTTCAGCTAACTCCCATGTTATTTCTTGCACATTTCGATATAAATACATATAAAACAATTATGGCCTATTCCAAATGATAGGCAATATGAACATAATATATTTAGATTATATATAAATAAAATATTGATTTATTGGAGAGGAGCAAAACTTTAGAAAAAAAAAATTGTGAGGGAGAAAAACTGTTATAAGCAAAACTTCTCTCATCTCTAATCAAATTGTGAGTTAGAATTCCAGCATAAAAAGAAACAAATATCAACATACCAACATGAATTTACTTTTTAAATTATATAATATAAAATTGTAAAATACTTAAATATTATTTTAAACAAAAGTATACTATTTAATCTAAGCAAAGGTTATTAACCATAAATTTTTAAAACTTGATTAGAAAACAAGTAAACTATCTAACAAAGGATTCTAAAAGTTGCAACGTTATAATTGCTTATGGTTTATGTCCATAGATGTGTTCACATGAAACTATTATTTTCTGCATAGATACTTTTCTTGATTATTTTAAATTTTGAGTTAGCAATTTCTTTTTTTTTTCTTTCAGATTATCTTCTTTATACATAATTTTGGGTTATATTTATTGCTTAGCCTTTAAAGCTTTTTTTTTTTTTTTTTTAAGCATTACTTTTAGAGACTTTGCCAGAATTGATTTTTGGTGCAGAATCAATTCAACATAAGAAGGTATTGGCTATCAGGTATATAGATACACCAGCTACTAGTCTTTGCATTGCAGGTTGAAAAATTACATTCTCAGATTGGCCATGAATGGTGCATTTGAGATTTTTAACCATTCATTTCTGGTATAATATTAGTGAAGGAATATCTTTCATTTTATTATATGGCACCAGATTGCCCTAGGTTTGCAACAACTATCTGCAGTATTTTAAGCTTGAATGTTGTTTACCACTAGCTGTTTCACACACAGAGACAATTAGTATAGATGCAATATGTAATTGCTTAAGAATCATATCAAATTGTCTTTTCAAATTGAACCCATCACTTGTAAACCTTCATTTTAATGAAACAATGAAGCTCACAACAAAAAAAAATCCTGCTTAATAATTATTAACTTTTTTTTTCTTTTAATTTTTTCAATAAATCATTTTGCATTTTCCAGATTTATTTTTTTATACGTTTAAGATTTCAATTTTTGAAATGAAATTATTTTGGTTCTTATAAATTTTCTTTTTCTTTCAATTTAAGAATGTAATTATTAGTATTTTCAACAATTTTATATAAAATCATTTATGTTACAGAAAAGTACACTATTGTAATTTATTTTTATTTTACAATATTTTTAAATCTTTTTTTTGTTTAAATTTTTTACAAAAGATTTGCTTTAATTTATTATATTATTTCTTTATTATATCTAATTGTTTTATTTAAATTTTTATAGTAATGTAAAAATCAAACAAAAGAACGTTTTCATGCATTTCCCTTATTTTTTTTTTTAAAAAAAAAAAACTTTTCACTTATTACACTCCCTTATTGAGAGTAGATCAATAAAACAGTCTAATCATTTCTTAACATGATTTTACTTGTTTTTTTGTTTTATTATTATTATTATTTTAGTTTGAAATATTTGTTATTTGTAAGACTTATAATAAGTTAAATATGTGATATGATATTGCCCATATCATCATTATATATGTATATAATTAAATGGCATCATAATATGTAATATTTTAAGAGTCAAAGAAATTTTCAAGTGTTCTTTATATTAAGTTTAATTAAATATCTCATTTTTATAATTTAACCCAAGCATATAAAAATGGAAATAATTTTGTTTGCAATTTGAGTTATTTATTAAGCAAACAAGCATGGATGGGAACATTTGTAAGATTAAACATCAAATTTATGAAGATGTTTTTACAGATTGATTCAAATTGGCCTTTAATAAAATTTAGAAAATAGAATCTCTGAATATTTATTTTAATCCCTCAGTGCAATTCACAATAAATATATAGTAATGTAATTAAATGACATGAATTTATGTGCAACATTTTATGAGGTAATAAACAGTTCACCTTTGATGTCATTTAACAGCAAAACAGACAAAAATTGAACACTTGTGTCAGTTTTGTGTTTGAACAATGAAAGATATGAGCATTAATATAAATAGGGCTTTAGATTTCATTACTTTATAAATATTATATAAAAAAGAAATGCTATTGCTTGGAGTTTATAAGAAATTCAAGCACTAGAATTGTGTGCTATTAAAATACAAAGAACTTTTTCCTCCCTCAAATCTTCTTTTATTTTAAATGTCAACAATTAAATTCTTCTGAGAAAAGTTCCAAGTCCACACTTCCTCTTCCAAATATTTAAGATCTAAAGAGACAGAAAGAAGTATGAATATTTGTATACTAAAAGTCTATACATATGGAATGGAATGTTTTTATTTCACACACTTCCTTTTCCAAGTATTTAAGATTTAAAGAGCCAGAAAGAAGTATGAATATTTGTTTATTAAAAGTCTATATGTATGGAATGGAATGTTTTTATTTCATTTCATTGAATATCAAAGATATACCTTTTAAATAAAAATGAAGTTTTTTTTCTTTTTATTTTTTAAAAAGTATATGCAAAACATTTTAAAATTCTCTTAGATGATGAGAGAAATTTTATGCTAGAAAACTTTATAAAAATTGCATATATATATATTGTACCGGATTCGAATATGAGAGGTTTGAAACACCAGTCTCTTAGGCAGAGAAGAGCATACTCAGAGAGTATGTATGTCCAAATGATAGCTATAAGATATATAACTAGCATTACATTTCCAGGACATAGCTTTTTCTCGACTGTTGAATTCAACACCAAGTTCAAAGCACTTTTTTGTTTTGTATAAACACGGGTGCCAGCTATTCATCCATAAGATAAATAATGCACTTTGAACAATGGCCACTAATTCAATACCTAAGTTACACCCATAGACTAGCTCAGCTACTTGTAATCACTAACGGATTATACAAAATTAGTGGTGAAAAGAATTGATGAAAAGAATTGACTGACAAATAAAGTTTAAGTTTAAAGACAATTTATTTAATTAACCCTAATTATACTAAATTTAAATACTTTTGTAAATTTTAATAAAAGAACACTGGTATTTATCTAATGATCACACACATATTAACTCATACACTGACATATATAATAAAGCATTAAATAATATAAAACACATATATTTAGAACACACAACTTAATAGTTCATTTTTATGTGCTATAGAGTTCTTACAATTCGACTCTGGAGGCTTGACGAATTTTTATGAATGCGATGGCTACTTTATAAATGAGACTAAGAAAATGTTATACCTAGGATTTTGAGTGTGGACTTCTTGCTGTTTGCTGCTTCTAATAAAATATTCTAACCGGTTAGATTTGAAGTTTCTTGAGGAGGTTTCTTTCTTATTCATCGGTATTATCACTGGAGACAGTTAAACATTGACGGAGGATTTCTAAGCTGTTACACAGACATTATTTCCATGGGCAGATTTTGCTGTTTGCTGGACTCAGGCTGGAGAAAGCCGCATGCTTCCCATGGTTTTAACACTGCATTCTTGATTGATTCATAATAAACTGAACTGACTGACTGAATTGACTGAACTAATTGTCCAATAAAAATTTACTATTTATATATGAGACGTGTTTTTGTTTTGATGTCCTCCGGCAATATCTGTTGTTGAAATTCCTTTCATTAGTAGCTAATCCTTTGGAGATAAGCTTTTTAATCCTGTTGTTTTTGCATTTGTAATTAGTAGCCCATCGCTGAACTTGTTGTTTTTATATTTTTAATTAGTAGCCATCGTTGTGCTCTTTAATGATAACTTTCATTTATTTTTTAATATTTAATACGCATACATTTATTACATTTGCAATTGCACGCACGTATATAATTTTATTAACAAGCATTCATCATTTACACATATATATAACCCAAGATCAATTTACTATTTAGTTTTCTAAGATTACTTTTTTTTCTTAACTCCAATGAAAAGAGATTTATATTTTTAAACTTTGAATTATATTTCAACTAATAATAATAAACTCTTTACTTCTTTTTATAACACTTTTAGTTGAACTTTTCTAACACAAACCCCTCTCCCCTTCTAATTAATTAATCAATTGTAACTTTTATTTCAAAACTCTGACTTTTACTTTTTTTAAAAACAAACTGCAATTTGTTTACTAAAGAAACTCTTTAGATTTTTATAACTTATTTATTGATTTGTTGATTTATTATTTTAATACTTTTTTAGATAAAATTATTTTATATGTGTGCCAATATATATATACAATTTGTTCAATTCAAAAACAAATTTATATCTGGTAAAGGAAAGAGTTGTGGTTTATCTATATATGCTATAGCATTATAAATTCATGGTTCATTAGTTTTTATTTTTTTATGATATTGATATTATAAGTGCAATTATTTAACTCTATTTAATTTGCTAGCATTGTATATGTAATTTTATTCCAGAAGAGGATTACATCCTATGCACATGTGCTATAATATTGCTTTAATATCTCAATGTTTTGTTTAAATAGAATCATCTGATCTTTCAACAGAAAAATAAATGTCAGAATTAGATTTTGGTTTGAAAAAGCTTTATTGAACTACACGTTTCAAAACAGTACTGTGTACCACATATTTAGGATAAAGATTTTAGACAAAGGACGGTATGTGGTTTACATTATATACTCTGTATTTTTATCCCATAGTAGAGATGAGAAAAATTACAAATCTATGTGTAACAGAAAAAAAAACAGAATTTTGAAAGCAGCTAAGCATTTCTGACTGCTGAATATGATTGATATCTTTCTATGTACATCATTGCATTAATGTCTTTATTGCTTTTAATTATCTAGTTATCTTTTTATAATAGTAAGTCATGTTATTAATTTGAATCAAGTTATATTAGTGATAATGTGTCTAAATAAGTATTAGTTGGTGAATTTTTTTTATCCCTTAGGCATATAATCTTTATTTTGTTTTTCAATATATTAGGGTGTCTTCTTGCATTTGAACTGTACATAAATGTACATCTGGTACACCATAATGAAAATAGTATAAATGTGTTGGCTTGAATATATGCCTAAATACCTTTTTTAAATGTATTGAGAAGTGTATGTATGTTGAAATTCTTTATTTTAAAATATTTTGGGGATATCCTACCAGATATTATTAAACATGGCGCACATGAATAGAAAATATGATTGTGTTTTTGATTCTCTCTGACATAGTTGCATATGTCTTCAATGTTAGTGCAATTCCTTTTATATCTATAGATTTAAAGGATGGAAAATGCTTCAAGATTTAGTTTTTGGAGAAAATCATAGTACTTTGGTTCTAATGACTAGTAATTGAATTTTTTAGTCAACTGTTTGTGGTTATGTTTAAAAAGGGTTTGTTATTATCATTGATTGGAAAAATATAGATTGAATATATGTCCCAGTATTTAATTTTATTCTTGGGAGGACAATATATTAAATTGGAAATACATTATAATGGATAAATTAACTTATTCCAGTAATTGCATCTGGGTGGGGTCTGTTTGTGGATGTACTTTTAAAAACTATTTTTAGATATAGATGATGATATATAAGATTAAGTGTTTTTTGCATTTGGAAAATTCTTATAGAATATAAACCCAATCCATTTTGAAATAGAAGGTGCAGAATCTTACTTAAGGAAATTGAGGCCATCCCCCCCCCCAACAATTTCCTACATGTGGAGTAAATTTTAGATGTAAAACCTTTTGTGTATATTATTATAGATGTTAGATGTAAAACCTTTTGTGTATATTATTATAGATGTTAGTATGTGATCCATGTCATTATTAGGAGGGTGAAAAAAGGCCACTTTGGCATAGAGTGATAAATATGACTTGGAATGAGAATTAAATTATATTCTCTACTTTATTAGTTTTCCCTGTATCCGCAATCACATTTCAGAATTACTGAAATGCAAAGGAAATCCCACAAAATGAGTTCGGCTTTTCTTTGAAGTATTGCTCATCTTGGCATCCTGGATACATAGACTGTGCACTGGATTTTTTTAAATTGAACTCCAATTTATATTTGTCTGAGTAATTATTTAGAATTTTTATTAGATTTGGTATCTGTATTTTAGTTGGCAGAAAGATTGTTATGTCATCCATTTATGCAATACAAGAAACATTTGCCTTCATTCCAAGTATAAATATTCCAGTCATCTTGTTTTTAATTGCTTTAAGGAGAAGATTGATATAAAATATGAATAAAAGAGCACTAAATGGTGAACCTTGTGGAATCAAGTTAAATGGAATGAATGATCGTGAGTACTTCCCACTAAGAGTTATCCTAATTTCTTGATTTGAAAGTATTTGTAATCAAGTAGATTAATGTCTGTGTATTGATGTATTTGCTAATGCATTAATTAAAATATCAATTGGTATCATATCAAATGCTGATTTAATGTCCAGATGAACTACAACTGGGGCATACTTTTTGTTGTTTCTGACTGTATCAATTACTGTCTTATATAAAAATGTCACTTGCCCAGTGGATGAGCCTTTTTTTGCAAACTGGGTTTTTGATAGCAGTGGCAATTTATAAAGTTCAATTCTATTTTTAATTACTGATTCCATGATCTTAATATTAAATTGACTCTTTGATATGGGTCTGAGGTTTTGGAATGTGGTTATATTTTTCTTCTTCTTGACAAATAGAACCAGTGAGATGATATAAAACCCATTTATGTGATTGATTCTCTGTTAGAAAGTTAGCTAAATTTGTCAGATATTTTGCTGTGAGTTGACTTAAATGTCAGTATATAAAACAAGGTATTTCATATATCCCTGGATGACATGAATTTGGCAATAAAGCAAGTTTTTCTTCAAACTCTCTTGGTACAAAAGTTATACTGTCTTCTGGTAATCCCAGAAAGTTTTGTGAAGAGTTAAATTTTCCTCCTTTTTTCCAAGTTATTTTTGTAATATGAATAAACTGGTTCTTTCCTCCTTTTTGCCAAGTTATTTTTGTAATATGAATAAACTGGCTCTAGCATAGTGTCACCTGCAGTGATTTGCTCTTTTATTTTGATTGCTGTTGGAACCCACTTTGGTGAAGCTTGCCCCAGTGCTCAATGAATGTATTGCCTAGACTGCATGTGGGTTTTGATTCAGATACATTTCTCTCTTCTTTATCACCAGATATTCTTTGAGTGAATCACAAGCCAACCAATATGCTTTTCTCAGGGCTATTATATTTGTACAGCCCTCTGCCATGGTAGCACTGTCTCTTGTGCATTTCATCTTCAAGTACTAAAACCTTTGACAGGGATGTTTGGTTTCTTGTTATTCTATCATCTGTATATGAGATTATGTCAAATGCAATCCACGTTTGAATAGGGTCCATTTCGAAATCATGAATTTTGAATAATAATATTCCTTAGTCTGCCTTGGGAGCAATGTACTATTAGTTTTACCTGTTGTGATCATAGGTCTATATGAGAAATCATTTTACAAACAAACCATCACAGCAAATGATCTGGAAAAGATGAGTTTTTGAGTGATATGCTGTTCATATGATGCAATGGTGGTGAATAAATAACAAAATCATTAAAGATGAGTATATACCATTGTTGAAGGAGATAAGGTTTTGTCAAAGAAATCCTTCTCCAGTTGTGAGAGGGAATTCCAGCAGATGTTAAACCATTTTTTGCAAATGTAAATGTTAAAATCTCCTATTAGAATTATAGGATGTATTGAGAATGCCAAGTTTGAATTTTATGTATGTATAAATCTGTTAATTATTATTTTATGTGAATGGATGTACATGTATGTTATGTTCAGTGTCATACTTTTTTTTGGTGTTGTATAACAATTAGCATGTATGCATCAATATATACAATTTTAAATGAGCTGAATGGACGGTTTGTTTATTACAATTCCTGTTTCAGCTGAGGGTGAGAAAATTGCTCTGGAAAATAATAAATATTTATGATTATCATAAAATTTTGATAGATCTGTGTTGTGATTTGTTGTATATCTTAGTTCCCAGCAAACCAATTATGTGTGGCTGAATAATCCATTTTTTAAGTTGTTTTTTTCCTATAATTTAATCCTCTGACCTTGATAGATCCTATTTTTATTAACATTGTCTTATTTAGTATATAGATATAAATAATACAATAAATATATTTATTTATATTAACTGTTTAGTTCTATCTCAAGATATTAGGCCCTCATGCTACAACTCTAGAGAATTATCATAAGCAATTACATTTGGGCATGACTTATCTTTGTTATATTGATTGGTTCCTCACTTGAGGTATTGCTTGCATCGGAATCTGGCAAAGTTAACTTTTTAAACTTTTTCAACATGGTCCGGAGTCTGTGGTATATCTTCTTCACTTAATCCTGGGATTTGTGAATCACTTTTCCTTTCCTCTTTCTTGCATGGCAGACAACCTGGTTTGCATTTGATAGTCAAAGCATTTATATCTATGTCTGTGTGTGATGGACCAGGTATTGTTGTCTCTATAATATCTTGTGTAATCTTGTTTATTACCACTGCTTCTGTAAGAATTTTACTTATTTTGCTTATGTATTTTTGTGGTAGGGAATTGTTTTGATCCTATTGTTGATCTTGCCTTTGAATATTATCTGTTAATATATTTTGTGGATTACTATCTGAATCATTGATGTTAACATCAATTATACCCATGATTGATTTTTCTCTTGCTGAAAGTTGCATATTGTTAATTGTGTCATTTTTCTTGTCACACTGATGTGTTGGTGTGACTTTCATTTCACAGTGTGGACAATTCATCTTTTGGCACATACTTAAGATGTGACCTCTTTGCTTAAAATTGAAACACTGAGGTTTGATTCCATGTATTATTATGTTGTGCCCATATCAGTCAGTAATTAGCATAGGGATGTTATTTGGAAATAATTATTGCTTAAAATCGGTATAGGTATATCTTTTAGATACATGGGTTGAAACATTACCACTGATTCAAAAGGCTACATTAATTTCTTAAAGTCGTTAATGTCATAATTGGAATAGGTGTTTTTTATAATTCCGGTTACATAATTTTCTCTATTCTGATCTACTTTAATTAGCCCATATTTTTCCAGCATGAAAATTGTTTTTTTCAAATCTATTTTTCCTTCATCAAAAAATTCAATATCTGCAATTTGGATGATCAGCAATCCATAATACAGAGTCCCACATGCAATTTGTATCTGTAATCGCTAGAATAATCAAGCAATTGGTAAAAAAAAAATGTTTAAATGAAAAATAATGATCTTTCGGTATTGTTGCATTGAAGGCCTTTGGGATTCTGCTTATGCTTCCCTCTGTTCAAGCCTCTTCCATCATGCTGATAGACTTTTATTGTGTATCTGTTAATATGTCTAATTTAATAAGGTCATTCATTGTCTATCTATGAAATCTTGCATTCTGATTTATATTTTTACTGGAAGCTGGAAGAAAATTTACGTTATCTTGATGCTTTCTTCCATTGTTATGTGGCAATAATGTTGAGGCTTTCATTGCTTCTGCATATGAGCATAATTTCCTTCACACATGGAGTTCATGGTGGCTAACTTATTTTCCACGGCAAATGTTTGAGGTCAAATCCTCTTATGAGGAGTTTTTAAATAGGCATGTCTATTAAAATTTTCCTGATCTCCAATGCTTAACAATTCTGTTTCATTCCTTATATTTTCCAATGGTTTGATAATGTGTAAAGAATCAAATAAATTCACTGTAAAAGTAAGAATCTTCTCAAAATTGCCACATGGCCAATATATAAATGTCAGAATTGAATTTTATTTATGATTTTTGTCAATTTTGAACAATGGAACAAAATTTAAACACTAAAACACAGCACCTAACCAATTATCTTAATTTGTGAAGCGCCGATAGTTGAAAATTGAAATAAATCGAGTTACTGCCAAATTTCTAGTGCTTGTTACAATACTTAATGGTATTCTAAAAACTACTTTGTAGTAAATCATAGGATTTCGCATTGTACATTTATGATTTAGACTCAGTGAGTTAATTGTGAAGATAATTAAAGCTTCAAGTTTTCAAACCTAAATGCTTATGACTGGCTCAGATATATAAGAAAGAAAAGTAGAGAAAAGGGTGGCCACCCTTTTCTGTAAAAATCTTTGTTGTGTGTTTAGGTTTGGATGTCATTTGGACAGCTATCCATGACATCTGATTGGCTGTCAGTTAAGTATTGTAACAAGCACTAGAGATTTGGCAGTATCTTGATTTATTTCAATTTTCTAACCAATTATCATAAATTAGAATACTCCCCCTCATTACTATCAACTGCACTCAGCTATGAATATGAAGCCATGGAGCTTTGAAAGCACTAAGCATAAATAAATATTGATAGACATAGCTTCTCTAACAAGCGTAAAAGCACATAATTTTTGATATTATCTTACTATTCTAAAATGGGGGGAAAGTCTTAAAAAAAATAGTTGGAATAAAAATTTAGCAAAATTTTACTTTTCAAGATAGAAAAAAATACTTCCAATGCTTAGAAGTTTAATAGAATATAGTTTGTACCATCTTTGTGATGTCTTGGATGAAAGACAAACAATCTTCTAATGTTTCAAAGAAGATGTAGTAATAATTTAATGATCTTTTTTGTGAGGGGAGGGTGATTAGTTTGTGAATTTTAATTATAATTTTAAATTATGATAAATAAATGAGAATTTATTAGTGAACTAATAAGATGCTAATAAAAAATATTGTTTTTAATTAAATAATAGATGTAAATTTTCTTTAATATAATAAAAAAGTGTTGTCCTACCACTAATAATTTTATTTTATAAATAATATTCTTCCAATACGTTAAATAAAAATTTGAGATAATATATTTTCAACTGTAGTTTGTCTGCATATATAAGATAGAAAGAAAAGTTGCATTTATTTATATTACAATTTTAAGATATCACTATATTTTTATACTTTCATCTTGACAAAAAATACTAGTGTTAATATATTTGATCTTTGGAAGTTATAGGTATTAGAAAAGGTCATATGTTATATTTCTATTATGTAAATTTATATTGTACAGTAGAAATACTGTGTGATTTTATCTATTACAGTTATTTATTTTATATGCCATCTCTTTCGCTGTAAGAGGCAAGTGGAAAGTTGCTTACTGAATGTTTTATTTTATATAATTTGTCTTTTAAAAAATATAAACATTTTTATTATTTTTAATATGCCATGAACAATATATATAGAGAGATAATTAATAGATTAGCCATTCAATATGTCATGGGAAGATTGAGTATTTATTTTGGAATTTTAACTATCAAATCTTTATTCTTCCATTGTGCTAAAGTAAGCCAAGAATTTATTCCTTGTGTTGTTGTTGTTGTTTTTTAAAAAAAGTATGTTATTAACATATTAAAAAAATTTCGACTATAAAAAAGTCTTAAAAATTCTGATGAAGAAATAATTGTTTTATTAAACCTTTCTGCTTTGACAGTGAAAATATAAAGTTGTAAATTATGAGGTTCATAATTCAAAAAGAAAACCTAGCACTTTTTAATAATCATAAAACCATCAGACATTATATGAAGTTATTCCACGTATCCCCTAATTTTTTTGTTTGAAAGATTTTCTGATTGAGTTTGGAATGAGGATATTTATTTGAGGGATTGAATCCATTTACCAATATAACAATAGCTATACACTTTTGTAAAGTATTTCTGTTTTATGTCTGATGAAAAAATATATGGTAAGATGATCAGATACCTAAAATGAATGGATTTGAGCACACCAATAATATTTTTATTATAATGGCTAATTGTAAATTCAGTACGTTAGTACAAGTACATTTTTCCAAACAGGATATAATATAAATAAATAATCAAAATAAGATTGAAATAAGCAACTATTAATAACTATATTATATTTGTCAAACTGGTTTTCATTTCCATTGAGACCTCAATGAATATAATTATTAATAATAATTTATTTTAATCTTATTTTGATTGATTATTTTATGTATTTATGACAATATTATGGCCAAATAAATTGTATTAGATATTTGACCATTATAGTAAAGTAGGATATAATATTCACCAGAAATCTATGTAAATGCTAAAGTACAACCAATCATTTAAGATAGTTATTTCTAAAACAGGTCACTGAAATAATGTGACATATAACAGTACTCATTTTTGATTTTGAGAGCAATTGTTAATTTAAAAATTTGGATAATTTGGGAATGAATACTATGGCATAAGTTTAAAATTTTAGATCTCATTTGCATCTAACTTTATGATCCAGCTTTAATTGAAAATCCTGATAAAAATTTGATTACTCCATATCATTATCAATTCTCTATTGTAAACCAAATATTATACATTCTCCATATATCTTATATATTTATTTTTCAAAAACCATCTTTTTTGAAAACTACACATTCTCCACATATTTGTCATATATTTTTCTTTTAAAAACTATCTTTTTTGAAATTTCTTTATTTTTTTTTCTTTTATATTTCCAGTTTCTTCCAGCATATCTGTCACAATTATCCCACTCTAGGTGCATGTTCAATCCAGTTTTTTCAATCTCTTAATCTATTCAATAAGTAATCTCTTTTCATCTTTTTTCTGTTATAGTATTTATATATTATTAAATTTATCTATTCATCATTTTTTTCACATATCTACATTTTTAAAATTTTTAACCTTTTCTCATTTTTTTAAAATTTATTAAAAGTCTGTTTAACCATTATTTTATTTTTTGTATTGATTCATTTTTTCATCAATAGTTTATTAGTTTTCAATATTTCAAATAACAAATCTGCCCTACCCAATGCATTTATTTTTATTGCCAAGTTTTCTATAAACTTCATCATTCATTAATTTTGTAAAAATTCTTCCTCTATCTGTAAGCATTGCCATCTCATCAATAATGATGATACAACAATTTCCCTTCTTTAATAGTTCCATAAAGAGTATTCATTTATCAATTTTTCTCAAATAAATATTAAACAAAATGGAACATATATAATCTATCTATTGTTTTATTTATTTATTTTAAATATATCTGTTTAGTTTACTGTCATATACACATTTTTTTAACAATCATCTCTTTTTTCATTTAAACCTTTTCATGTAAAAATGTCCACTTTTTTAAAAAAAGACAATTTAATCTGATAGTCATCACTTTAATGGCTTTCAGTAATTTTTTTTAAAAATCTTGAATCATTTTCTGTCACTTTAAATGCTATGAACATAATGCTGTTCATGTTATTATGTTACATTATCATTCTAGTTTTCAATGGTATGCTTATGTAAATTAACTTTTTATATTTAAGGTTTTTCTTATTTATACAGCTTCAATGAAGACAATTTAAGAGTGTTGTTTGGAAAAGATATACTAATGTAAACTTCTAATAAAGTAAATGTATGCACACAGCATGTACATAAAAATATATAGGTATAAACAGTTTTAAGTAGGTTTTTCCAAGAAACAGCTTCATGAAATTCCTTGACAGGATATTAATGGAGAAAACAAATAAACATACTAAACTACTCAGTTACTGGGTGGTGGAGTTTTAGTTTGTTTGTTTTTTTCTGGCTTATTATGCCTTTTAAATAATAAGTAAATAGATCCCATTTACCAAACAAACAATAATTTGGTAGCTACTTAGCTCAGCTATAAATTCTTTAAATATATTTAAAATAACTCTTTTCTTTTTTTTCCTCAACCAATAAGTTGATAAAAATACAGTTCTCCAACATTCTCTCTAATGTTAAACCTTTCATACATTAATAGATCCCTACCTTTAAACCATCTAGACATTCTATCTTATATCCTCCCTTTGCTGGTCTTCTTTACATTATTTTTTCTGATCATAATGTATACTATTCCAAATGTTTCAACCATATTATTCTTTCTTTAAGTAATCATCTCCAGAATATCTCTATTTTTTTTATTTAAACTTATTACATCCTCATTTTTTATTCCAATCATCCAAAATATCTTTATTAAAGGACATCAATACCACATCTCAAATGCTCATAATTTGCCCTTCTCCCTACTTCAGAATCAAGCAGTGTCTGCATTTCATCTTTATAAGGCTGCACTCTAAATGTAGCTTTTGGTGTAGTATTTCTTAATATGGAGCACATATTTTTAAATTTTAATAGTTCTCTATTGAATTTTTTGGCTCATGTAATTCTGGTGTTTATATCATTTTTACTTCTTTGATCTGATGCTATTAAGCTTCACCTATTCAAAGGCTGTGGGGTAGTTTAACTTTTCTTCTTTCATCCATATAGTTGCCATCTAATTTTTCTCTTGCATATCTCATTCACAAATCACATAATACCAAACAGTTTGTCATTTATTTTTAATTCTCCTTTTACATTATCATTAAATTCTTTAATAGCATCTTCAATTCAATTATTGAAAAGCAAAGATAATAGACCACAATCATGTCTTACACTTTTTCTTATTTTAGTTCCATTTTCTTCTTTTTCCACAGTATTAATTAAAATTGTGTACAACTGATATATTATTCTTCTGTCTCCAAAGTCTATTTTTACATTTTGTAATGTTCTAAACATTATATACATTATTACATGATTGTATATATATCAATGAAAATCATTGCTATTTGTTTATAAGTGAGGTTCATAATTAGTTCCCCTAAATCAAAACTGATTTCTTCAGTCTTATTTTCAGTTAAGTCAGTAAATAATTTTGGTCTAAATTTTTTAATTATGTGAAAGTAAAGTTGTGCTCTTTTCATATTGTTTGCTTCATTTGCGCCGGGAGGGGAGGGGTATCATTTATAGTTTTTTCAAAATTTAAGGTCACGTCTCCAATTAAGTTCATTTCATTTAGCAATTTATATTATGATTATTTTTACTTTTTTTCGTAAGATTTTAATAATGCAAATGGAATTTCATCTATTCGTGATGCTCCCCCCCCCTCCCGGACATCATTTTTGCAAGTGCCTTTTTAAATTCAGACTTGAAATAATTGTTGGAGGGGGGAGGTGAACTGCGATGTTTTAAACGTTCTGAAATTATTGACGCAATTCTGTACATTTTTTTTTTATATTATTAAAAAGTAATAATTTTGAAATAAGCATATATATATTAACACTTATTTAAATCTGAAAATTTATAAATTTTCATCGTGGTAAATCTTAAGTATGTTTAATACTAAGTAATTTGAATGCGCAAAACAAGTTATCCATATTTACTTTATATAAAATGCTTCATTATTTTCAAATTTTTTATTCAATTTTATTTTGCAATGCAAATTATTTTAAGATTGAAAGCTGGTCTATAACTTAATTTACGTTTGTTTTTGACTGTGGATCTTTATAGATATATATTTTTAGATTAAATTCTATTTTTAAGTATTATGTTTTACCAATCTTTTTTTTTTTCATTATATTAATTTAATTTCTTTGTGTTGGATTAATGGTTTACATATATAAAGCAAACTTTTTTGAAAAAGAACAAATAAGAAAGGATTATATTATTAGTATTTAAAATTGAGGGAACTTTTTCTCTCTCCCATGTCATTTGTTTGCCATTAACTTATATCTTTTGTTAAATATTGATTTCCACTGCCTGAGTAAATTTAGTTTACAGTTCTTTTCCTTCTTTATAATCCTGTCATTATTATTGACTTAGCCTGAAAAATTGAGAAAGGGTTGAGGTACCTCAGCTCACTTGTGTTCATGCTGTCAAATAGAAAATCTAAGAGGGAAAAAATAGTAGCAGTGGTGAAAATGTCTGTCTGTAATTGAATGATACTTCAGGAGGTAGTTTGCTGGAGGTGGAAAGGCTTTGGTCTTCCCAAAATAACAATACTGCATTGTTTGCACTTGAGGACCCCAAGAGCAGTTATGGGGAGCTGAAATATTAGTTTTGCTTTCGTGGCTGGAAATTGTTCTGGTTCGTGTAAAACTTATTTTTAATTGTCAATCCTCATACTTGCTTGAAAGAGAAACGAGAATTAATATATATATAAAAATATTTTGTTAACATTTTTTTTATTTTTTTTTATTTGGAAGTTAGGTACGTATAGAATCATATTTTTATTTCAATTAAATTTGCATTTTCAAATTTTACGTTGACTTTGTATATTGTTTTTATTGTTTTCTCTTAAATATATAATAATAGTGTGTGTAGGCGGTTGATAAACTTAAATTTAAATCTCAAGAACAAATATTTTTTTTTATGTGTGAATATAAAATGTATTAATATTTAATGCATTGATTGCCAAATGTAAGATGGTCTATAGTTGACGTTTTTCTGGATATTTGGATATGTGTATTTAAGCTGCTCCGAAGCATATTTATTATTTGGAAATAAATTTCATCCTAACAATGATGGTCTCTGTCTTTCTTAGCATTATACATTTTTCTCATGGATTAGATTCTTTTATAATATGACCAAAATCATCCAAATTCAACCTGGTCATTTGTACTTAAAAATGTATATTTGCTTTTTTATTATATTCAAGAATATATTTAGCAAGTGGCATATTAAATAAAATTTTGAAAGAAATCAAATGTACATCAAGAATTAAAAAATAAGCAGCCATTCATTAGCATCTGACCTCAAGACAACTTCACAAAATAATTTGCTTCTAGGTTTCCTTATGAAATATCTGATAGATATATGATTTATGATTTTTTTTTAAACAAAACTCACCTTTTAGAGGTCTGAAAAAAAGAATAAAAATTGTATTACAATAAAAATACTTATGCACAAAATGGGATTAAGTGTAAAAATCATCAGTGAACACTTGAAAGTCTTTAGTTCAGAAAGAGCAGATTTATTATTAAATAATATATAGTTTCAATGTGTTTTGTGGAATTTATTTTTGAGCCCCTTATAAAAAATTAAATCAGATTGTTAGAGATGTAATGAAATCTAAATAACAAAATTCATTTCTGATTTTATTTATTTATGATTTCATTACTTTTAATTCAGAAATTTAAATTTTTTGTATTCACCCCCCCCCCCCAGGAAATAAAATGTATGCATTACTAATATTTTCATGACATCAATTTTTTTGTTTGTTTGTTGACTTTTCTCAATATGGTACAATAAGAAACTGTTTAGTTTAATCTATCCTCTATATTCTTTTATTATAGTCTTAAATTATATATGGCTTTAGTTTAAGATATCCTTTTTAGTTAGTTTTCTTCAACCATTTCACAAATTATGTATGTTGAATCATGTTTCTCTTTCTCATCTTTTCTATATGCATACTGTAATATCCCCATTCTATGTCATGTAGTTTGTCATTTCTTTGAATTTTACTTTACTAGATCTTTTAGTATGTTTTTTTTATAATTCATAACTATTATTAAACAACAGATTGAAATTACTCTCAATGAAGATTTTTAGAAATGTTTACACTTGGATAATTTTTTTTTTTTTTTGATGCATTATAAATTTTGATCTGTGTAATTTAGCACATTGATAGAATATTAGAAGTAAAAGTTAATGTTCCTGCATTGGCAAATTGAATAAAACAGTTGTGCCCAATATATTCATATGACTTTCCAAGCAACTAATTATATGATTATTACATTGTATTTTGATTATCATTCTAATTATTTACATAGTTTATAAAATTTTACACTATATTTGTAATGTTTGATTTTTATATTTTGTCTGAATATTAATCTTTCATTTTACATAACGATAGTTTGTTTGGGACAGATATTTACAATAGGCTAAATATTACACAAAGTATCTTTTAAGTTTGGTACACTAAAAAAAAAAAAATATGGAAATTATAAAAGGTAATTTTTTTTAGTACACAACTAATTTCAAGAGCTTTTGCTTTATAGATTACATTAGGTTTCAATAATGCATTATCACTGTATAAATACCAATATGAAACAAATCATCAAAGCAATTATGTATCACTAAATTATTTATTTACATATTCAAATTAATATAATTTAAAATGGCAGGTGCATAATAATGAGAAACGTTCTCTTCCCTGTGATATATAAACTAAATTTGTACAAATAATTTGTCAATTGAAATATCAGGCTCATAATAAAATCAAGTCCTGATTTAAGCATGGTCAGTAAAGATTAAAAAAATATTAAACTTTCTGAAAATTTGTAGCTACATGAAATAAATTCCAAGTTTTATCCAGATATGAACTCATGATATGAATGTGACAACCTAGTCCACTAATCTACTACATCATAAAGTGATTTTTTTACTTAATTAGTCCAATTCCTTCCATTCTTATTTTCTGATTTGTTTTACACTATTTGGTTGATAATTATTTAAAACAAAAAGAATGCATATATTAAATTTAATTTTATTTATTTATGTTGTTTATTTTTACAAATAGAAGTTAATAAATTTGACCATAATATTAATAATGAAATTCATGGTTTAAATTTGATCTTGATTTGCATGAAACTTACTACTTAACATCATCACCAGATTTTAAAACAAAATTTAATAGATTTAACACAAATCCACATACATTTGTCCACATTAAAAACAAATTTAGAATAAAAAAGAATTCGTTCATTTTTTTGAAGAGTGTTTACACTAACATTGTTGGTACATTTATATCTGTTGTTCTTATGTGCAACTCAGTTTTTAAATATTTTTAAATTTTAAATATGATTTTTTTAGAGTATTATTCATTTATAGAATTAAATTTAAAAAAAATCCAAGTTCAATTTATTGAGTTTTAATATAAAATTAAGATTTTATATAGAAGTGAAAGGTTGGTCATTTCCAAAAACTTTCACTAGGTGTAATAATAGAAAATATCAGAATTCAAAAGGACTAAATGTGTAAGGAAATTACTGAAAAATATAATTTGTCTTTTGTAAATACTGAAAAAATAACTCTGAAAATCCTGGAGTCTACTAATCTACCTTTCAGTGTTGCTACCAGTTTTTTTTTTTTTTTGTATTATAATACAATCTATCAGGGCATTGTGAGCTTGCTTTAAGATTCATATTTATGTGACATTCATATCAGGTTCATACAATATTGGCATCTTCAGATTTTTTTAAATTTATAATTTTAGTTCCCATTTCTACTCAAAAAAAAAAAATGATTCAGTAAACTCATCTTATAGATAACTGCAAAATAGCAAAGAAAAGCTGAAGTAATAGATGTGCTAAAATAATGCACGGAAAAGGAGATACTTTGTAGCTATTAGATTATAATATGTGCTTAAAAGTTGTTGTTGTTGTTTTTTTTTACAATTTTGATTTATAGTTATAAAATGTTGAAGATTGAATCTAAAATAAAGCAAGTGATTGGAAGTGATGTAAAGAAATATAAGAACAGTATTGTGAATAATCAGTCAGAATAGGAAAATAATGTATTAATTTAATACTGATGATTATATAAAAATTAAAGAAGTTAAATTGGGGAAGGTTGTCATTACATAGCAAGAAAAGCTGATGATTGGTGGCACTTTAATGTGGAAAGATGAAATTTGTTCTATAATCATAAAATGGAAGACCTTTGTTTATTAGAGAAAAGATATTTTGCTGCAGTGGTCTGCCACTAATTAATGATAACTGTGCAAATCTTATTTTACATATTTATCAGAAAATCCGCTTTTATGATAAAGTAGATGCAAGCAAACTCCTTTGCCTTTTTAATGATTTTATTTTTTTTTTGCTTAATATGTTATATTTAGCATTTATAATAAATATATTCACAATAATAAGTACGTTTTTTTTATTTACAATATTACCTACATTTAAGTAATTATTTTTTCTTCTATATATAATATTAATATGTATAGAATACTTGTAATAAACTATGAGTTTTGAATTGAGAAAGCTACATCAACATTTTTTATCACTGTTATCTTTCCTTCAGCATTTTTCAAGCAGAGGTTTTAATTGACTAAAAAGCTGGCATTCACAGACTACTGTAAATGCAAATGACATTTGTGTCTTTGGATTAATTTCAGCTCTGCTTGTTTCGAAGTTACATGCTATGGGAAATTAATGCTGTATCATATGATCAAATTTGTCAAGTTTCTTTTTTCATAGCAGGTTGCTTGCTAATTATTCTAAAAGACATTACCATTCAACAAATCATCAGACAGAAAGAAAAAAAGTAGGATTACATTGGTGATTACTTTTTTTATACATTCTAGTTGTAAATTTTAAATGGGCGATAAAAATAATAAATACGTTAACTAATAACAAAATAATAAGTATTATATTATAATTATTTTACTACGTATACACAGCCAGCATTATATATATATACATTGCATCTTACACGAAATATTTTTTTTTCTACCTATTTTCTTTCCTTTTTTCTCTTTATTATTTATTATGATATCTGCTGGTAAGTCTATTGAATTCTAAATTGTCTTTTATCATTAATGTTGCTCTGTGGTTAATTAATAAAAAAACGTAATCATTGCCCATCTAGTGTTCATTGTAAATAATGCCCCAAATTAGTGAAGTATAGTGGTACAGTGATCGATTCAAGAGCTAAAAGGTCTGGATCACACTTTAATTCCGTCACTTCCAGTGTCCTGAACAAAAATCATTCAATTATTATATTGTGAAGTAATAACATCTATTGTTTTTTGTTCTTTTAAATCTTTTATTGGGGGGCACATTTTTGATTATTTTATTAAAAAATATTTTTTTAAAAATGAATTATATGCATTATAAATAAAAATGATATTGGTATTTATGAAAGCACAAAAGTGAAAATGTCAGTCAGTTAAAATAATTGGCTGTTGGAAATATTATTATTACAGGGAAGAAGGTTTCTCTAATAGTATGAATGTCTTTTTTTTTAAAAAAAAACTCATCTTTTATGCAGTAATATAACTGAAACACAGGCTTATTCTATACCTGTGTCTACATATGTAATATATAGGGTATATGAGCACAGACTTTCAGATGACCCATCATTCTCCACTCTATCTAATAACTCTGATACACTCAAGCACATATATGCTGAAAAGATAAATAATCACCAATATACGTATTTCATGCTAAACCAGCAATCATCAGTTGGTCCAGATTATCATCTCCCACACATATATACTATAAGTGCTCAGATATATACTAAGATAGACAATCTTCATACTTTAATGGACAGGCTCCAATCTACAATACACTCCAACTCTACAACCGTCCATCCAATTGAAAATCTGATGATGGAATGCTCGAAGGCCACCCTGAGGCCAAGATTCTTGTCACATCCATGTTGACCTAAGGTCAATCTGAACCCCACATGTACAGGACATAATCCATTTAATACATATGCAAGGATGGGCAGACATCTCTCCAATGTAAGAATCTCGGCCTCAGGGTTGCCTTCGAGCATTCCATCATCAGATTTTCAATTGGATGGACGGTTGTAGAGTTGGAGTGTGTTGTAGATTGGAGCCTGTCCATTAAAGTATGAAGATTGTCTATCTTAATATATATCTGAGCACTTATAGTATATATGTGTGGGAGATGATAATCTGGACCAACTGATGATTGCTGGTTTAGCAGTAATATAGCAACTTCTGCAACAAGATATCCTTTTATTATTATTGTTCCACTATAAACTGTCTATGATAACATCTCTGTAATCAGTATACACTACTCATGTTTTTATTTTTTTCTTTACTAGTTGTTTCTCATTCCTTATATTTTGAATTTATATATATTGTATCTTTTATTTATCAGCTTTATCATTTTATCAGTTTTTGTGAGGGTTTAAAATGCATCTTGTTGATTTTGTATACACCAGTAATTATAATAACATAATTATGAGATTATGCTTTCTTTCTAAAGCCTAATAGATGATAAATGTTGTCAATGTAATTATTTTTTATATGCCTCATCTTAGTTAGTCTAGTATTCTGTTATTATTTGTGCATTTTTCAGGAAAATTTTAATATATACTTTGAGGCCCATAATATATTAATGGATTTTTTTGATTGCAAGTTTTGGATAATTTCTAATTAAATCTATCCTCATTTGATTATTAGAAATTTCTCAATCACTGGAAGAAGTAAGCAGATCTACTTTCGTTTGTTTATTGGAAATTTCTCAATCACTGGAAGAAGTGAGCACTTTAATATGATTAGTCAAGATTCATTTTGCATGTAATATTTTCTTAAATATTCATCATAAAATCTATCATAAGTTTTTTATTGCTCACTATTTTGACATGTTCTAAAAAAGTATTTTGCATGTGACTTTTTTGGTGTTATTCAGTGATATTCAAATTTTAATTCTTGCAAGTTTGTCACTTATAGTTTGATACTAATACCAATTATAATACCTGCAGAAATATTTCTTAATGAGAAATTCAATGATTGCAACATTGTTGAAATGAGGTGTCAGCCATTTTTATGGAAGTGTGATCATGTGATTGAAGTAACTGGTGTTATTTTTTAGTTAAATAGTGGGATAATAAAAGGAACTACTAATCATATATTTTGTTACATAAATTTGGTCATAATATAACATTGACCATATTTTCATTTCAATTCTTGTAACAAGTAAAATAATTATTTTATAGTATTTTAAACATTTAATCTATATAATAAAAACAATTTAACAAAATTTAATTTCAAGATTGTATCATATTACTTAGAATTTATATTAAAACTACATAGTATAGAAATGCATATTGCATTAATTGTGTGTTTAATCATTTTAACAAATTAAATTAAAATATTATAATGTTTATTATAAAACTAAATGATTTTTAAAAAAGAATGAACTTTTTAAAATATATATTGTACTCTTTCTTTAAAGGAAAACCTACTGAACAAAAGAATCCAACTAACTAGGATATAACAATATTGAACTGCAGTTGGATTACATAAACAATGATTATTAAAATAATACTGTTCTGACTAGCTCAAGATACATTACTAAGATACAATATCTAATAAAACAATATTTTTTAATAATTAAATATAAGAAGACTTATTAAATAAAGTACTATAACACTTAAATTCATAATAAATAATTATGGTTCCAACTAGAATACTCGATCTATTCATTTCAATAATAAATTCAATTTATAACTAGTTCGTTATTATAAACAAATATGATTCTTTTAAAAATAATAACTACAATTATGAAACTCTTGACATGACACATTCAGTAAGGTCATCATCATTATCAACCATTATCAATCCACTGCAGGATGAAGGTCTCTCCAAGTTTAATCCATCTTCTCCGATCTTTAGCTTCTCTTCTCCACATCACCCCTACACATTTTCTTATTTCATCCATCCATCTTACATGTGGTCTTTTTCTGGGTCTTTTACAATCTCTTGGAATCCAGTTTAAAATTTCAATTGTCCATCTATTATCATCTCTTCTAGCAATATGTCCAGCCCAACTCCACTTCAATCTTTTAATTTTTTCAATGAGGTCAGTAACACCTGTTTGTTCTCTTACCCATACATTGCGTTTTCGATCTCTTCTTGTTACTCCCAACATACATCTCTCCATACTTCTTTGAGTGGTCTGAAGTCTCTGTATTGATCTTCTATTAAGTGTCCAAGTCTCAGATCCATAAGTAAGAACTGGTAAAACACATTTATTAAAAACCTTTCTTTTTAAACACATAGGCATATTTCCTTTTAATATCAAGTTATTTCTACCAAAAGCACTCCAACCAAGTTTAATTCTATGATTAATTTCCTCTATTATGTTTCCATCTGTATTAATAATCTGACCAAGGTATTTGTAACTCTTAACTTCTTCTAATTCATCATAATCAATCTTTATTTTTATATTTTGAGCAAATCGATTAAACATTACTTTAGTCTTTTTAACATTTATCTTTAGTCCTACTTTCCTACTTTCATCTGATAACTCCTGCAACATTTCCTGCAGCTCGGAAGCATTATTTGCAAAAACAACTACATCATCTGCGAAATCTAAATGACTTAAATAATCTCCATTTACTTTCACTCCTTTAGTTTCCCATTTTAATCCACAAAATACTTCTTGCAGCACTGCTGTAAAAAGTTTTGGAGATATGGAGTCACCTTGTCTTACACCTTTCTCAATGTTGACTTTCCCAGTATCATTATGTAATCTAATTGTTGCTGTTGCATTTTTATAAATATTCTTTAAAATATGACAATATCCTGGATCTATACCTTGATGATCCAATGCTTTAATCACTGAAGAAATGTTTATAGAATCAAATGCCTTTTCATAATCTACAAATCCAAAACATAATGACAACTCATATTCATTTGTCCTTTCTATAACTTCTCTCAATACTTGAATATGATCTACTGTACTAAAACCACTTTTAAATACAGCTTGTTCTCTTGGTTGGTGAAAATCCAAGGTTCTCTGTAGACGAGTTGTAATTATCTTGGTAAAAGTTTTATATAAAACTGATAAAAGGCTGATAGGTCTGTAATTTCTAATATCTTCTTTATCACCTTTTTTAAATATTAATATTATTACTGCATTCTTCCAATCATCCGGTACATCTTTATCATTTAGACATTTGGTATATAACTTTGCTAATATTTTTTCTGTTTCTTCACCTGCTTCTTTTAATATATCAATTATAATTCCATCATTACCTGGAGCCTTTCCTTTTTTCATACATTTAATTGCATTTCTCACTTCTTCATTTAAAATTCTGGGCAATTCGGAAGGTGTAATAGATATAGGAGGTACTTGTTCTTTATTACTATATAATTCTTGATAAAAATCTTCTACCAATTTCATAATGTCATCCCTCTTTTTAGTAATAATTCCATCTTTTTTCCTTATTGCAGATATAAATTTCCTACCAATACCAAAATGTTGTTTTACATTCTTAAGACTTTTATTTTCTTCTACAGCTTTTCTTGCTAGTTCACAGTTATACTTTCTTATATCATTTTCAACTCTTTTCCGCACCATTTTACAAAATTCGAGATATTCAATTCTTTTTAATGCATCATTCTTGCATATCTTCATATTCCTTCTTTTCTTCATAAGTTCTCTAGTCTCAGTAGAAATTTTATTAGTCAATTGCTGCTTTTTTCTACCAGCTATCTTTGTTGCAGTTTTTAAAAGTGTATCAGTTATTTTCATATTAATTTCATTCAAATCTGAATCATGTTCAAAATCTACTAATACTTGAAACCGATTTGTAAGTTCTAATTTAAATTCATTAGAATGTTTCTGAAGATTAGGAATATCAACTGTAAATATAGTTTTTCTTAATAATTTTGTCTCTCTAGTTTTACATTAACATGTATCTTACCCCTTACTAATCGATGATCACTTCCTGTGTTAAATTTATTAAGAACATTACAATCTTGAAATATGTATTTCCTGTTAGTCAAAATATAATTCAATTCTGCTGTACCTTCATTTGGATGCTTCCATGTCCATTTCCTTCTAACATTTTTCTCAAAAAAAGAATTCATAATATAAAGTTTTTCCTTCTCTGCAAACTCCACAAGTCTATGTCCTCTCTCATTTCTATTACCATAACCAAAATTACCTACAACACTTTCATCTTTCATTTGTTTACCAATTCTAGCATTAAAATCTCCCATAACAATTTTAAAATGTTGTTTACTCTGATCAAAAGCCTTTTGTACATCCATATAAAAATCTTCTACTACTTCATCACTGTGAGAACTTGTTGGGGCATAAACCTGAATTATCTGCATTTGATATCTGCTATTAAGTTGTATAACTAATCTTGCCACTCTGTCTGATACACCATCAATCTCCACAATATTGTTCTTCCACTTTTATTTATAATGAATCCTACTCCACTTGTATTTCCAATATTTGTGCCTTTATAATAGAGCATATGTCCACTTTTTAAATCAATTGTCTCTTCACCTTTTCTTCTAACTTCACAAAGTCCAATAATATCCCATTTAATATAAGAGAGTTCTTCTTCTAATTCTTGCAATCTTCCTTCACTTGAAAGTGATCTGCAGTTGTAAGTACCTAAATAAAAAGTCGTCATCAAATGGCAGCCTGGGTCCGCCTCCAGGATATTCTTAGCACCCTCCGCCTTCGGCCACCAACCGCTGCCTTGGTTGGTGACTTTACAGCCTCCTGGGATTAAGGGCCATGCTTTATTTTTGTCTGTCATAATTGTATAATTGGGAAAAATCTTTATCATTTACACAAACATTCATTCTGCCTTATCAGGCACTGAGAAGAAAGACCATGGTGTTTCTTGATCTTAAACTCAGAGGTAAAAAGCCAATAAACTCACCACGCTGGCTAATGCGTGTTGGTGAGCAGCCCATCCATGTTCGTATACTATATGAATAAACATATAGTAATAACAGCTGCAACGACAAGAACATATGGAGTGGACATTAGGAATTTGCCCTGCTCGGTTCCTTTAAGGCCTCCAAGAGGAATCAAAGGGTCTCCTTTCAGTTATTAGCAAACTCCTTTCTGCAGCCT
>JAQFVV010000418.1:544289-638347 GCA_028023455.1 Epiperipatus broadwayi | reverse complement strand
TATATATATATTAATGAGAATCTGTTACTTTTTAATCGCTTCACTCTCTAATAATATTTGAAACCCCCAAACATGGATTCAAACCCAACTATTTAATTATGACCTACAGAAGTGAAGTTATATACCAATGCGTGTGATTGTTTGTGTATTTGAAAACTTTAAATTCATTTAACATTAAGTATGCATAAAAACAATTACTATATTTTCATTAAGGTAAACAATCATACGTATAGTGTCAAGGTGAAAATTAGATCAACTTTAATAATTGTAAAGCGTTGCATAATGTATATTTTATCCATACATGTATTTTCATGTATGTAGAGAGAAAGTTCGGGGAGGGCAACGAAAATTAATGAAATAAAAGACTTACCGTCTTCCAAATTATAAAGAAATTTGTTTTATTGTAATATAGATTTATTTAAGCGTCATGATTAGTTAACGTTGATTCCTCGGGTCTATTTTCGCTTAAAGTAGACCAAAACCAACTCTCGAACTTGATCTCATTTGTAGTCCAAAATATACTGTATCATTGTAGTTGTTAAAACATCCGGGAATTAGATAAAAACTAACTCTCGAACTTAATCTAGTTTGTAGTCCAAAATATGCTGTATCATTGTAGTTATTAAAACATCCAGGAATTACCCAGCTGCTGTGATAACGGTATAAATGCAACCACATTTTCTAGCAAAGGAGGAGACATGTCATTTTTCTAACGCATTGCTAAGGGAAGTCACGCCCCTCTGAGCAGCAACATGACGGGCTAATAAAACATAGATTTGCTTCCCCGGATCTCTCCAAAAATCTAACCCCGATGCCTAAATACTCGGAAACCATCGTTCATCAATTGCTGCCAAAATGAACTTAATATTGAATAAAGAATGGACCGAAACCTTAATTTCGTCAGTTTGTAATAAATTAATTCCTTTATCAAACCTGGAACCAACACGTGCACTTCGACTGGAAATTCATCGGAAAGAAAAGTAATTCCTTGCCGTATAAGCGAACTTTCATCTTAAATAACCTTTTTCTATTGTAAAATATAAATGTAATATTTTAGTTCTGAAATCTCTCCTAATATAAAAATGTAATCACTTATTTTGTGATCGGTAGTGCTAAGCCGATTAACTGCCTAAATAACGACCTCTTTTCGTTGTTTTATTATTTCTGTTTGTTGTATATTTCAACTGTAATTCTCACTTTCAAACTTGATTGCTAGGTTCTCACTTTCTCTTGTATTTTTATTTTAATGCGGCAATGTTTATTTAATATTATGCAAGTCATATCAATTTTTAGTATGCTAATAACTCGATGTGGCTAATCAATCCCTATTTATTTTTGCTATTCTGCCATTGCGGAATATTTACAATAAAGCGTAGGAGTATTCACATTATAAAATTTGCCTGATCGAGAGATTTTCCTAAATTATGTTTTAATAATGAATATTATGCTTTTCACTACTGTTTAAATAAATGATTTACTATTGCTCCATATTATTGATTAACATGATGAAAATTGATTATTACATAACTTTAATTCAGACCCTTGTGTCTAGATGATTCATTGTACTAAATGGCTAGCCATCTAACGATAATTCAGTCACTTGTTCTCGGGTGGGTTAATATGCTTTTAGCGAAGGAATTGTAATGTTTTAATATTTATCCTTAAGATATTGAATAAATTCTTTAAGTAAGTTGTAGGCCCGTTTGGGACTGCTTTTTGATCATTATTTCATTACGTTAGACTTAATTAGTATTTTAGGCTGTATAAATCAGGGTAAATCAAACCTGACAGCTTTTAGAACGTGTCCGCGGTGATAACATTCCTAATTCAGAAATGACGTTGTCATGCGTTTTCGATAATGGAATACTTATAAAAAGCACAATTCTCGACAGGCGTGGAGGCCCCAGCTCTTACAGATTGTCTTAGGTTAGGTAGCACTGCTATAGGTTAACATCCTCACGAGTTGGAACCATAGTATCCTGCCAACCAATTCCCAATGATATCCGTCACAAATGCGGATAAGATTAATTTTCTTCGCTCCCAAATAAATGAAGCTCATCGTCCACTCAGGCCTTGTCATGCAGTTCACATGTTATTGTTCCTATCCTTTCATATGGTTCAGATGTCTATCGCCGTAATGATATAATTTCCCTAAGTCATCCCAAAACTCTTGTTATAGTTTAAATTTAATTAACTTTAGTATATATACATTATCAACATAGCGCTATCCATCCTTCGTTCAGTCGCTATTAATACATCATTAATTAACTATTGAGAAAATCTATAAATGTAGACTCTTACGATAATTTCAAAATGATCATTTTTCCCCATTTCTCTTCATAGATAAGAAATAAATGAGTCATCTCATAGGGTTCCGCAACAATTGATTTATAATTAATGTACCTTCCATGAAATCCAAATGTAATCATATGTTGAATAAAACAAACCTTCGTACTGTTATTAAGTTTGATCATATTCTGTGTAATTTAAAATCTTATAAGCATTCATTCTAAAAGCTATTGTCATGGGTTATTTTCCTTAATTTAGAAATATCATAACGTGAGCAATATCAACCCGTTAAATCACATTAGCATATTAAGCCGCAGATTTCAAATAATTAATTTATCATTATGTATATTTCTTGGTGCATATCCATCAAACCTTGTTATGTTATCCGGTTTGACATCGAAGGCCCAAGCGACCAGAAGTGAAACCTAAATCTAGTGTTCAAGATATATATGTTCTAATTCATTGTAAATCTCCATATCTAGTGATTCACATGATTAATCAATTATTATCAATATCACGTTTAATAAATTCACATTTAATAAGCTATTTTTTTGGATATTTTTGTTGGTTTGTGTGTGCACGTCTATCATTACTTTGCGTTATCAATTAGTTAAGCCGTAGGTCTCTTGTATCTTTGCTGAACCTTCCTGGGCTGGAGTAAATTGAAGGGTAGGCTGCTATCATCAGAAATGTTTGTAATGTGATAGACTTGGGAAGTGGGCAATAGGGCGGAGTTCATGAGTATCCCTGATCTGTGTATCTTGTATATGATTTAACTCTAGGTACTTTTGCTTAGGTCCTAATTCTTGTTAGACGAACATACAATTCTGACCGGTACAATATATATATATATAACAAAAAAGTACTCTGAAATTTTGTGTAGGGGGATGATCCTTTGATATGCCATTGTCAACTTTTGTTTAAATTTACAATTCAAAATCTATATTTTATAATCTCATAATCATAATTCAAAAGAGGCAAAACACATTGATTAAAAACATTTCATTTTAAGCACAAATATATTGTAACGTTTCTCGTATTACTAGGCCACTATACGCCTCAAATTTATATTTGAGCGTGAGTTGATCAAGCTGTATCAAAAGAAAAAAGAAAGATGTATTTCTATTCTCAACACAGCTATTTTTCCTGATCAACTTCAGCCTATTAATTGTTACAAATTGTGATATTGACAAAATCAACTTTTAATTTTATTTACTATGGGCGCCAGAATTCCTAAGAATCCGCTGAAATATGTCGCCAGCACCTCTCGCAAGTTGTAAAACAAAAAAAAATAAAAAGATTTTTATTATATATATATATTTTTTTAAGGGGCGGTAATTCTACCGTAATGAGAATTAATGATTTTTAAGATTATTATTCCTGGGCTTATTCAAACATATTGGCAAAGGTAAATTACATTTTTAAATCTTATTAAACTACTAATAGATTTAATAATAAACAATAATAATTACTATTAATAACGCACAAATGAAAATTGGTATTAGAAATATTTTTATTCTAATAGACAAAAAAATATTTGAAATAAATTACTTATCAAGTTAATTAGAGAGAACACCACTCAGGGCGTGAATCAATTAATAAAAGAACAATTTTACGATTACTGTTCATATTTAAATTTCTTCTAGAAATTTCCTTAAAAAAATTGAATGTCTCTTGTACAAGAAAATTAATGTCTCTATCGGGATTGTTTAAACATACTTTTAGAAATTGTTTGAAAACGTTTAATTTGGTCACAATCTGGAGTAATGAAATATAACTTACCGGTAAGTTTTGTGAATTCAGTAGTAGATAACTATGCATAGTTTTTTGGGTAGAATGAGCTTGGCCTTTTGGTTATTATTTGATCTTGTGGTCCATTCTCCTAGTCGGTCACGAAAGCTTTTCTGGTATACATCTTCAGGCACGATGTTTTCAGAAGCTCCGGTTCACTCCGACCTGCCGAATTACTTCAGTGTAGAGCGATCTTGGATATATTATTGTTATCCAAGACCAAATAGAGAAACCAATGAACAAGATGTCCTTCAAACTGATCTCTGCCTTTTATACTCTCTAGAGGCCCAATTTTCTGACTTCTGCGCATATCTTTTGTTTGTCCAAATATCCGTTGATAATCTTATATATTCTTTATAAAATTTATGTTACAAAGTCTCTATTTTTTTCAGCATAATTCTGCCATCTTTAATTAGTTGAAATATTTTTACTTTCTCTTATCTAGATTGGTAATTTGTGTCTTTTGTTCTCTCCAATTCTAACTTTTATTTCTATTTACATAAAAAAACGAAAGAATAATTTAACTTTCATTGTACGTTATTTTTTTTTAAAAAAAAAATTAGTCAAAAAAAAAATCTAAATTTACTTTTATTTTTTAGCTTCTACCAAATGCCAATATATTTGCAACGTATATAAATAAACGTTACAATATATATATATATATATATATATAATAGGATATTAAAGAAAAGCTTAGGGAAATATAAATAAAAGCTAAACCAGTCATAAATAATTCTCTGCCAAAGATCTCATCATCAACTTCTTAGAAAAACAGTGGAAAAGACATTACCTATCAGTTTTGTCAACTTTTACCTAATGAGTTTTTTTTTATATAGTATAGCTATAAGAATTTATAGATACCCATTTATCCAACAAGTGAGTAACTGTTTGTTTTGGCCATAGGTTAACTATGTGTGGGAAAAAATATAATATAGATGATCATAATGGCCAACCAAGCTTTAACACTAATTCTACTACAGCTGTTTTATGAGAAAAATCAATTCTAATTTTATTTTTATTTTTTATCAACAAATTGTCTTGCACTTGGCTATGACTAATGGAAGAAAACATTCCATATGGTACATTGGGATAAATATTTTCATTATTCCAATTATATAAATAACAATACAATAACTCCCAAGTCTAACTTCTGAGACTTAAAATAAACTGGTGTGGATAAATTCTCATCACCAAAAATAAGGGAGATACAATACTTTGTTTTTTATACTCTAATTCATAAAATACAACAATCAGAGCTGGAGGATTCAATCTACTCCTAATAAATACTTCAATAAATGAAAGGGGGGAGAGTTTTCTCTAACCCATACAATATACTACATTATCTACACCATGTCAAATATTCAAATAACTAAAATGGGAACGATTTCTCAATCCATAAGATAGTATACAACATAACTAACTTCATTCTACACAGCCACTAAAAACTTTTCTATCCATGCATAATAAATAACAATAAATTTTTAATCTTTCAATTTCAATTGGCACATTCTCACCATCTGAAACCGATGGTCTTAAATCATTTTTTACTTTCAATTTAAACATTATTGTCGCTGGATTCAATAACAGACATGCACATATAAGCATAATAATGCACAGACAATTTTAAATCCCAGTAGGTAAAGGACAACTGTAAAAATATCAATTAATAACTGTAAAAGCAATAATAAATAAATATTTCATATCTAATAAGTATGATATTTTAACTTGGAAATATACTAATTATGGTCAGAAAAATAAGGCAAAACTAATTTCAATTGGCAAGGTAAGACAAACTAATTTTTTAGTGCATTTCCATTAGCACAAAAATTAAAATATAATTTTGGTCTAAGATAAACGACAAATCTTTAAATTCTGGGTTAAATAATTATTGAAAATAATTATTGTATAATCTATTGGAAACACAAACATAAACTATAAAATTTTGTGTAATGAGCTTTTTTATAAAAAGAGCTGTTCACCCCTTCAACATCAAAAGTATGTCTTGATTTTTAACTTGCACATATAGTAATATAAGCACACAGTAAAAATTTATTAGAATAATAAAAAAATACATCATATAATATTTCCTTCTTATTATACTTTTAATGAAACGTTCTTGAAGAAACAATAATAATATAAAAATATAAATCATAAAACAACTTTAAACTCTCTATCTGTTGAATAACAAATAATAATAACAATCACAAAAGTATTTTTTTTCTTCTAGGTTAAAAACAAATGTTTATTTACAGTTTATAAAGGATGTCTCTCAGTCATATATTAAATAATGATAATAACTTGCACAAATATAAATATAGATGAACACATAACACATTTCTGCAGGAAGACAAATAATATTATTTTTGATTCGGAATAGCAGTATTCAATGTTCTCAGCAATTATATAATGAAACCGCTGTTAACATTATGTCTGAGAATTCTTTATTAATTAAACAATAGACGTTTTCTTACAATGTAGGTAAAGCAATAATTTATCATTTCATTCCTTCATTATATTTCAGCATTTGTTTTATATTTTCATAGGTCATACATTAAAACATATAATTAGTTAACTTATAAAATTCACTTCAATTCCCAGAAGTTTGTTGATAATATTTTAAATAAAGAAATTCCCACCACAAATGAGGATAACATTGCATAAAAAAAATCATATTCAGTCTTTTCTATTTTATATGTTCATTTTTCATAGTAATTGGGGATAAATAGATAAATACTAAACAATCCATTAAATTACACATTTATTCTTGTTTTTCATATATAACTAGTCAGACAAGTGTTCCAACAATATTGATAATAAAAATAATTATCCATATGCATAACCTCCCATCTCAACTTTCTTCTTTCATATTTAACAAAATTTTAATATTAAGAGTTTCTAATATGTCTAATAAATAGTTTGCACATTTTCCATAATAATAAAAGAATTCACATGCTTCAGATGCTCCATTAATGTTAGCATTAAATTTTAATGAAAATAATCTTGAAATGTACACTGGCATTCTTCTTACTTCTTTAAAATTATGATTAAGGTTTAAATAAAACAAATTTAAAATACAAGTATGCATTTCCATTTTTTTCCCATATTAGAAATTACATTTAAATAATTTATAGTGTAGACACACATACATATTTTAATAATGATTTGAGAATTTAAACAGTTAATTAACAGCAAAGATTGATATAACTTGTTACGGTCATTTTACATTTCCATATTCAGAAAACAATAATACTTTTCACTTTCAAATTTGGGTTTTGGAAGAATGTACTATTAAAACATTGTTTAGAAAGTGAATTGGAGTTCAAGCAGTAGTAGAAAATTTAGTCAGCAGCCCACTTAGAATTTAATGAGCCCTTTTTATAGATCCCAGAACATTACCCAAGCATCTATTCTTCCAATAATCCAAGGTCATTTAAAAGTTTAAAGTTCTTTAGACACAGAATTGCTCCACCCATTGCGCTGAATTTTTTAATTAGGAGAATTTTATGCAAGAAACTTTGTTGTCTTGAAAAACAAAGAAAGAAGAAAAAAAATCATTTTGTCTGTCAAATAAAAAAAATATTAAATATTAAATTGAACTAAGAATTAAATATTCTGTATTTCTAAAGTAACAGAATAAAATTAATGACAATTATTTTAACAAATAAAATATTTTATAGTATAATTATTGTTTAATAATTCACCAGTCAAGTGATCCATGAAATCTTTTAAAATATAATTAAGCTGTTTTTTTAAACTATTAGTTGTAAAATTAGATATTTGGATATGAGACATGATATTTGATGGTTTAATGAAGTACACAAATGAAAAATGAAGTTGAACAATGACATAGACATACATGAATATTTACAAATAATGTACAACAGGTACTAAATGGATATGACTGAAATGACCATTTTAATGATGATGAGCTAAACATATAATTCACTATTTACACTCTTGATTAAATTATTATAAGCAAATAAACTAGAGAATTATCTAAACACATATCAATACTGTTCTACAGACAAATAAAATAAATTAGAATTAACTCAAACTAGACTGACTACTTTTGTGACAAGCCATCCCCCCATTCCTATCATTAATTATACACTAAAGTATGATATTAAAAACCTACAAATTTTCAAATTACATCTATAAATGCGTTTAAGCATGGTTTCAGATCGTTAATATTTTTTTTTTAAAAAAGTTCAAGTTATTTCATTTTTTAATAAGATGGCGTCAGATGTTACTGATACAGTACTACATAATTATAGTTACTATTTTTGGTGTCAAACAAGATTGTTACAGTATATATATATCCTACCAAAACATTGGTATGTAACAAGATTGTTACAGTATATATATATCCTACCAAAACAATGATGAAATGAGATTCCAAAAGAAGTAATTCTCACCAATTAAATAAATTGATAAACAATGAACATAGTAACTAACATAAATCTATAAATTATAGCTAAGGAATAAATTGAAATATCTATATAATTTACTCTATTAAAAACATCAATTATTGTCAAGATCTGATCTAACACTTGAAAAGTAATAGCCAATATACTTATTTTTATCATTGTATAAAAAAATTGATTTGATAATGCCACACATATAGAATCTAGATAATAATATCATGTAGTAAAAATGATAAAACATCTCAGGATTGGTAATAAAACAAATTAAATATATTTTGTTTTCACATATTGTTGAATAACTGAATGATATCCTAGAAGATTATAGGAGAAATACATTTCCATTATAAGTTAATGTATCCTAATGTACCATTATAACAATAGTTATGATAATTAAAAACATATTAAATTAAAATAATACAAGCATGAAACAATAAAATTTAATAGACCAGAGTTTAAAGCTAGGATGGCATATGAATACCAACAACAGAAAAATAAATTTTAGGCCATTCTGATATTCATCAATAAATGAAATTTTAAAATCATCTTCAAAAAATTATTCAACTCCCATGAATATAATAATTTAAACAATATGCAGTCTTAAATAAACTTAATTTTTAAACAAAATCAAACAAATAACTTGAATTAAAATTCAATTCAAATCTTTGGAACTGCCATTTTAATGCAACTTTGCATTTTCAAATTTGGATCTGTATTTGTAAATGGTACTGTATATCTAATTTGAATAAAGATTTCTAGAACATAATTAATAATTAATGAACCATGATATCATATAGATACAAAGTCTAAAATTTAATAATAATAAAACCAAATTTATTAACAATTAACATTACTTCACATTACACATAATTAATAAATAACATTTTACATGAAAGTAATTTGCCAAACATGGGTAGTGGTATACATGATGAATTTAAAAAATAAAACAAAACAAGTGATTATCCCTTTTTTTAAAAATCAATCCATTATTTATAATGTTATCAATCCCGTGCAGGATCAAGGTCTCTCCAAGTTTAATCCATCTTCTCCGATATTTAGCTTCTCTTTTCCACAACACCCCTGCACATTTTCTTATTTCATCCATCCATCTCGTATGTGGTCACTTTCTGGGTCTTTTACAATCTCTTGGAATCCAGTTTAAAATTTTAATTGTCCATCTATTATCATTTCTTCTTGCAATATGTCCAGCCCAACTCCTGTTTGTTGTCTTACCCATACATTGCGTTTTCGATCTCTTCTTGTTACTCCCAACATACATCTCTCCATACTCCTTTGAGTGGTATGAAGTCTCTGTATTGCTCTTCTATTAAGTGTCCAAGTCTCAGTTCCATAAGTAAGAACTGGTAAAACACATTTGTTAAAAACATTCTTTTCAAACACATAGGCATATTTCCTTTAAGTATCAAGTTATTTCTACCAAAAGCACTCCAACCAAGTTTAATTCTATGATTAATTTCCTCCATTATGTTTCCATCTGTATTAATTATCTGACCTAGGTATTTGTAACTGTTAACTTCTTCTAATTCTTCATAATCAATCTTTATTTTCATATTTTGAGCAAATCGATTAAACATTACTTTAGTCTTTTTAACATTTATCTTTAGTCCTACTTTTCTACTTTCATCTGCTAACACCTGCAACATTTTCTGCAGCTCTGAAGGATTATTTGCAAAATCAACTACATCACCTGCAAAATCTAAATGACTTAAATACTCTCCATTAACTTTCATTCCTTTAATTTCCCATTTTAATCCACAAAATACTTCCTGCAGCACTGCTGTAAAAAGTTTTGGAGATATGGAGTCACCTTCCTTACACCTTTCTCAATGTTGATTTTTCCAGTATCATTATGTAACCTAATTGTTGCTGTTGCATTTTTATAAATATTCTTTAAAATATGACAATATCCTGGATCTATACCTTGATGATCCAATGCTTTAATCACTGAAGAAATGTGTATAGAATCGAATGCTTTTTCATAATCTACAAATCCAAAACATAATGACAACTCATATTCATGTGTCCTTTCTATGACTTCTCTCAATACCTGGATATGATCTATTGTACTAAAACCACTTTTAAATCCAGTTTGTTCTCTTGGTTGTTGGAAATTCAAAGTTCTCTGTAGACGAGTTGTAATTATCTTGGTAAAAATTTTATATAAAACTGATAAAAGGCTGATAGGTCTGTAATTTCTAATATCTTCTTTGTCACCTTTTTTAAATATTAATATTTTTACTGCATTTTTCAAATCTTACGGTACATCTTTATCATTTAGACATTTGGTATATAACTTTGCTAAAATTGTTTCTATTTCTTCACCTCCTTCTTTTAATATATCAATTATAATTCCATCATTTCCTGGAGCCTTTCCTTTTTTCATACATTTAATTGCATGTCTCACTTCTTCATTTAAAATTCTGGGCAATTCGGAAGATTGTAATAGATATAGGAGGTACTTGTTCTTTATTACTATATAATCCTTGATAAAAATCTTCTACCAATTTCATGATGTCATCTCTCTTTTTAGTAATAATTCCATCTTTTTTTCTTATTGCAGAAATAAATTTCCTACCAATACCAAAATGTTGTTTAACATTCTTGAGACTTTTATTTTCTTCTACAGCTTTCCTTTCTATTTCACAGTTATTCTTTCTTATACCATTTTCAACTCTTTTCCGTACCATTTTACAAAATTCGAGATATTCAATTCTTTTTAATACATCATTTTTGTATATCTTCATATTCCTTCTTTTCTTCATAAATTCTCTAGTCTCAGTAGAAATTTTATTAGTCAATTGCTGCTTTTTTCTACCAGCTATCTTTGTTGCAGTTTTTAAAAGTGTATCAGTTATTTTCATATTAATTTCATTCAAATCTGAATCATGTTCAAAATCTCCTAACACTTGAAACCTATTTGTAAGTTCTAATTTAAATTCATTAGAATGTTTCTGAAGATTAGGAATATCAACTGTAAATATTGTTTTTTTTCAATAATTTTCGTCTCTCTAGTTTTACATTAACATGTAACTTACACCTTACTAATCGATGATCACTTCCTGTGTTAAATTTATTAAGAACACTACAATCGTGAAATATGTTTTTTCCTGTTAGTCAAAATATAATCCAATTCTGCTGTACCTTCATTTGGATGCTTCCATGTCCATTTCCTTTTAACATTTTTCTTAAAAAATGAATTCATAATATAAAGTTGTTCTTTTTCTGCAAACTCCACAAGTCTATGTCCTCTCTCATTTCTATTACCATAACCAAAATTACCTACAGTAATTTCATCTTTCATTTTTCTACCAATTCTAGCATTAAAGTCTCTCATAACAATTTTAAAATGTTGTTTACTCTGATCAAAAGCCTTTTGCACATCCATATAAAAATCTTCTACTACATCATCACTATGAGAACTTGTTGGGGCATAAACCTGAATTATCTGCATTTGGTATCTGCTATTAAGTTGTATAACTAATCTTGCAACTCTGTCTGATACACCATCAATCTCCACAATATTGTTCTTCCACTTTTTATTTATAATTAATCCTACTCCACTTGTATTTCCAATATGTATGCCTTTATAATAGAGTATATGTCCACTTTTTAAATCAATTGTTTCTTCACCTTTGCTTCTAACTTCACAAAGTCCAATAATGTCCCATTTAATATAAGACAAGTCTTCTTCTAATTCTTGCAATCTTCCTTCACTTGAAAGTGATCTGCAGTTGTAAGTACCTAAATAGAAAGTCGTCTTCAAATGGCAGCCTGGGTCCACAATTAGGAGATTCTTAGCACCTTCCGCCTTCGGCCACCAACCGCTGCCTTGGTTGGAGACTTTACAGCCTCCTGGGAATAAGGGCCATGCTTTATTTTTGTCTGTCATCATTGTATATATGTATTGGAAAAATATTTATCATTTACACAAACATTCATTCTGCCTTATCAGGCACTGAGAAGAAAGACCACTGAGAAGAAAGACCATGTTGTTTCTTGATCACAAATTCAGAGGTAAAAAGCCAATAAACTCACCACACTGGCTAATGCATGTTGTTGAGCAGCCCATCCATGTTTGTATACTATATGAATAATCACATAGTAATAACAGCTGCAATGACAAGAACGTATGGAGTGGACATTAGGAATTTGCTCTACTCGGTTCCTTTGAGGCCTCCAAAAGGAATCAAAGGGTCTTCTTTCAGTTAATAGCAAACTCCTTTCTGCAGACTTGAATATATATATATATATATATATATATATATATATATATATATATATATATATATATATATATATATATATATATATATATATATATATATATATATATATATATATATATATAATTTACAACATCAGAGATACCCTTTTATGTCCATCTGACTATTATTAATTCGCATGTATAAATAACAATTCTTTATTTAGAGAATCGTTAAATTAAATTTGAAACTTTATCTTTAATTGATAGAAAGCTTAATATTTCTAGAAGATTGTCATAATAATACCAATTATTATCCCTACCATAGATAAAAAAAAGTAATATCTGGTATTATTTTAATTTAAACAATAAGATAGTAAATCGTTTAAGAAGCCATGTTTACAGCACACTTCAGTTTTTTTTTATATCCATATAATAAATTATTAAACACACCTTTAATGGCCTTACCAATCCATCAGTGAATTACTTCTGGATAAGGATGACAATAAAACATATGTGCTAATCTTATCATGCTATTATAAAATATTAAATTTCAAAAAAAAATATGTTTGTTTGTTTTATTGTAACTGAGTACAATGCATACACTAATACCATTCCTGTACATTATGAATGGAAAATTTTCCCCGAATTGGCAATATACTTCAAATGCAAACATAGCAATTGCAAAAACCATTATAAAGCATACATTATCTTCATCTACATGGTGGAATAAACCTAAGATATATTCATGAAGAAAATGCTACTCAAATCCCCAACTACTATACTGAAAAGAACAATGGCATATTACATCTTTAAAGAGGTAAATATATGTGTGGACATGGTCCTAGCACATGGAAGTGGAATATAAACCATACAAAAATCCTGTCAAAGGATCCACCTATACTTCTGATGCATAATTTATAATAATAAAATAATAGAATAAACTCTCTCATGGAAAAAAATGTCATTTAGGGGAACAATTGTCAATTCTCCAAAGTACAATAATTAACATACAATGATAATAAAGCCAAATGCATTCCACAACAATAAAAACAGAAATAACATTAATCCTAAGCATAGCTTTGACAAGATCAAGTAAATATCATTGAAACTAGAAATAATAATTTATCTCTAAAAAATCATAGATAAAATAATGTACTAAAATCAACAAAGAAATAGAAGTCAAAATCACTTTTAATATATATATATATACCTTGAATTGCATAATAAATTTTTAATCTAATAAAAAATACACATATAACGAATAGCAGCATGATATTTTAACAATAAAGTTGATATAAATGGAAAATGCAAAAAGATACAAAATGTATTAAATATAAAATATACTGCCTTATTAGCATTATAATTATTTACTATTCCATATTAGTGAAATCTTTTGTGAGCATCTGATAAATATTAGGTACTTATCTATTTACTCAGAAATATATAAAATGTGTATTGGTAAAATAGTATTAAGGAATGTAAAGCAAAATAATTTCATTTTAACTGGACAAGTATATCAATATCATTTACTAATGTCAAAATAATTAAATAATAAAATAAAATGCATATTTTTTTTACCTTGACTAACATAAGAATAAATACAAATTTGATGAAAAAATTTGTAATACCTTTATAAAATAATAAAATAAATAAAAAAAAATATTAAAAAAAAATACTGTTAGTTGTTTGGCTGACATCTGCCATGTTTAATTGCTGGATAAAAGAAATAATGTTCTTTGGACAGTGAATGATGATAAAGAAATCATCCTAAATTTTGTAAACTTCAAGTAATACAAATATCAATGACATTCCAGATCCAATGATATGCATTGAGAACATTTAAGAATTACTGCTGAATGTTTGATTTCCATTCATTTACCTAGGCATTTATTGTACAAAGTTCACTTAAGATGGTTTTCTCACATACTATTCAAATATCAATTCTTATTAATTTTTATTTTATTTCATCTGCAGAAACATTTTTTAAATAATCTTTCTTTCTTTTAAAAAATAATTTTACATTTTTTTTTAAAGTTATCATTTTCTTCAAATGAAGGTATTCTTATTTTTGATTTGTAAATAATAATTTTAACAAAAATTGATTGTGACACCTCCATTTCTGTATTAGAAATACATATTTTATAAAATATTATGGTTAATATTTTAAGAAGATTCAATGAACATTTTTATCATATAAAAATAATTTAAGTCAAACACATAAATCATATAATGAAAAAAATCATTAGAATTATCTCTTTTGTCATTGAGAGGTTAATTCTTTAAAGTCTAATAAAGTTAAACGCTAAGTTATAACTAAGGCAGACAATATCAATGATAAATTAGTAAAGTACAATGTTTGTACACAGGTTTGAAAATATAAAATTATACTATCTACTATGTTGAAATATTTCCATTTTATGTTTATTTCTTTTAGTTAGCATCTCTGCTAATTTTCTGGGACTTCATAATTGTTTCAACAAAATAAAAATATCAAAAAAATATCACTATTATTTAAGTTAAAATTTTAAAACCAAATTTTAATGCTTTTGGCTGAGGAATTACAAAAGAGCACATTCCAAATGAACAGTCAGAAAGAGAGAGGGCAGAGCAGACCCGAAGCTCTCACATACACAAAATTACCCTATTTATACATTTTCATACTTTAATGGACAGCCAATTTGGTATCTAGTTTTTTCATATGTATTTATTCCCCTGGTAAAATTAATTTAAACTAGGACCAGAAACTAAAAATTAAATTACATAACAACACTTAATTGCAAATTATCACTTGACAGTTTATAGTACATTTTATTAACTCTGATTGACCTTTCATAATATATTAATAACAAAATTAAATTAATAACTGATAAAATAAACTACTTTAGAATATTACCTTTTTAAATAATTATTAATAGCTTTTATTTATGAGAAGCTCAGGTATAATTGAACTTACATTTATATTTTAATTTAATGAACAAACTTAACTAATTTTTATTTTAATAAGTAACATTTTAAAGTAGTCTATAAGCATGCATATCACACACATATATTCTGGAAATTAATGCAATTAACTTATTATATTGAATTTAATATGTTGAATATTATATCTCACAACTATTAAATACATTTACATATTTTATTTTATAATTAATAAAATAACTTCATTCATTATAACTTTTCTAACACAGTTATTTAACAAATAATAGACTAACGATTTAATTACTTTAATAACAACATTATATAACTAATGAACTTATTAACTAGCCTATAATTTTTTTAAACATATAAAATATACTCTAATAAATCTCCCATAAAATTTCAGTTTTATTAAGTAATTGAATAAGGTTGATTTTTATTTCCTTCTACACTTTGTTCTTGTTTGAATATGTACATACAATTAATTCTATAAGTTATCAGTTATAATAACTTTCTTATCGTATTGAAATTAAATAATAATTAATTCTAACTACCGACCAGCAGGTCTAAGCTGTTTACACAAAAGAACTTATATAATCAATTTTATTGTCTTTTTTTTTTTTTTTTTTAGCAAAAAAACTAAAATTTGCAATTCAAATGTAACCATGGCAAATGATATTGTTACAGTTTCTCTCTGGTAACAAAAAAAAATAATTAAGCATAACTTTTAAAGGTATTAGGTTAATTATTGGAAGTCTTTCCCTATAACACCAAGCAATCTACTTTTCATCTAATTTTAATATATCAATACACATTGAATTTAAAATTGACTTACATTCTTAGTTTTGGAAATGACAATAAATTTCTGGCAATATAGGTACCCCTGGTTCTCTTCATGCATATTGTTCTTGCTTTTATAGCATGTTTAGGTACAGTTTGTAGACTGCTAGTGGAATTTTGACTATTATCTGAAACATTAAAATTGGTTTTAGGTCTATTAACAGAGTTCTTCCTTCTCTATAATGATTGATTCTATGATTACCCCTATTTCTTATTAATTATTTCGTATGTTGATGGGGTATAATCAGAAAATTAACATTTCTTTCAGAGACTTTTATCAGTTGTCTCACATAAATTAATCATCTGTACTGTACCTTTGGTATTATGCTTGTTGATGGCTATTAGTACCTGCTAAATGTGTCTGAGCAGATTATGACAAGATATCCTGACAATTTATTGCTCAGACAAAAGATAGGCAGGGAAAGTTTTTAATTTTACTGCCGGTCTTCTAAAGATTTGCATAGAGCTGCTTTTGTGAATGCTATACTACCCTTGTGATACTTGATAACCAATATTGTCATGGAAATCTTCTCTCCAAAAACTAGCCAGAATGAAGAACTTGAAATCTCCCTAGGTTTGGGCCTTTTCAAATAAGAATTGTCATCAACTTTTGGACATGGCATATAAATGATTTTTAGCAATAGCAATTTGTTCAATTTCCAAAAACTACATATAACAAATAATTTTTCCAGACCCTGAAGATATTTATATGGGTTTTCCAAATATTAATCTTTAAATACCTTTACTCTCAAAATGTTTAACACCATTGTTTTGTGACCTTCAGATTCATGAAGAACTCTACTATTAAATGCTTCTAAATTACTCTATTCTGGCCTCATTTGAAGTATAAAACTATTTAATTCTGGAATTATCTCATTATTATCATTTTAATACACTTATTTTATTTCAATCACTGATAAAACTCCTCTTTTAATACTACCTTTATCTTTTATAGAATTATTGTCTACAACACTTCTATCTTGCCTTAACTTCACAAAGTTTTGTTTAAAATTTCAAGTCATAATCTATTATTGCTATTACTTTTTCAATAATATTTTCTATTTCATTGGATTATTTACAGTATCTTTTACATAATTCTTCTTTCTGTTTAACTTCTGACATATTTTTTCCATGTTTAAGAACTTTAACTGTAACTCACTTTAAAGTAATCTATTAATAAACTGGGTTGAGATTTTATAATTTGCACTTCATGGTCAATTTGACTTATTTGACCACCTGACTGTCTGTCAACTTCACTTAACTTTAACTTTATTCTGCCCAACACACTTCCAGAACTTTGTTTCATTTATCTGATGTACTGTTCGACACCGTCCATAGTATTTTTATCTCCTGTTTAAAATGTTCATCCAATTTTTTACATAAACCATCTTCAAATTGTATTTTAAATTCCCTTATTTCACTTTCAAATCCATCCTGTGACAACTGATTCTTACCATTTAGTCTCTCTTTCAAGATATTGACTTCTTTGGCCATTCATATTAATCTAAATTCTACAACATTTTATATATTAACATGAATCTGCTTTTGACTTGAAAATCTACCAGCCAAATCCCTAATTTGACTCTGACACTTTTCGATACCATTACACAATTCCAAATTTAAGTTTTTTAATTCATTTTTAAAAAACACATAATTCGTTTTTAACAATTTCAAACTTTTTTTTATAATTTTAAATTGACTGTATATCCTTTTTCAAATCCAGATGACTCATTCTGGGAAATTTTTTCTGTAAACTCTTCAATTAATGTGTTATATTGACCTTGACAATTTTGACATAATTTCTGCATTCTTTCTTCAGATTTCTAAAGGCTTAATCTAATTTCATAAAACTGCCTCTAAAATTTTTCCTCAGCTCTTTGTGAATTTTCATCTTCATTTTTTAAACTGTAATTAAAATTCTTCCTCTGCTCTTTGTCAATTCTCATCTAAGATTTTAAATCTTTCTCTAAAAACCTAAAGAACATTTGGCTAAATTTATTTGTAGTATTTAACTTTTCTTTTTGCATTACTTTCACCTTATCCTTATTTAAATTATCAGTTTTCCATTTTGGGTCTAAGCATGCACTTTCATTTTGAGTATCAGCTGATGGTAATATTATCCCCACCCAAATTACCCTTTGTATTATCAAATTTTCATCATATTAATTAATTTTAAGTTGGCTTTAATGTTTTCTGTGTAATTCATATAATAACAAAGTATAAAGCCTTCACTTTCCTCAAACCAGAACAATTCAAATTCATGGCAACAATATCCCTATCTGCATATAACAAATATTACGAAAACAATTTTTACAATAGTCTCTATATTAAATATTTGTCATTAGAAATTATTTAAACATGATTAACCAATAATTACAATATCCAATAATTATTGATCAGATAATACATATACCAATGTATTATCATATAAAAATAATTGTTTAAAGACTGTATCATAGTAAACATAAAAAAATTAATTGACTTAGTAGTTGCAATAAGACAGATCATACAATAATACTCCTAATTATTTACCTCCATTATATTGAAATAATCTATTTGCAATTGTTAAATTTAAACTATTGTATACAATCTGCAATCCTTTAAAAAGAGTTCAAATAATCACACGGAATATTTAATAATTTAGTTATTTGGGTCAGTGATATTGTTGGCATCAATTCTAAGCAAACAAAAGGTGCAAAGAATAACAAAATGACTCAAATCACAGCATGAAAGTTGAGTCGTCAGTACTCACCCTGGCGAAAAATAACTAAGAACATTCAATGAACAAGTTATTTTTTCCATACAAAAAATAATTAAAGTCAAGCACATACATCATATAATGAGGAAAAATATAAGAATTATTTTTGTTGTTATTCAGAGTTTAATTCTTTAAAATATAATAAAGTTAATCTCTGTTTAAGAAATTCACCATTTTATTATTAAATTAAATTATAAGAATCTATCAATGGTATATTTAAATTATATATATATATATATATATATATATATATATATATATATATATATATATATATATATATATATATATATATATATATATATATATATATATAGCACCTACATGCCATGAGAAAACAGTTTAAAGTCTTTCTTTTAAATATTATAAGAAATGTAATTAATTCAAAGAGTGAAGAGGTGAGTTCCAGAAAGGTTCATAATATTAATGATAAACCAATTAAGTACAAAGTTTGTACACATGCATGAAAATATGAAATTATACTACCTCTATCTTGAAATAGTCCAATGTCAGATTTATTGCTAAGGAAAGAAAAAAAAAACATTTTCATCTTTGCTAATTTTCCTGGACACCCTGATTAGATTATGCATGAACAACCAATACCTGACTTAATTTTCTAGCATTACATACTCATTTAAACAAAAAAAATATCACTATTATTTAAGATAAAATGTTAAAACCAAATGTTAATGTTTTTGGCTGAATCATTACAAAAAGGATTGTCAACAAGAAAGAGAGATCACAAGAACAGACAAGAAGCTCTCATACACACTGTTCCTCTATTTATACATTTTCATAACTTATATATATATATATATATATATATATATATATATATATATATATATATATATATATATATATATATATATATATATATATATATATATATATATATATATATATATATATATATATATATATATATATATATATATATATATATATATATATATATATATATATATATATAGTAATGGTGGAAATTTGAGTTAAATTTTTTGTGTGTTTTGAGTTAAGTTTAAGATCTGAACTATATGTATATATCTTTCTGTTTTCTTTCATTTTATGAGTAGCCAATAAGTTATCTATGTTTTTTTTTATATATATTTATTTATATCTCTGGTAAAAACTATTTAAACTATGACCAGCAATTAAAAATTAAATAAAATAACAGCAATCAAATTTCAAATTATTATGTGATGGTTTCTAGTAAATTTTATTAAATCTTATTAACCTTTCATAATTTATTAAACAAAATTTAATAACTAATAAAATAAACTATTTTATAATATTTTTTTTTTAAATAATTATTACTAGTTTTTATTTTTGAGAAACTCAAATATTTTTAACCTACGTTTATATTTTAAATACATAAACTATTAACATTATTAAATAATCAAGGAAACATAATTAATATTTCTTTTAATAAATAACATTTTAAAGTAGTGTGAAAACATTCATATCCACACAAGCACATATTAAGGACATTACTGCAATTAACTTATCTTGAATTTATTATGCTGAATATGAAAAGTCCCAAGTATTAAATATTTTATAATTAATAAAATAACTTTAAACTTTATAACTTATTTAACTTCATTAATTAACAAATAATAGGCTAACTGTTTTTATAACTAATGGATTTATTAACTAGCCTATACTTTTTTAAACATATAAAATACACTGTAATAAATATCCCATTTATTTTCAGCTTTATTAATTAATTGATTAAGGTATTATTTTTATTCCCTAATATAATTTCTACTTGTTTGAATATGTATATGCAATTAAATATTAAAATTATCAATTATAATAATGTATGCTACAGAAATTAAATAATAATTAATTCTAAATTTTAATATAACATGTCTAAGCTATTTACACAAAAGAACTCATATAATTATTTGTATTGTCATATTTTAGCAAAATTTTAAAAATAAGCAATTCAAATACAACCATGGTTACATATCTTCTTTGCTTACAAAAATAAATAAAAAATCAGAACTTTAAATATATTAGTTTAAAAACAAACTGTGCTTTTTTTTATGACAAAGCAATGTACATCTAAACAAATTTTCATTTCACAATAAACCTTCATTTTTAATTTGACTCATTCTCTTTCTTGTGAAAATAACAATAGACTTATGGCATTATAGTTACCTGTACTTCTCTGCACCAATAACCTTCTTAATTCTTATAGTATATTTAGATGCAGATTGTAGATAGCTAGTGGAAAATTGACTATCTTGGTTTTAGGCCTACTAACATGACTTCTTCCTTCTCCATAAGCAATCATTCTATTATTACAGCTATTTCTTATTAATTCTCTCATATGCTATCTGACATAGTAAGATAATTAACATTATTTACAGAGGGGTAGGTATCCCTATTAACCCTCATTTGGTTATCAAAACATTTATTACTTGTCTCAAGTGAATTAATGATCTTCTCCATGTCTTTGATAACATGCCAATTGGTGGCTATTAATACTTTCCAAATATGTCTGGGTAGATTATGATGGAATATACTGACTATCTGGTGCTAAGACAAAGGATAGGCAGACCTTTACAATTAAATGTTTCTATCTTACTCTGTTCTGGAGTCATTTGATCTATGAATCTATTTAATTCTGTAATGATCAAATTGTTACTACTATTATATACTTCCTTTATTTTAGTCTCTGATAAAACTCCACTTTTAATAATCCCATTATCTTTTATAGGATCATACTCTACACCATTTCTATCTTGTCTTAATCTTCTAAAGTTTTGTATATGATTCTGTAAGTCATAAGAATATTTTTGCTATTAATTTTTTATTAATATTTTCTATTTGCACTGGTTTATTTACAGTAACTTTTACATTTTTCTGTTTAACTTTTCACATATTTTCTCCACTTCCAGGAACTTCATTTGGATCTCATTTTAAAATTATCAATTATTAACTGGGTTAAGATTTTATAATTTGCAATTCATGATAAATTTGGCTTCTTTCACCACCTAACTATCTGTCAACATCCATTAACTTTAACTCTGTTCTGTCAAATTTACTTTCAGAACTTTGATTAATTTGTCTAAAGTGCTTCTCAACACCACCAATAGTTCCTATTTTCTTCCATTCAAATTATTCATCCATGTTCTTACATAAACTATCTTTGAATTGTATTTTTAATTCCACTATTTCATTTTCAAATGAATCTAGTGACAACTGAATCTTATCCTTTAGTCATTTTTTCACATTTTCGGAATCTTCAGTTATTCAAATTAATTTAACTTCTACATCATATTAAGTTTTAACTTGAGTCTGCTCTTTACATTCAAATCTCCCAGCCAAATCCCTAAAGTTACTCTAATACTCCTTGATACCATTATGTAATTCCAATTTTATGTTTTTAAGTCATTATTAAGAATGCAGAAATCTATTGTAACAATTTCAAACTCTCTTACAATTTTAAATTGGTTGTGTATCACTTTTTGAAATCCTGCCGAATTATTCTGATAATTTTTCATGTCTTTAAACTCTTCAATTAAGTTGTTATATTGATTTTGACAATTTTAACATAATTTCTGTATTCTTTATTCAGATTTCTGAAAGCTAAATCTAATTTTGTCAAACTGTCAATGAAATTTTTTTGCAGCTGTTAGCAAATTTTTATCAAATTTTTTAAAGTCTTTCTGAATCTCTTGTCAGATTTTTTTAATTTTTTTGATCAGCTCTTTGTGAATTTTAATGTAATATTTTTAACTCTTTCTGAGATCTTTCCTCTGTTTTTTGTGAATTCTTATCTAATTTTTTTAATGTTTCTTCTAACATTCTAAAGAAGGATTGGTTAAATTTATTTGTAGTATCTAACCTTTCTTTTTGCATTTTTTCTATCTTAGGCTCATTTAAATTTTCAGTTTCCCATTTTAGGTCTAAACATACACTTTCATTCAGAGTATCAGATGATTATAATTCTTGGGACTCCCCAAATTATCATTTGTAATATTAACATTTTCCATTTGAATTACTTTTAAGTTAGCTTTAATGTTTTCTGAGTAATTTCTAGAATAACAAAGTATTAAGCCTCCACAACGTCTCAAACCAAAACATTTCAAAATCATAGCAATATTATCCTGATCTGCATATAAAAATATTATGAAAACTCATTTTTTACAATAGTCTCTATATTTAGATCTTTGTCATTAGAAGTATTTTAAACATTATTGACAGATAATTATACTATTCAATAATCATTGATCACATAACACAAATCCCAATGTAAAATCATATAAAAATTGTTTAAAGATTGCTTCATAATAAGCATAAAAATATAAATGACTTAATAGTGGCAATAAGTTCACATCATACAATAATACATCTAATTATTTACTTGCATTATATCTAAACAATCTATTCCCAATAGTTGTATTTAGGCAATTAAACTGTGATTTCGTCCATAACATGTCTACAATTTGTATTTTTTTAAACTGTGATTTAGCTCTTATCTTATCTACAATTTGTAATTCTTTAAAATAATTTTCAATAATCATATTGAATTATTACTAAGTTATTTATTCACCCAGCTTTATTTTTGGCACCAATTCTAACAAACAAAAAGGTGTAAACATTTTTACTAGTTTATTGCTCAATTTAGTTGCACTTTCATAAATATTGAATTAATAGAAAGAATATAAAAGTGTGATGAAAAGAGATGATCATCACATTTATTGATATATAATCCATGATTTATTATAAAACATCATGGGTATATATCTACATATAATTTATCACTACATTAACCAGCATTTAATGATAGTATAATAATCATCTAACTATGTTCATACTTCCTATGTGCTAGATCTGTATTAATGTGATGACATCTATGCTATAAATAAAAGATGAATCATTATTAATTTCCAACGTAGGCAAAATAAAAAAAAACAAACAATGATGTTGAATCCTAAATTGGTGATGTTTTCCATGAAGTCACATTCAAATTGACTGATAATCGGATTTACAAAGTCAGAATTAAAAACTAATTATTTTAAAATAAATATAACCAAAGAACAAGCTATCAAATATGGGGCTAAATAAAATAAACAATATGGAATATTAATGGGGGATATATTATTCTAACATATGTGTATAATCATATATTAGTAAAACACTTTACAACATTAAAACTATCTTTATTTTTATCAAAAATTAATCTTAATCTATAGTTCTGATTTTAATACTATTATGGTCTATCAGGAAGAGTAAAATTTCTGTCTGCAGTGTTGTTAGTACAAATTCATTTAAATAGGCTCATAATATTATTTTTTTCTGTTTTTTATTAAGACTATTTTGCAATCACATTATTATAAGATGTAATGAATCCTAATCAGAATATATTTACTGATAAAAATGTTTGTGTCATTGGAAATCACCATTTTCTCAAAATTGATGATTTGCTTATTAGTCACTGCAAAAGTCTCAATGTAGGTGAATTTAATGTTAAATTTTACTTATAAAGATTATTAATCATTTTGGCTTTCGCCAATGACATATTAAATATTTTATTTATTAAAAGTATACTTGTTTTTATACATTTTTAACTAAAACTTTTAAGAAATGAAATTGTATGAACAGGTTAATTTGAACTAATTTGCTCAGTGTTTCATTGTTTTAATTTATAGTTTTTAATAATTTCCATTATATTTTTTTTATTCCCAAATTTTTTTGACTTATTTTATTTTAGAGGCTTGTAAGTTAGTAGAATTTTCAAACATATTTAAAAAAAAAAAAAAAAAAAAAAACATGTATTGGCGGTGGAGAATTTGTAATACATAAATATACATTTTTATTTATCTTTCAAAAGTAACTTTTATTAGTAAAAGGATTACAAAAATTTTGGGTACACTTACCCATTGAGAATTACAAAGTATTCAATGTGACAAACAATGTAAAACAATTATTGATTATATAAAGTAAATATGCTTGATAACAATTATGTCCATGTAGGAGTTGCTATAATGTTGATATTAATGTGTATCTGAACATGAGTATCTATGGCCCAGCTACTGAGAAGCCATCCATCACCCAATGATCCCACCCCTGGGGACCTAAAGTGAAGACCCAAATGTTTCAGCTGAATAGGTGGACCAGACCAGTATTGCGCCAACCACCACAACAGGCAGCGAGATCCAAGGCTCAAGTCCATTGAATAATAAATTATCGACCTGCAGCTGAGCCATGTCAAGCCCATTTCAGATGCCTCTGTCTCCCAATCAACAGTCCAAATGTGAAGGGACCACATTCAGTCTACCTGCCCAGAATTGGAAAGCCAACTAAGAAAACCTAACACATAGTGAGCACAGATCTGCATTTCCTGAAACCAACCTATCAAGAAGGCACAGCAGCTAACCAGAGCAGAAATGGTGCTGAGACTTTGACCAGGTACCCTCCCAGCAGGTTTTCCAGATAGCAGCAATAATTGTCAACAGCCTGCACCAAATAACCAGCCTCCTAATGACCGTCACCACCCCCAAGGAAGAAAAGAGGAGTGCAGACCCAAGCCTCCATCAAAGTTACAAAATTTGGAGGTGGCACAAATCAGACCAACCACCTTACAAACTTTCTAATTTTAAAGTTAACCAAAAAAAAATGATTAGCTCAAATCAACACTGCCATAATAAACAAGCCATCAGGGAGTTGACACAGCTTCTAAAGTCTGCTTCATTGTTGTTAACTCTTGATACATGTCATATATTTTAAATACAAGTTCAACTCATCTGACTGCAAGGTTCTCCAGGGATTATGCTCTAGCTTATATATTTCCATTTGGTTATTCCAATTATGAACAGAGTGATTAGGACTGTAGGATTCTTATTTATTGTTTGGTTGTACAGTAGAGCTGAATGGCAACCAACCTGTTATAGTAACTAGTTTCTGTAACCATGTTGTGGACTTGATTGTAGTAGGATTCCGACTGGGACTCTTGTAATGATCCTATTTGAATTCTGCTTATCTTAACTGAAATCTAGGTCTTGATTAGTAATCAAGGTTTCAATTGTCTAGTGTAAAAGTTTGTAATCTTTGGATTATTCCTAATCATTATTAGATTAAAGGAGTTGAGTGAATTGCAGCTTCAATATCTCTGTTTGGATCTATACCATCATTTGAACTTGTTTTTATCTTTAAATCATTGTTTTTTGGCTCAGGAAACACTTCGTTCTAATTTTGTGTCAATTTGAAAGTTTTCTATTTTTTTTGTGGTGCCCCAATCGCACTGGATGTGGCCCAGAAACTTTAATCTAATCATTAGAAAAAAAATAATTCTTGAGCAGCGAGATGGCTTAAAACATAATCTATAATGTTTGATTCTAAAATTGAGATCGAATTTATATTTAAAGTAATTTTTCCCTCCTGCACGGTTTTACCGCATTCAGCCACGATGATATTGTAACTTTTTTCTTATGAACGAATTAATGCTGGGATTTTTTTTTTTTTTTTAATTTCCATAGGTTTATGATTACTTTTGTGTCTAGTTTGTTTCTTGGTCTATTTCCTGCTGTATCTGATGCTATTGTGAAATTCTTGAGACTATCTTTATTAAGCTGTTTTTTTTTTTCCAACGTTTTCAATAAAATTTGACCCGCCAACTATATCTCAATTAATCCTATCATTAAGCTTAGGATTTCTAGTAACTTTTTATTTATTTATTTGGTTTCGTTTTAAAATCATTTTCCTTAGTTTTATTCTTGCTCAAATGATTGTAAGATTTCCTTGTACTGGCTTTTGCCTTTTTTAATGGCAGCCATTTTCATAGAACGATACGATTGATAATTTCAAATACTTTACAGTGAAAACTGGTTTAAAATTTCTTGTAAAGGTGATGAAATGTTAAAACAAGTACTCACCTACATCTTGGCAAACTTTTTCCCATAAACTCAAACTCGAAAGCATAATGAATTTCATTCTTCTGGTGCCACTGAAGATTCAACTGCTCCAGCTGGCAACAGGAAGTGGACTATACATTTTTATTTATTTATTAAAGATTCAATATGCTTTTTCAAAATTATTATTATGGAACAAATTAAGTTTGTATATATAAATATTTTCTTTTTTTAATGTATAATATTATTAATTATATAAATAATTCAAGCATTACTTTCTTTTTTTTTAAAAAAAAAAAGTTACTATCAACTAATTGTTAATCATGAATGACTTTTTATTATTATTATTTTTAATTCTTTGAACTTTTTAATGTATTAAGTTTACTATATAATTAATTGTACAAATAATTCAAGCATTACTTTTTTTAAAAAAAATATTACTATCTATTAGAGCTTACTTATGAATAACAATTTATTATTTTTTTAAAAAAATTTCGTGATTGTATAACTAAAAATTAAGAACAATGAACATAAAAGATATTTTCCCCTTTTTATGAAGAAACTGTCATCTACTGTTAGATTGATTGTAGTAAGCTTATATATATATATATACATTGAATTGTGGTTAGTTAGATAAGGTATTAGAAGTAAAATTGATTTATATGATCAAAAATATATTACAACATAAAAGGCAAGAAATTTATCTAAATAATCTATATGTTAAAGTTTCTACGTAAGACTAATTTTGGTTAATTAGAAAATAAATATTACATTCAGTAATATTGAAACTTATAGGTTTAAAAAATAATATTAATTGTTTTTTTTTCTTACAAACCTTAAAAATTATAAAATAACTAAAGCTTTTGTGTGATATAATCAACGAAAATACATCATATGATAATCATTTCTTTTCATTTTATTTGTCAACGAAAATATAATAACACATTTTGTTTACACAATAAATATTCAAAAATTTTAATATAACTTCAAAATAAAACATATGAAAAAATTTGTGTCATCTTATTCAATGTACGATTTATAATAGTTTTAATGAATATTAATGTTAAACATATAACAATAAAGGATTTTGGAAAAATGAATCCTAGGACTCTATCTCTAGATTATTTTCATGGTTATATATATATTGTTATATTGTGCTTTTTATACAAACATCATTGTAAATTATAGCATATGTGCATGTGTGTAGCAACTGTTCTCAAAAGCTATAAAGTGTTAATATAAAATAGATAACTAAAAACAAATGAGCTGAGCCCTTTCAAAGGATCTTGCCTTCATAATCATAGCTTGCTACTACATTTAATGATATGCAAATATGCTAATTCCATTTCTTTGATAAAGCATAGCACGTGTCCTTCATATTTATGGCATCCTTGTCTATTTTATATTAACACTTTGTAGCTTTTGAGAACAGTTGCATCGCACACGCACACGTGCTAGAATATATATATATATATATATTTCCCAGAAGTAAAAAAAAAATGACTTAATCATTGTAAAATGGAATAAATGTTGTAAAGCTAATAATTGAACAGACACATACAAATGTAACTCCATAAATATTTTATAAATTTAAAAAAATAAATATCATATCTGACCTTGCCTTTAGAAGTGAACTATTCCAGATTCCTTACATGATTGGCTAGCCCAGTTCCTATCCAAAGGGATTAAATCTATCACTGTGGTTCATGCACCAAATCCACATGTTTCCAGTAAGGTAGAGGATCTGCCATTAAATAGTCAGTCTTTTGGAGGCAAGGCAGAGAGCAATTACGTCTGATAACCTGAACATCAGCATGTGCTCTCCATTAAATTATCGGCCTTCAACAAAGGTATTTATCTAGTCATTATCACGATTGCTACACAGTGAAACAAGTCCACATAAGACTAGAAACTGCTATATCTGAAGTACAGCTGACTCGAGGCAAGCTAAATACATATCTGTAAAAGTCTTACCAGAGTTAGTGATGCAGGATAATCATTTATCTAGAAGTGAGTTCTGTATATGGCTTGACTATCTCAGCATTCAATTGTATCAACTGTATTTATTTATTTGTTTATCTAATATGTGTATACTTTTAGCATTCATACATTGTACATATTAATTGCTGAGTAGTTATTTTTTGTATGTGTTGGTTTGGAAATGAACTGGTAAGCCTAACCAAACACAACAGATATGGCACAGTCACAGAGACATTTTTTCCTCACGGCTGGAAAAATTATATAACAAACTATACCACTTTCAACAGATCTGCTGCAGTCAGGCAAACATTTTTTCTCTCGTGGCTGGAAAAAAAAATATTATAAATATGTGAGTACATATTTTGCATATTTGTTTTATTTTTATTTTTGAAAAAACAAACATGATCCCATAATTTCATTAGGTTGATTTAAAAAAAAAAGAACTACGTAAAACATTTGATTAAAATTGACCACAGCCATAAAGGCATGTCATTTTGAAGCTTCAACCAATCATGAAAGCTTTACTCAAAAGACAGTGACAAAATTTTGCACTAGTGTTTAAAAGCTTCGTTGAGTTACTTACAATAATGTAACTGTAAAACTAAAATAATTACAAGTGGTTATTTGCATAAATAAAGATGGCTAAAGCAATAAGCTCTATGGAATGTTTTGATCCAACTCAACCTGAGATCTGGCCAAATTATAAAGTGTTTGATTTTTATCTACAGGCTAACCAGATAAAAAAATCCTGAGGTAAAGTTAGCCACACTAATTATCATAATAGGTTCTTAAATGTACAATATTCACAAGTCTCAGTCAATGGCAATAACCCCAGCTGAGCTGGATTTTGATAGAGTTTTGACAATTCTTGCAGACTATTTTTCTTCTAAAGCCTTGACAATAATGCAGAGATACCATTTTAATCTCAGCATACAATAACAGAATGAAACAGCTAGAGAATTTGCAACACAAATCCATATAATAGCCTTGAAATGCAATTTCAAATACTTCATGAATGAAGCACTTCATTATCACTTTATTAGTGACATAAATAATCACAATTTGAGGCTGAAAATGTTAATGATTCCAGACCTAGATTTTGAGATAGCCATAGCTGAAGCTGGACTAGCAGAAACAATAGCTAGTCTAACTAACCCATTAAAAAAGTACAAAGTATGAAGTGCAAAAAATTAAACATAACACTGGGTTACCCAAATACACAGCTCAGAGAATGCAACATCAAATAGTATATGGCTTTGTTATTGATGCAATGAGCACATGCACACAGAATGCCTGTGTTGCAAAGTAAAATATATAATTTGCAAGAGAATTAGACATATAAAGGCAGCATGTCTGAAATTAAAAAGACAGACAGCCATGTCTATTCCTAAACACAGTAAAGGCACTGATAATAAACATAAGCAAGTAGCCTGTATAAACCATACAAGAGATGACAAGTCTGACACACTGTCATAATTAATGATACACCAGTAAAGATGGAACTTGACACAAGGTCAGCAGTGTCTATAGATTCAAGGAAGACATGGACAATCATTAATAAAAGGAATACATATAAACTGCACTCTTGCAGTAGGTCAGTATCAGACTAATAAGGAAATAAAATCAAACTATTGGGTCAAACAACAGGAAAAATTGCTATGCCTACCAAGTTATATATACCACTGGTAGTGGCATTAGGTAACCATAGTGATTTAATAGGCCATGACTGGTTCAGGCAATTAAAATTCAAAGTGACAAAAGTGAATATGATCACAACATTATCAAAGATAAAAACTGACTTCTCAAAAGTCTTTAGTAAAGAGGTAGGTCTGTACATAGAGCAGCCAATCTATTGACCACTAAATGGAGAGGTAAAACCTACAAATTATAGGTGCATATCATTTCCAATAGCTTTGTGCACCAAAGTAAAGACAGAGCTCAAGAAGTGTCAGGAAACTGGTATAATTAATCCCATTTCATGCTCTGAATGGGGCAGACCTATAGTACCAATTATGAAAAAGAATGGTGATATACAGATATGTGGATAATATCAATGTACAATCAACAAAACACTTGATCTAGATAATTATCCACCACTGTCAATCAAGCAAATCCTAGCCACATTGTCAGGTGGTAGAATTTTTTCAAAATTGAGCTAAAATATGCATACTTGCAACTTACTGACCAAGCTGCAAGAGCATTATCACTAATAACTCATAAGGGGTTATTCAAAATAAACTGAATACCATTTGGTATTTCAGTCACCCCAGCTACATTCCAGAGTCATGGATCAAATGAATGCAGGAATGCCAGGTGTGGTACTATACTTTGATGATGTCTTATTAGTGGACCACACTCCTGAACAACATTGGAATGCTACCAATAAACTCCTAGATATATTCAAAGCTTCTAGCATTAAAGTAAACTTGGAATAGTGTATATTTGAAGCCAGAGAGTTTGTGTTTATAGGGTATAAAATAAATGCTAGTGGCACTTACCAAACTCAAAAGAAAGTGATGGCAATTAAGCCAAAATACCAGGAAACAAGAAAGAAATTCAGTCTTTTTTTTGAACTACTAAACTATTGTGAAGAATTCTTATACCATAAAACAGAGTATGCTGAACCACTATACAGGTTACTAGACAAAAAAGCAGCATGGAAGTGGGACAGTAAGCATGACAAAGCATGTAAGACAGTAAAAAAATCATATCAGATAGTACAGTAGTGGCACATGTCAACACAGAAAAAGTGCTAGTGCTGACTTGTGATGCATGACTTGTAGTAACAGGGCAATGGTGTTTCACAGGAATAATTATTGGACTCCCAGCTATATTGATTTTGCATCAAAGTGCTTCTCTAGAGCTGAGAAAAACTATGCTCAATAGGATAGAGATTCTGGCTTTGATCAATTTTATCAAAAAGTTCCATGACTACCTACCTATATGGTAAACCATTTATACTCCACAGATCAAAACCCCTTATGGAGATTTTTGCATATTATAAAGGAATTCCACAGCATGCATTACCACAAATGCTGTGGTGGTTTAAATCATTTTCCTCACATAAATAAATTAAGCTGACTGCCTGGTTCAACAGAGTTGCCCCAATAAAAAAAAAACAGTTGAGCTACACTCAGCCTACTGGATGTGTAGTTTGAATCTCTCAACAGAATATGGTTGTCTTATCTGGGGACAAGAGTTGTAATTGTCCCAACTGAATGTTACCAGGTGTTCAATTTGCTGCACTATGGACATCCAGGAATAGTCTGGCTGAAGATGCTAGCAAGATCATATGTGTGGTGGCTGACTTTAAATGCTGACATTGAAGCCAAAGTACACCATTGTTGGCAGTGCAAAACAAATCAGACTATACCAGCTAAAGACAAACAGTCATGTGGCTCATACCTGAAAGGCCCTGGTCTAGACTCAATCTGGACAATGCTGGGCTATGGAAAGGTAAATTGCTGGTTATAATAGTGAACTCATTCTCCAAGTGTTTGGTAATTGTGGAGGTACCATCACTTCACTCAACAGCCACAATAAAAGCTCTAAGAAGGCTATTTGCCACACATGGTTTTTCTAAAATACTGGTGACTGACAATGGCACAGCTTTTTCATCTGGTGCATCGAAAACCTTCTGTACTAATAACAACATTGAATTCATGAGCAGCCTGCCATTTTATGCTGAAAGTATTAGTCAGGTAGAGAGATTGCTACAATAAGATAAAACGTTGGTAACAAAAATAGATACACAATGTTGAAATACCAGAATTGCCAGTACTCTGCCAACACAGCACTCCACTGTAAGCATAGTAACAGGGAAAACTCCTGTGGAACTGTTATTGAACAGAGCCTTAAGAACTATGCTGTCAACCCTGAAACCTGATGCTAAACTTGAACAAGAGGATAAAAATAATACTTCTAACAGGGACAAAAGTACTATGTTGTGTGTACTACAGGTACACAAAATAAATATCAGCAGTGGTGATTCAAATAGAGGGTCTTTATACTGTTGTGCAAACAGAAGATGGTCATCATAATCATTACCATCACAAACAGCTAAGACTCAAACACATATCAGAAGCTAAGAAAAGCAGTGGGTAACCTGAGATGAGTACATCAAGCAGAGAAGACAAACAACAAAATCAAAACAGCAGCAGACACCAAGAAACAAGTTCATCAAGTGAAGAAGATGAAGATAGGAACAGCAATTATCTTAAGAAACCAACCAAGCAGACAATATGTCATCTAGCATATCTCAATGACTATGTCCTCCAGGGCTAATTTTATCCAGGGAAGGGATGTCACATCTAATATTGCCTTTAGAGGTGGACTGTTTCTGATTCCTTACTGATTAGCTATCATGCAGTTGCTATCCAAAGGGATTAAATTCTTTACTGGGGTTTACACATCAAATCCACATTTCCAGTAAGGTAGAAGATCTGCCATTAAATAGTCAGCCTTTTGGAGGAAAGGCAGAGAACAATTATTTATTTTAACCTGAACAACAGAACTAGCTTTCCACTATACCTTCTACCATCAGCAAAGTTATTTATCTAGTCATTATTGTGACATCCATGCAGTGAGGCAAGCCCACCTATAGACTGGAAACTGCTACATCTGAACGAATCAAGGCAAGCTAGATACATAGCTGGAAGTGTCTTACCAGATTTCACAAAGCAGGTTAATGATTTAGCTAGAACTGAGTTACATACTCAGCTTGACTATCTCAGCATTCAATTGTACCAACTGTATTTATTCATTTCTTTAACTAACATGTGTATATTTTTAGACTAATAAATTGTACATATTAATTGCTGAGTAGTTATTTTTTGTGTCTGTTGGTTTAGAAACATACCTGTAAGCCTAACCAAACACAACAATAAATATAGTTATAAAACTGTGTAATATTTTTGATATATTTTTAAGTACTGTATTTGAGTAGCCACAGGGATGCTCTAATAAGATATACAAATTTAAATAATTCTGCAAGAACAGTGATGATTAGCTATTTATTTTAATCTGAATAAAATTGTTAGTATTATTTCTATTATTGTTAAATATTATTGTGGTTTTTAGACTTATCAGACAATATTAAGGTTGGGACAGTGTGTGTAAGTCCAAAAATTTTCTTTGGGTATTTAGTGGTGATCTGCTTTATGATAAATAGCTAGTTCTGGTGAAGATTTTTGATCATTTTTATAAGAGGTTCAGCTGCTTTAGCAAATGACATTCCAGTGAGGCTATAATAGTTGTGTACATGAATTTAATTTAAATTGTTAATTAGGGCTTGATTGACAAAAACATTTATATTTATTTTATTATAAAAGATCAATTGATTTATATTTTTATTAAACTCCAGAAATTCTAAAATTCTAACTGTAAATGTGTACATCTATATCAAAATCTATATAAAAACATAAGATAGCAAATACTAGATCTCCTATAACAATAAAATATGAGATGAAAAAGGACAATAGAGTATCAAAACTAGTTACTTGCCACTTGATTCAGCAAGTGTTATCCTTTAAAAATCTTTATGTTGCATTCAAATTCAAATAGGCACTACTAAAAGGTAATTAAAAAAGAGCCAAATGCATTGTGTCTTTTAATTTTTACCAATAAATTTGATGATTGTGTTTTTTCCATGCATTCAGAAGTCTGGGGAAAGTTATTTTAAAATAATCTTATTTATCAATTTTATTCTCAAAATTTTGACAATGAAGTATATTCCCATCTTTTTTAAAGAAACTGTGAGATAAAAAAATGTACCCTATTAAAGAATATATTATTTTATCATTGCTATATCAGAATTTCTTGAGAATAGTTGATTACAACTTCAATGGATCAAATTGAAATTTTTTAGAAAATTGTATTATCCTACAAACTGTAAAGACAATTGACATAGGATAAAATAATAACAATATGGTGTCAATTAATTTGCTATTTTGTCAAGCTTCACTATCACAGAATTTTTGGTAAAGAACTCCTTTATGCAAAGCATGCTCAGAAGGACATTTTTCAAAATTTAATACAACTTGATGTAATATTATTACTTTTATTATGCATGCATATATTTCTTTTATTTTAGAATTTTCGGAAGTGATATCGCATACTGATCAGGTAAAATATTCTTAATAATATTACTTTTATTGATATTTTTATGTGCACATACATTACAGGGTGCAAGCATATGAATGATTAGATAGCTAGCACATACTATATTATTTGTTTTAGTTGATCAGCAACAAACTAAATGTTTTCACAGCTGTATATAATTTAATTACTGTGAAATTATCATATTCTTTTGTTTGCTTTACTCACCCAAATACTTTATCTTAAATTCTAAGAAAAAACAATCATATAGCAACATTTATTTATAAAACAATCTGTAACAGCTTCGTTAGTTGAATGCTATGAAGTAATCAAAATTGTGTAAATAATTAATTTGTTTATAATTGTTTATTAGCAATGTAAACAAAAGTTGAATGTTTTAATTTTCATTTGATAAATTTGTAGTAGTTATTTCATACATTCACTTTTCCCTCATCCATTTATAGTCACATTATTATTATTATTATTATTATTATTATTATTATTATTATTATTATTATTATTATTATTATTATTATTATTATTATTATTATTATTATTATTATTATTATTATTATTATTATTATTATTATTATTATTATTATTATTATTATTATTATTATTATTATTATTATTATTATTATTATTATTATTATTATTATTATTATTATTATTATTATTATTATTATTATTATTATTATTATTATTATTATTATTATTATTATTATTATTATTATTATTATTATTATTATTATTATTATTATTATTATTATTATTATTATTATTATTATTATTATTATTATTATTATTATTATTATTATTATTATTATTATTATTATTATTATTATTATTATTATTATTATTATTATTATTATTATTATTATTATTATTATTATTATTATTATTATTATTATTATTATTATGTTTCAAAAGACCTTTATTGTCTCAGAAGAATTACAAATTTTGCATTTACATTGTCATTTTTAATAAAAGTTCTTTCTGGATTTATATATAATTTCCTGGATTGTCCATTATCATTTGAACCCCATTAGCAAATCAATCACTTATAACAGAAGGGAAAGAAATGTTGCCAAATTGTCCTTGTTACTAATTTGATAGGCATATCCTTCTAACTTACTTTATAATGTTAAATTTTTCCAATTTACAATGTCAAGCTATCAAAAGACCTGCCCTGGTGGATGGAGAGGTAGAGTCTCTTGAGCATGCAACAAAGCCCACACTATTTAGAAATTTTGCTGGATCAATTTGTGACCTTGCATAAATTTTGGTTTCAAGCAGTCCCATTATATGAGGTTTTGTTTCCTTGATCCATTGTTTCAACTTAAATATTGTTCCTATTGAATTCAAACCTCGTACATTAAAAGAAGGAATTTTAATTTTCATTTATAAATATTTACTTTTTACTTTGAATTTATTTGAATTTACTTTTATCTTTAATTATCCTTATTTTAGGCTGTCTATCAATTGTAAGTCTTGGGCATCTTCAAACTCACTTTCAGTTTCAACATCAGTATATCTGTCCATTCGATACAGTTCTCCTATGTTATCAAACATAAGCTCTCCTAATTTAAGCTTTTTTCCTGTTTTCCTGTTTTTTTAGGATCTTCCTGGTTTTCTCTTCTGTTCAATATTAACCTGAATAACTTGCTGCATGTTTGGCATTATTGTCTGAGTAATCTCAGTATTCATACTGTTCCTAGTTCTTTGTTTTTTTAGATAGTTCTGATTCTTCATCCAAATTCATATTTTCTTCATAATATTGCTTCCCATCAACATTTTTTTTAATGTGTGTTTGTCTATATTTTTTTCTAAATCTTTATACACATGCATTTGTATATCATTCCTTTATTTCCCTTTTACTTTTGTATTATTTATCTTAAGGCACACTTTTTCCTCTAACCTTAATGAAGAATCTAGAATCTCATGAATAGTACTATCATCATTATTTACATTTGCATTTCCATTTTCTTGCTTATCTGTATTCATATGTGTTTGTATAGATTTTTTTTTTCCTTTTCATTTCCCTGAGTTCCCACATCCGATGTCAGTATTTGCTTTATATCTCTTTGTTTATAGCTACTTTTCTTTTGTAGTCTTTCTTCTGATACATCAAATCCTTTGTTATTTCCATTCTTTGGACAGTCTATAATCAAATGGCTTCTTTTTCCACTGCTAAAGCAGTGTGGTCTAAGCCCTTTAATGTTTAAGTATAATATGCTCCCTGATCCATAATTTGTGTTGGAATTTCTTCTGGTTTAATATGCTCATGCAGCTGTATCTTAAAATGATAACTGTTGATGTATATAAGTATGGGTGTATCATTGCACAAGATTTGCTTAATGTATATTGCATTCCCAAATGGTTGGATCATACTTTTGAAATCATGAATGCTAAACCCAAAATACACATTTTTAATGATTCCTGAGCAATAATTTTGCAGATTTTCATCAACAACAATCATTACTATCCACCAATTGCTTTTATTTGTGATTTAAATTTCATTTTTTGATTTTCATTGAAAAATCGTATAGCTATATATCGCAAGTTTGAATGTTCACCTATTTCTGATATTGAATCCCATAAGTTTTCTTCTGTTAGTTTTTGATACAATAATTCTTTTTGAAATTTATATAACGTTAGATTTCTATCTGTAATTGCGAGCACTAATGATTTATTAGAAAATATTTTTTTAAAAGATTCATATAATTTGTTTGGTATTGTGTTATTAAACTGGGTGTTGATTTCTTGAATTTCTTCTTCTGTCCAATTATCTTCAGTTTGTTCTGCTAAATGATTAGGTGTCTCATCTTCATTTTTTAAACTTAGTTCAAAAATGTCTAATGAATTGGCTCTCCTAAATCTGCCGATTTGTTCTTCCCCTCCGGTTTTTTTTTTTGTTCCCTTGCTGTATAATATTTTCTAATATTGCTTTTTGTGGTTTCATAGCAGCAATATTTGCATAATATTTTTTTTTATTATTACTGACTTCTGCAACTGATTTGACATTTGTATTGTTACTAACAACACAATTATTATCTGCAGACTCCATTTCAACTAGATGACTAGATTTTCTTAGGACAAATTAATAATAAAAAAAAAAACTTAATTTGTTAACAGCGTCTTTTCTTATAATCCGGAAAACGATTATAATTTTCAAAATTATAAGATTTTTAAACTAATAATTAGATTATGTTTGCCTTTAATGAAGTACATTCATGAGCTTTTGTAAGTTAGTTTCTATTTATTGACAACATGACCGCATATTATTATTATTATTATTATTATTATTATTATTATTATTATTATTATTATTATTATTATTATTATTATTATTATTATTATTATTATTATTATTATTATTATTATTATCATCATCATCATCATCATTTTCCTTAGATCATTATTTATTTTTATTTTAAGTATATTTTGAGATAATAAAATACTTTTTAATTTTAAATATATGTTATTGCAGAACCTCATTTAAGTTTTATGAACACTTTTCCTCAACAAAATTTTAAGTACAATTTTAATAGTCTCAACACATAACTTTAGACTACTATAAATAGGCACCTTAAGTTATAGAATTTTTACTCATATTACCTTTACAGTTTATATATGTTCTTTTAATAGCAAAAACAATTACAAAAAAAGTAGTATTAAATTGAAGAATATAGTTATTTAAATAGTCTATAGTTTCTCTGTTCAATTCTTTAAATGATTTTAACAAATTCAGTAATGGTGCAATTGTTTCCAAGAAAAATCCATTAACAAACAGTTGTGTTTGTAAAATAAGTTGTTTGTTATTTATTCTTTACACTGAGAAAGGAGCCATAATGAATATTTAACAAAAATATGTTAAACCACAAATTTAATCATAATATGTGTTTTTATATTACTAAAAATGACATAATATATATTATTTTAAAAATAAAACACTAAAGAAATTAATTAAGCTGAAAAAATATAGTCAATGATATTCAAAGTAATAAAAAAAGAAAAAAAAAACTTTAATATTTCTAATAATTAATTTCATATTATTTCATAAATTCAAAGTTATCAAGCATAAATTTTAAAACTATAATTTTGTTAGTAGGTTAGTTGCATGCATCATTAAATTTCCAACAAATTGATATATAATAACACTTACCTAAGCTAATCCATCTCTTGAATACTTCTTAGAATAAATAAATTAGCATTTTTTTTCTGTAGCCCTTCAAGGTGTATATCCATACAAGGGGTTGCAATGTATATGCCATTCCTAATAACAAAACAAGTAGTTAATATTCATCAATAATTAGTATAATTTGAAATTATAATTAAGAACTTTAATACAGTTTGTAATTTATTAAAGAGTAATACTAAAATAGTCACTGTATACAAAATAAAACAATAAAATAAAAAAAATGAATGAAATACTAAATCCACTATAGAGTTAAGCTAGTTCAAAAGTTAGTATATATACTGTCAAAAATCTTTATTTTTAGCATTTGTGTATATTTATTATTATTATTATTATTATTATTATTATTATTATTATTATTATTATTATTATTATTATTATTATTATTATTATTATTATTATTATTATTATTATTATTATTATTATTATTATTATTAAAATGTAAAGAAGAGATTATTAAAAAATCTAAATCAGGTCAAAATATTTGAAAAAAACATATATATATATCTGATATCATCTAATTCAAATAATTCAGTATTATAGAAAAAAATATAAGAAAAATTGCAGTTAACTACCAACTTTTTTTATATTAGTTTCAATAACAAATTTTTCGGATATTTTTATCAAATATATATAAAAAATAATTTAAAAAAAAATAAAAAAAATAATATTAATTAAAAAAATAGAAAAGTTAAAAAAATATAGAAAAATAAATTCTTACCTTGGGCTCTGCATAACATTGTTTTCAAAATATAATAGAAAAAGTAAAAGTTTTCACCAATATATTTTTCAGAGTGAAATCCTTTCCACTAACTATCAAAAAAATAGAGGAAGGCAAAAAAATTCAATTTACTTGATCACAAAAATTATCATAATTTTTTATTTTTCATCATAGAAAAATAAAATTTAGTTTTCTGAAAACTAGACGGTAAGACCGAAAAGAAGACCTAAAAAGCGTACGTGTAGCCTACATAGATTTCCATTAATATGACGTCAAAAACGGATGTTTACATTCGGAAAATGTTTGATTGCATTAAGCATCCGGAATAACGAAGACGTTATATTTTTATTTTTGTTCACCCACAATCTTTAATAGATTTTCTTTTTTCTTTTTTTTTTTACTTTTTGCAAAATTTATAATATAAATAGTAAATTTAACATCATTTTTTAGGAATTTTTTTTTTAGTATACTTCATTCCTAAAAAAAAAAAAAAAAACATTAGGAAGCAATTTAAAATGTCATTTCTTTCTAGGCAAATGTTTTAATTTATTTAGTCTATTATTTATGACATTGTGAATTCCACATAATTTTTAAATATATTCTTAGGATTAAATTATTGAAGAAGAAGAAGAATACTGAGACGAAAAATGTCTACATTAATTTTTTTTTTTAATATTTATAAATTATTTTTCCAGTGTCATATTTATGTCATTATGTCATATATCATTTCTACAGCAATTTACATAAGAATCTTCTTTCAATCATGTTTTATCCACTTTTTTCCTTGAAGGAGATTCCCATTTTTTTTAAAGATTCACACAATCACACATTAGCATGCTAAAATATCTTTTTTAGATGTTACATTGTTCTTTACAATTAAAATATTTTAACTTACATAATTATTTACAATGTGTAGTATTAAATAAGTGTTTTAAAATAAAATTATCTAATCTCTCTCTCTCTCTCTCTCTCTCTCTCTCTCTCTCTCTCTCTCTCTCTCTCTCTCTCTCTCTCTCTCTGTGTGTGTGTGTATAAAATTAAAAATATATAAACCATAAACACCAGAGTAAAACATTTTCTTTTATTGGTTTTACATTACAATAAACAATCCCCCTAATATAATATTAAGTAAATTTATATATTAAAAATTTTAAATATCGTAAAATAGATAGGAATAAATATGAGTGTATGCAAGTACACTCTAAATAATAAACTACTATTTTATTAATTAATTGAAAATAGTTTTGAAATATAAAATCTAAATATAAATATCAATTTATTATTTGTGGTACAAAAATCATTTATATACACATTACGTTTCATAATGTATTACATTTTATTAACTTCTAAGATAGTATATGTATTTACATAAATTATTAGCCATTGGTTTTATATTTATCACAAATCTACTACTTAGCACTAATTAAAAAATTCAAAAAGTTGCTCTATATAACTACATATAAATTTTAATAATGGAACTTAAAATGATTAATTTTATTACTATTATATTGGAAAGAATCTAATAGACAATTTTAAATATAAATATGTGTATACCTAGATTGGTCCTAGATATTATAATATATACAAGGCGTCCCCAACCCTATGTCCACGGGAACCATAGTGCTCACAGAACATTTTATGTGTGCCCACCGCTATCCAAATATGATAAAAAATTATTTATCTGACACAAATAAATGTAATTTTTAAGATTTCTTATAAATTATTGTATTATATTGTATTCAAATTGTAGGGCATACTATACTTTATTTTTGAAATAAATATTTTTTTGTACATTATGTGTATTATTAACAATATCCAAGTATAATTTTTCATTGAAAAAATAAATTTTGCTTGCCACCTGGCTGGTATTATAGAATGTGCTCTTAAGTGCAAAAAGGTTGGGGAGCCCTAATATATACATATCTCTGTATTTTTGTGCTTAATTCTTTTTTTCCTATTTACAACAAAGTTATGTGTTACAATCTTTATTTACTGACCATCACAATAATCAGTTAGTGATGGTTGCATTTTTTTTATTTTACTTTTCTCCACCATCTTTTCATTAATTATTCTGTGTAATTATCCATTTGAGATATATTACTCTCAATTTTTACCTGAAATAAATCTCTGTGTTAAAGTGAACTTCCTCCATAGATATTTCATTGTTTTTACAATGAAAGCCTGTTTCCATATCAAATACATAAATTTTACATTTTTCTCTTGTGTAACTCTCAGTTATGAGATTTTCTATATTATCTACATCAATTTTACAAAGTTTGATATATTCATTGTGTCTGTAAAAGAATTTATCTATCCCTTTCATAAATTGTTTATTATGTTTTTGACTTTTTTTTGTCCCATGTGTCTCATGCTTTAATTTTTTATACAACTTTATAGTAATGTCAACATTTATGTCTATAGTATTTTTATTTATAATTTGCATTCAACCGACTGGTTTAACCTGAGAAGGGCAGTCTTTTTACAGATGTATTATTCTCTGGATTTTCTTTTAATTTCATTTATTCCAATTAATTTAATTTTTTAGATTGTAAAACTTATTGGATTTGGTTTTATATTACTGCTGAATTATTGATTTCTTATTTCTTCTTGAACTTTTAATACACATATTTAGCCATAATCATATAATTATTTAAACTAGTCAAATAATAACCTAAGGTTTAATATTTTTAATTGCTTTATTTTTAATGTAATAGTGTTTTTTTTTTTCTCAATTCTTCATCATACATTAACCATGTTATATTATGATCAATTATAATTCGTCTTATATATTTTAAAATTGGTAGATGATGATAACATTTTTTTTGCTTCTGCAAGCAGGAATATATTAAAATGTGCTGTGCTGTTAAAATTTAATAGAAATCTGAAGCTTTATAGATCAGATGAGTCTGATTGGTCATGAAGAATGCATTACAGATCGCATGTTTTCCTCGGTATCAAATTCATATCATGATAGCAAATATGTAATAAAACAGTTTAGATAATAGTTATAAAAATCCATATGTGCATAATAAAAAAACAACTATAGAGACATATTTATTGAGAGTAAAACAATTACTTCTATAGATTTATGCAACTCACTAATCTAGAAACAAAACCATAACATGTACACAGATTTATATTCTTTATATTCATATTCATTCAGATTCAAATACTAATCACAAATAAATTTTAGATCAATAATAAAGAGTTAAGTCTCCATTGAAAACATATACACTTAATAACATTATTTAATTATTATATAAACATGCAATAAATATTTATCATTTCATGTTTATATTTGATTTCAATATATATCAATCACTATATTTAATTATATGTCTTTCAATCTATATACTGACTTACTTACCTATCTAGCTATATTTATTTATTTACACTTTTAGAACTTTTAATCCACAGTAATAGTATATTCTTATTAAAAAAAATTTCACATTTTTTTTGTAAGTATATTTTTTTTCTGTTGTACTTATAGTTTCTCATTTAATTTAATTTAGTTATTGTGATAATCTAGTGCAAATTACATGATTTATTGTAACTTTTTAGTTCTAATTAAATTTCACATTAACATTGTTTAACAAAATGAATTTTATGAGAAATATGAAAGAATTACTTTTTCTCTTAATCTATGTAAATTTAATTATAAATCATATATATTTGTAATAAAATATACTTTGCGAAAAACTTGTAAAATAATGTAAAGAAAATACAATTTTTATTTTTAAATACAAACAGATTTTGAATCAAAATAATTTTCCTTACATATTTTTTTAATGATACACTCATTTTGATATATTTTACAAATAAATTAATGAATATATCACTTTGAAAAAAAAAGCCTTATATGAATTATTTTGAATGATGATGATGAAGTTGATGATGATGATACTACTACTACTACTACTACTACTACTACTACTACTACTACTACTGCTACTGCTATTGCTATTACTACTACTACTACTACTACTACTACTACTACTACCACTACCACTACTACTACTACTACTACTACTACTACTAATAATAATAATAATAATAATAATAATAATAATAATAATAATAATAACGATGATGATGATGATGATGATGATGATGATAATAATAATAATAATAATAATAATAATAATAATAATAATAATAATAATAATAATAATAATAATAATAATAATAATAATAATAATAATAATAATAATAAGTGAATTGCTATAAATATTATTACCGCAAACATACCAACAGATTCCATGCATTGCATACATGGATAATATGAGAGTGTTGCAAAAAATTGTGAAAAGTAATGCCAGTGTTGGAAAAAAATAATTCAAAATTTACAGAGCCACAAACAATCTACAATTCAATCTCAGCAAAACATCTACAAGGTTCATCTACACTGGTCACCCATACACACAACTATATCAAGAAACACCTATTCCATTTTTTGAATTCCAATTTTACATGGAACCACATGAAATAAGACAAATAAGTAAAAAAAAATGCAACCAGCATACCAACATCATTAACAAATGTGTACATGTCTTTAATTCATAAGGCACCTATTTATCTAGTCATAACAATCATATATTATTGACCTATTGTTAACTTTACAAAAAAATACAGCTGTCATATTATTCTCTGTAGCAAACTCTATCAAGTAAAAAAACTGTAACCATTTCAATCAATCAACTGAATTGACCAACTATATGGAATGATCTGGGGATCACACAGTACCAATTCCCACACACAAAAACAATAAACTTACTGGAAAAATCAGTACATAGTTACATAAGCTTCAAAGCTTTCTTGCCATAATACATACACATCATTTACCTCATTCATATGGATATCTTATATCATTGGCACATTCAGTACATATTAATATCAGAACTACAATGCCACATTAGATAGTAAATACATATATTGGCAGACATATGAATAGATCAACCCAGTCAAAAACAACCATACCTTATTTTAATGCTGGGGCAAAGCAACAATCAACTTCTTTAAATACTTAGGAAATGGTCAATGGAGTTGAAATTCTTCAATTTTTTGATCTAGCTAAATCTATTTGTCTACCAACATCCTATTTCTACATTTTCATCACCTTTATATGCCAATAGATCTATTCTGGAATTTATGTCATGCTGTTGAAGAAACGCAATGCATATTTTAAAATTGTATTGCACTAAATACAACAAGAGTTACCATGCTGAAATAATATAAAACATGGCAAAGTAGAAGTTAACAGATTTTGCAGACAAACAGATGACCCCTACAGAATGAGCAGAAATCTTTGTACTTTACTTATTTTGATGCACATGGTGTATATTCAGTCTGAACAATAACACTAGATGACATCTAACAACATTTTACAACAGAGAGACAATGATTTCCGATCCACATATCATTGTAGCCACTTGGGTGCTATTAAAATTACAAGCTAACTTATACTCCAACTAATAACCATTATATAAACACAGTCCATACAAGTAGAACTGATAATTAACAAAAAACTAAAAAGTCAATATGAAATATTGATACTCACAAAACTGAAATAATGAATAAAACTTTTGATCAATGACCAAAGTCAATAATATCACATAAACATAAACAGTTTTTTCACAACACACATGTATGTCCAATTTCAATTTACAATGAAGTTTTAACATATAAATAGTTTCTATATTTTAATCAGTATGGGCTATTTAAGTAAATAAATAATTATCATTATGCAAATTACAGTAAACCTACCAATATTCACTGTATCAACATGCACAATTTCAATTATAACCTATTTATAATTATGTAACTGAATAAATTTCAAATGTTTTAATTTAGACATACAATCATATTTATGATTAAAGTTCATTGGGTTATATTGAAATCAATCACAATTTTATGTCTGGATCTTCTAATCTATTGTATAGTATATTATGTAATAAAATGTGTGTAAAACATAAAACTTTATTTTTATCATTGTCAAAGGTGTGCAACCTTAATGTTTTGTTTGTAAGGAGATGACTCATCTTGTTAAAGATTGTCCAAATAGATTTTGTAATTTTTGTAATCTTAAGAAGACACATACCAACGGATGTAGTCTTAATGTTTTACAAGAATTGCAAGGACAACATTTGAATGAACATATTACTAAGAAACAGTCTGATGTTATTCTATCATCTCCAGTACAAGTTTCTACTAGTTTAAGTAAGAAGGTTGGTGAGTCTGTTGTTTCATTAGTTATTAATTATAATTCTTTTGCTCAACATTTTATTCTAGATAATATTACTGAATCAGCAGTTTACTTCTATTGTACAGTTCAACATGGGGATATATTATTGAAGGATAGTAACTATAGCACTCAGTCTACTCTTGGTTGCTCTTTGCAAGGTCAAGCATTTACAACTGATATCAGTTTTAATAATAAAAGAAAGATTTATAATTCTTCAGAGTCACACCTGGATGATAGTAATCTTTCTAATCCTGACTCTGATATTGAACCCTCTGTCTTCAAAAGTAAGTTGACCAGACATTCAATGAGTTCTAAGAAGGATAATAAGAAAAGTAAATGGTCAGAAGACAAAACTTCTCAGCAGTTAGCTCTTTTCTCACCCTATTTTTATCAAAATGATTCTATTCTCACTTTAAATAATGGTACTTCATCTCAAATACATCACACTTCTGATGACAATTCACAAATTAACCTTATACCTGAATTCTTCACAGATGATTTGCATTAATATTTTTTCATTTATATGTTGTTGTTTTTTTTTTAATATTTATGTTGCTTAAACTTACTGCTGTTAATGTTAGAGGTTTGAATTCTATTTCTAGAGAATATGTTATAAGGCATTGGCTTCAGAAATGTAATTTTCATATTGCTTGCTCTGGAGAAACAAACCTACACAATCATTCCAGTCATCAAATTCATGATTTAATGCAAAGTCATTGTTCATTTAATTATGTTCCAAATATATCTGGTTAATCTGGCATCATGTTGATTGTCAGTAAGCAACATTCTTATAATGATCTAAGAATTCTGCATTTAGATCATGATTCTTTAATGATAAATATTCCATTTGGAGGTTTTACTCTGAATATCATTTATTTATATGTTAAGAGTAAATTCCTTTTTGCTCATTCTACATTTAATACAATTAATTCTCTTTTGTTTTTTAATTCTTATCCAACTATATTTCTTGATAATTTCATGATGTCTTACATGCATTTTAATAATAAATTCCTACATCTTTTTAATAAAGTATTTTTATCTGGTGGAAGATATTTTCCTCATAATGCTTTCTCTTTTTATACTCGTCACACTATTTCTTTAATTGATCAACTTTACTACTCTCCTGAACTTCATCTTGATATTGTGGCAAAGCTTCAGGTTGTTACTTTCTTGGATCATTTGACTATGCATATTTCATTGTTGATTAACACTTCATTTGTTGCTGAGTCTCAGTTCTCTTACAATAAGGCTCTTAAATAGACTAACAGCTCCTGCTTCAATTTTCTCAGAGTTATATATTCATTTTAGAAAAGTGGATATTCATTCATTACCTGCCATATTGACATAGTCTTCTTTTATTGGTATTCTCAGTTCGCTTATTAATTCTTATAGTGAGAAGACAAGATGTCCAAAGTTTTTACTTAAGAAATTAGCTGGTATTTCCTCCAATCTTTCTAATATTTCTTCTTTTAATTCTATTATAGAAAATATTATGCAACTTAAGGTGCAGTATCATGATATACAGAGATCTTTTGATCATTATCTGGCTATTAAATGGTCCAAGATATTTCTTTAAAACCATCATAACTGGATGTCGAATTATATTATGTAGGTTTTAGGAGCTTCTTCTAGACCTACTCCATTAATGATTGATACAGGAAATAAAATATGTTCTGGCCCTATTATGTTGCTTGAATTATGTAATCATTCTGAAACTAAGCTTTAATTGTTACCTTTGAAATTGGTGACATCTGGAATGAATCTGAGCTTGATTATAGTCATAATATAACTGAAACTATGTTTATTCAAAAATTAAATTATTTTCCAGAGAGTGTTCATCATGGGATTCAAGGTATTCCCAGGTTTGACTTTCTTCAACTTTCATTCTTTACAGTCCAATAGTTCATAATATGGCTTATATTTTAGCTAAAATTTTTTATGAATATTCCTCTTAAGAAGAAATTAAATTCTTTTCCATTATCTAATATTCATCCTATTTCTATGACACCTATGTTAACAAAGACTATTGAATCTATTGTTAAAGATCATATACAGAATAATATTTATCTACATTTATCCAAATTTCAATTTGCAAAGAAGGGTCATTCGACAACTGAAGCTGTTCAGCTTTTCCTTCTTTATGAGTATATCAGTTGCCATAATAAATCGAAACCTGTGGTCATTCAGCTGGACTTTACATCAGCCTTGATTATGTTTTGCATTCTGTTTTCTTTCAGACTCTTCAGGATTATCAGGTTCCCACTCCATATGACCATATTATAGCCAATCTTCTACTTAACAGGTCCATATTTACTTCATTGATGGTAAACTTGCAGATGTTTTTGTCTACATCTTTCAGTGCCACAAGAAGCTCCTCTTGCCATGTTATGTTTTATTACATGTTTAAATCCATTACTTTTACAGATAGAATTTAAACTGCCTTATATTTATGTTCCTGCTATTAAACAGATCAATCAATATATTTCTTATGTTGATGATGTCTCTGTCTTTCTTCCAGATCAATCTTTTCTTCCAGCTTTGTTGCAAATATTGGACACTTTTTCTAGTACTTTTAATCTTCATATTAATGTTACAAAATGTACAATGTTGAAGATAAAATCTAGTGTGCCAATTATTTCTACTTTCACAGACAAGCCTCAGCCTTTCCTTGGCTTACCAGTAGTTTTATCTCATTCAGTAATTACAATGCAGATTCAAAATATGATTATTGATAAAAGAAAGAAGATATTTGCATCGTTTATCAATATAAATATTTCACTTATAGATAAGATTATGCTTTTGAACTCTTTGGTCTATTCAAGGATTAGTTATTACTTGCCAATTATTAGACCAATGAAGCATTTTGAGATAGCTATAAACTCACTTTGATTAAAATTATTTTTGAAAGGCAAGGTGGTAGCCCTCAGTATTTCTAAAATTCAAATGCCAATACTTTTAAATGGTCTAGTTTTACACTTGGTCTCAACTCTATATCTCCAGAGATATTTATCTTTTTTTGTATAACATATAAAAAGCTTACTCAGTTATCTCTTCCTTTGGTAATTGATCCTGCAGATATGCCACCTCTATTTTAAAGGTATTGGATTGCTGATTTATGAAAGTCAGTTATTAAGTCAATACTCTCAGTTCAAGTTGTGCTTGTTGGGAAGTTGACAAACTGGGATGTTTACAAATTGAAATTTACACATCATATTTTTCTTATAACTCCATTAAATGTCTCAAATAAAGCTCTGTTGCATAAAATGGAACTTCTTTTAATTGAAGCAAGATAAGTTGATTTTGTAATTAAACTGAATTTAAACGCTCTCCCAACAAATTATTTTTAGTAGTCAATAAAGGTTTTTTGGGGTTTCATCTCAGTGTCAGTTGTGTAGACTGTATGATAAAACAATACCCCATATTTTTATATTTGTTCTGCTCTTAAGTCAATTAAAGACTTTATTGCTGATAATGTGTCTTTGGATTTTAGGAAAGCTCTTTCTGTTTGTAATACTCTCAAGAAGGGATCTTTTGTGGCAACCAAATTATTGATATTTCTTACATTTTTTTATGGTTGATGCATTGCTGGCTCATCTTTAGTCATTCACAGAACTTAGCTTTAACTGTCTTATTAAGCTTCTTCACCAGGTCAAGCAGTGATACTCTGTGCTTTCACCTGTGTCTCTTCATGATGATACTTGGGTGAAAGTTTCATTTTCTTCTTAGTCTTATTAAGATATTATTATCTCATAATTCAAATATGTAGTAATAAATAAATTCATATTTAAATACTCCATAGGTTCTTTATTTAGTCCTGATATTATTTATTTCTTTTATTCAATTTTTCTTTCCTTTTTTGATTTATAATTAAGAGAACAAGTTTTTATTATATCAAAATATTCACGTATTTTGACAGTAACTTGATAAATTAATTTATATCTGGAATAACATTTGTTTTATTGTTTTTTTTAATTTTCAACATTTTTTCCAAAAAGTCTGAATAACTATTAAATAAATATTTTTTTTAATGCTGCTGCAATTTTCTTTAAAAATATACAGTCAATATTATAAATAAAATAATGATATATATTTATACTATAATTTCATCTTGAATACTTTCACAAATTTAAAGAAATATTCAGTTTCAGTCTTTTCCAGGTAATTTTATTATGTGAATGATATCTTTAAATGTTTTTAAAATTTTATGCACAAACATGATAATTTTTCGAGTAATATTTCCAAATAATATCCACTTTAAAATCCAAAGTATTTTATACAAATAATTATAATAGTTTTTAAAAAGCATGAGACAAATTATACTTTCCTCTGTCATCTGTTTCTCCATTGTTAACCTTCCCGCATACAGTAATTCAGGTATATATGCTCCACAAGTTACCACATAGAGTAATTCAGGTATATGCTCCATAAGTTACTATGAACTTGACTTAAGGTTTCAATAGAAAGAACTAATAAAAAACTAATTGGTTTAGAGAAACATTCTTATTTTAACATAACAAATTTTATAATCCTTTACATTTTTTGTTCAAAATAAAATTTTAAAAATTGAAAGTAATTGACTATTTAAGCAATATATAACTGGATTATAATAATATACTGAATATTATTTTAAAACATTAAAGATATAAAAAAAAAAAATAGAAATAAAAGTAGAAGTGTTTAAGAAGTGAGAGCATTCATTTATATATCAGCTCTAACTTACAATCTGATTGGTTACTTGACCGTCAGCTTATGATATAATTTGCATAATTGTCAATTTCATACTTGTAAAATTTTGCAACAAAATTATGAGACATCATTTATTCTATTAATATTATGATAATATTTAATTCTAAATTAATTTTATAATTATACCTAAACAAATTAACCACTTTAAAATAATATATTATAAATAATTATTTATCAATTTTTATGTAATACTTAATTCTAATGTATCTATTTTTTAGTTTATCTTTATTAACTACAAATATTTTAAAGATAATTAATTACATAATTTCCTATTTTTTTATTTTTATGATATTCAAATGTTTTCAATTTTTAAAACTATTCTAAAAGTAATTTGAAAATTTTATTTAAAAACCTTGCAAGTGCAAAATGTGTATTGCTAGTCACATGACCACAATACCAGACAGAAATGTTGCAATTTCTTATATTCACTATCTGGAATATGATTAATTAAATATTTAACTACAAAAAATATTATAAAAAATAAAATAATGATAAAAATTGGAATAATAAATTTTGACATTATTTAAATAATAAATAAAATTGAATACACTTGTATATACCACAAAATACAAAACTTTTAATAAACCATTGTAATATAAATTTAAATCTACTTTTATTAAAATATATTTAATAACTTATTTAATTTTTAATCATAATTTAAAAATTAGTTTTCAATATCTTGTCTAATAAGACTTTTAATACATAATTTTCATTATTATCAATATGGCCAGATCTTCTAACCATATAAAATTATAATATTTAATTATTTACTTTATAATTTTAGCACCTTATCATAGCTTTTAAATATTTATAACTTCTAACTTTATTTTAACAAAGCTTTAAAAACCCTATCAACATTACTATAGCACTTACATTACTTAAATTTCTTTTAATTTTTTTTTTTTTTTTAAAATTGACTTTCAAAGCCTAGTTAGACCTGGTAAAAAGGGTATAATATATATATATGTTAAAACGAAGATTTTCACGGGTTAAATATATAAAATACATATTTTGCAGGTTCATCCGTGTTAAAAACATTTAATATTAATATACTGACATTTTGACTTGGTCACACAAGCCATCCACAGAGTTATAAAAGGTAGAAAGATGGTTATTGAGGTGCTACAATCACTGATTTGAATAAAATGTTAAAATTCCACCAATAGCCAAAAATGTTAAATTTCCTCCTATTTGGAAAGATTTTTTTAAAAAAACATTCCTAAATTTAACATTTTTTGCTATTGGTGAAATTTTAACATTTTATTAAAATCAGTGATTGTAGCGCCTCTACAACCATCTTTCTTCCTTTTATAACTCTGTGGATGGCTTGTGTGACCAAGTCGAAATGTCAGTATATTAATATTAAAAGTTTTTAACATGGATGTTCCCGCAAAATATGTATTATATATATATATATTGTAACCTTCTATTCCAGTTTTTTATTATACTTCTACCTTACCTTCACTTTTCTACCCTATTCTATACCAGCCCAACACTAAAAAATTAAGTATAACTACAATAAAATATGTCTTTTTATCAGGCTTGAAACTATTAGTAAACATCTAAACATTAGATAGAATTTAGAGACAATTACAACAGAGAGATTTTAACATTCACATGTATATAAAGTAATCTCCACAATGGTATTGATATTGTGGAAATTATCCTAACACTATCCTATCATAATCATTATGAACATCTTCACAACAAAAAATGACTAACCTAATATTTTATTTAAGTAATGCTTTAACCACATTTCTATGCTTTAATAATCTCAAAATAATAACACAAACAAAACTACATTCAACTAAAATAATTAATGCTATCCTATGGCTATCTCAGGTACCATATAATGTATTCGATTCAAAATGTATAATGGCAATTTGATTAATAATGACATAATTGAATCACAAGAGGGATTTTACAGGGATCCAATCATTCCAAAAAAATCACCATCACAAACTATGATTAATTTCCTATTGGAATAATTAATCCTACTATAATAATAATAAGAAAGGGAAATTCCCATTCACTATCTACTTTTTACCTTCACTTGAATAATTCAGTTATTTCCTGAAGGGTTGGTTATTCTTTCTATCTTAATCCCAATCATTACAGAATACTGATTTTATCATATTGAAGAGCTTTATTATATAATTATTATCAACAATGGCTAACTTAATTATATAATCTTCTCAATTACTTAACATTCACCCATGGTAACCAGATCCTTCACAATTATCAACCTCAAAATATATTTGGGTAGTAATATGTACTTTTAAAATAATATACTTTAACTTTATGATGTAATATAGATTTCAGTTTAAATTATACAATTATAGTGTGACTATCAAATATACTACTGATTTTTATTATATACTCTCCATTTAGTAATACTTAATTTTTTATATCCTATAACAATAGGAAGTATCATAAAATCCCTTTTTAATTTAGGTATCATTCAAACACAATTGAGAGTTAGGGTATTAATTGTGAAATATTAAACATAACTCCTCAAATAACATGTATCATCAAAATATGATATGTAAATTTAATTTAGGACAATATGCTTTATTGAAATGATCTTGTTATGGAAATTACTCTCATATTTAATAGAATTAATAGGACAAAGGTTAAGTCAAAATATTAATTTATTTATAACATTAATAATAAATAACAAACACCTATACAAATAAAATAAATTCTTCATTAACAAAAAATATATATAAGCATTAAACTGCTTCACACATTTACAACAAATTAATTAAATTATTTATAAATCAACGTGATGATTATTATATACAATTAGCCCTTCCCTTAATTTGTCTTTTATTTCTTTTGAAACTATAAATTTTATTATTTTATTATGTATGCCTATATATTTGCATTATTTATGAATTTCTCTGGGATCTTCACAATCATTTTCCCACTACCTGATATTTTGTAACTCCCAATTAATTGACAATCTTGTAATAGTTACGTTATATTTTATATTTAAATTTTGATTTAAAATGTTACACATCCATCTTATTAACAAAGTTATATATATATGACTATAGATGGCGTTATACCAAAAACACCTTCAAACGTTTGTTTACATAAATGTCAGAGCGAGTATTTCACTATCTCTAACTTAATTTCCACCTTCAAGGTGTTTTTGGTATAACGCCATCTATAGTCATAAATACAAGCGTATGCAAGTTTTTAACTTGTGTTTTTTTGTTTTTCATATATATATATAAAATGAATAATAAAGTAAGGATTTTTTTTTCATATAATGCAATTTATTTATGCATTCATTTTTTCTCTCACTTGAGTTTTTTGTTAATCTTAGATCTCAGTTATTCTTATTCATATTACCATTTATTGAAGTTTTATTCAACTATACACAACATTAGTGTTGTTCATGGTTTTACTACCTACAGGCTGATCTGTGCAGACTTAGGCAGAAAAACTATAGAATTCTTTAAAATATTGAGGCTACCTTTGATGCATACTATATTATTATTTACTATGAAACTTTCTAAAGATGAGCAACTGATTTTATTAAATACTACCTAATAAAGGGATGGGGATTACTTTTATTTATTAAGGGTCATATTTCGATAGGTAAACATTTTTAATGAACTTACCTCAATTTTATCTTGGCTCATTCAATAAGCTCTTGCAGTATGTACCATTCTCATTTCTTTGCTGAAAATTCTCCCATCTCATTTAATAACTATCTGGGTATCACAAAGATTAAACACCCTTAACTATTCAGCAGTTTCGGCATGATATTTTATTCTATCCTGGAATTTTAACACATCTCTTACAGTGTACTTAGCATCTAACATTCTCCCAATTTTATACCAATAATATAGTAAATTCTTCCCATGAAATACTTTCTATCTATATTTGCAGTCATGTTACAAAACAAATAATATATTTTTATTATTGTTCTTATTATTATTATGATTAAGATATTTTTAACAAATGGGATTTTGACATTGTCTTATATTAACATTCACTCTTTCTTGCTCTCGTAAAAATTATATTTTATAACATGTTTAATATTCTTTTCCAGGAATATTGTCAGACTTTATTTATTATCACTAGTTCATTTCGTTTTTTGTTAAATATGTTTTAACAATAATAAATTTGAAATATCTGTTAACTATTTTATCACACTTTTTTAAAAATATATAGTGGCTCAAAATATACAGCTTTAACACTGTATTCCACTCATATACACATTTATGTTATAACTCATAGTTACTCTTTTCCTATATTTAAGCATACTTTTTTTTTAACTCGGACAACTAAGAAAGAAAATATAATATTTAATAGTATATACTAAATTCCATATATAAATTTTTAAAATCACTATTATGAAACATACCTTGTATGTATATTTCATACAAAATCAAGCAAATTATTAATAATAAGTTTAAAATCGAAATCGTTTTCTTCTTGTTTTTTTTTAACCTATTTGACAAATAGTCAAAATAAGAGTGGTAGATCACATGACCTTATTCTTTTAAGCTTGTAAGTTATAAACAATAAGGATTGCCAATTCTTCAACAAGCTTTGTGATAAATGCTTAACCAGAGAAAACACTTAAAATATGTCTGTCAGGAACCCCCCCCAATCCCTGACCATGGTTTCATGACTTGGTACTCCTCAGAAAGGTGTTAGGGTAAGATCAGACCCTAGATATAAAAATATCAACCCACAGCCAGCATTTATCTAAAAGTTATCTATTGATTGGAATATCTGAAGTTTTCAGACACCTATATGTCTTCCAACCCAGCTATCCAACTCAAATATTATATGGGGCAGATAGATCTTCAGCCATATTATATATTTGTAGTTTTAGCAATATAAAAATGCATAAGACTTAAGGCAAAGACTCTAAATATCAAAATAAGAGTCATAGATCACATGACTCTATTCTCTCAAGCTTGTAAGTTATAAACAATGAGGATTGCTAATTCCTGAACAAGATTTATGATAAATGCTTAGCCAGAGCAAAACTTTAGTTAATATTACCATGGTTACTCTGTAGACTTTTACCATTCATTGCACATTGAGGCATTTCTCTTATCTCCTCTTTGTTAAAAGACATGCATAGGTAAACATACATTTAACAACAAGCCCAAATGATGAGATACTTTTAATATGAATGTCTCCTTCATTACTAGCTAGTTTTAAAGTTGCATTGCATCAAATCCTGCTTTTCAAAATCCATTAAAAAGTTTGATGAATATTGTTAACAGGAACTGAGTTTAAACCCTTTACAAAAGGAGAGAAATGTAGATTTTAGATAATAATAATAATAATAATAATAATAATAATAATTATTATTATTATTATTATTATTATTATTATTATTATTATTATTATTATTATTGTTATTGTTGTTTTATAATTACTATTGTAAAAGTTGCACAGACAAATACACGTGTATTTGCTGGAATGATGGGTCTGGGTAAATATTTTAATTGGCATACATGTATGTAGGTAAATGTTTTTTGGAAGAAAAAAAGGGTAAAAACTAAAAGATTTTAAAGCGTGTAAAAGAAAAGTTTCTTTTACAGTTATTATTTACTGAATTAATTAGCCAAATGTATCTCTTATTGTTCAAGAAACAGATCTAACTACTTGATGGCTATCTCATTTTTTTAATTAAATGAATTAATGTATTGTAAATTTTGGATTTTGTGGAAATAGTTTTTAAAATTATGGAATGTGGAATGCCCATTAATTATTAAATTCTTTTCGACATCTTTTGTTTAGAAAAGTCAACAAAAAGACTGCAATTAAAAAGTTCCAAGAAGTTAAAAAAAATAAGAAGTAAAAGTCAATGTTGCTAAGTGTTTTTTTTTAGTTGGCATTTTTGAAAAAAAAATATTTTTTAAAAACAAAGAAATGCCAGCAATAAGGGGAAATAAAAATTGGAATTAAAAAAAATTGAATGTGTTTGCTGAACTGATGGGGAAAAAGGCAATGTGTTATAAAATATAATGATGAAGATCTAAAAAGGGCAAATTTTAATAAATTGGTCAAAAAGCTGAAAATATCAGGAATAAACTGTGATTTCTGCTTCATTGCTGGACATATTGTGTACAAACTGAAAATAAAACATAAAGAAAGGAAACCTCATGGATCACATGAGGTAAAATCCACATCATGCTGGGGTCTGTGTTAGGTCTCCAGCTCTCTATCTATACCATGTAAACCATTGGAATACATGTACTACCTTCAACAATCCCAGTTGCCCATCAGAACCACAACTATTTCATTCTAGTGCTGATTGTCCACCATTCCTGAATATATTCAAAGAAAAAAAAAGAACAGCAAAATAAATATGCTACTTTAGATGTACTAAATGGTTGGAATATTAAGCAGAAGAGACAGAGGCCATATTTTGCCTATGCTAAATGACAGGATTAAATTACGAGTGCACTCAAAAACATATATACAGGTTCTACAGACTCTGTAATACTGGTAAATATACACATGTTATATCATTTCAATCCTTAAATCTAATCAAACTCAAACTGAGTGATTATCTAATGATATACAGGTATTATTTAATGTTTTTTCTCTTTTAATTGTAATTCATTAAAAATATTTATTGTATACATGATTATGCCATTTCATTGTTTTCTTAGAATAAACTATTAGTGAATCTGAAATGAAACTATTATTTTGTTTCGACACACATTATGTAATTTGTGTATTTCAAAATCAGATACATGTGCATGCTGGTGTACCTCTAATAATAGATTAAGCAAAACATGTTAGGTAGAAAAGTGCATGGGGGGATTTAAAAGGTTTATTTTAGATTTTAGTGGGAATTAAATAGAAATTTATAGAATAGATTCTATTTAAAAGTTAGTTCACTCTTTGTTTTTTTCTTTGGTGCAATGTCCTACCACACCCTGAATATTAAGATGGGCATCACATTAAATTGCTGAGTCAGACAAATATTTAATAGATCTTACAATTCTTGTTAACTACGAAGATTGGCACTTTGCAACAGACAAAAAAGGTGGATGTTGTCCATAAACATGGATATCTACTTAGAAGTAATGTTAAAGTTGGCAAGGTTCAAATTATTACAATTCCTTTATATGCATGTGTTGTGCAGTCAGCTTCTTTTCTAACCTTTTTTGCATGACCTAGAATTCAGGAAAACTTTGTAATAGGGGTGAAAGACTCAAAATTATGGGAAAACTTCTTATGGGAAGGGCTGTCAATAATGTACACATCACCATATAAATTATCCCACAGGAAGAAAGAATAAATATAAAATTTAGTTTGGATAAGAATGTTGTTTGATATCAGATAATCTAAAAATTAAAAATGTATATCAAATTGGAGAAATGTTACAATGGACTCCCAATGGTGGGGCTTCTGAAGAAAAGAGATCAATAAAGTGAATGCACTTGAAGGATATAGAGGGTGCACTAGTCAAAAAGAGAAAACATTTTTTAAAAGAGAGGAAATAAAGTGTATTCTTTTTTTAGGTATAAAATTATTTGCTGTTCAGTTAAATAATGTTTTTTCTGGAAGGAGAGAAAAATAATAAGAATTAGAACTTGATGGTAGATAGGCAAATATGGCAAAAACAAAAAGAGGGAAAATAATAAATATTATGTGGGAAAATGGTCAGAGAGCTGGGACATTAAACCTGTCATGTTTTGTTAGTCTCAGTAGAAAATAATATAAAATATAATCAAATAAAAACCAGATCACAGTGTAATATGTATAAAGAAATGACAGATAGAGAAAGGAAATGGACATGTTTGAACAGATCATGGAAAAGTTACAGGAAATGGAAACAAAATTATGGAAAGATATAAATGATGTAAAGAGAGAAGTAAATGAAAGGATGTTAGAGGGACAGAAAGAAAATGAAAAACTATTGTTAGAATTGGAGAAAAAGCAGCATGAAGAAATTAAATGCAGTCAGGTGGGAGAGAGTGAGAGTAAAAGCAAACAAGAGATATATTGGAAATAAAAGACAGTACAGGTGAAAACGAAACTAAGCCAAAGACAGGATAAAAATGAAAAAAGGGGCAAGATGAGTTGTCATTGAGGAGAAGATAATGAAAGACTGACAAACTGCAGATAAATGTATGTTTAACTATACTAATGTTAACCAATTCCTTAAGATCTGTTCGTTCGCAGGCCAAATAGGAGAAGCACTAGTGGAGCACCTTAAGAGCCTACAGAGATATTTCAGTATAAATGTAATGCCTGAAGAAAAAAGGTAATAATAGCATGTAGAAACTTGGCAGGGAACATGTTATCTTTGGTAGGAGTCCCTGTTCCACCAACTGCGGACCTTTAAAGTTTATACATAAGCAGTGTGAGAAACATTCTCATCAGAAGAGTGGCAAGAAATAGTCAGATACCACATTATGCAAAAAAAGTACAGAGGGAGTAGCCAAGAGAACTACACAATTTTTTGGCATCAAGTGGCCAAATGACAGCCCTTGGACAAATGTAATATGACCGAGAGCCACATAATTAGAATCATAAAACATAATTTTCTAATGAGAATCGAACAAATGCTGATAGGGATTGGAAAATTGTCAATTGAAGAAGTAGTTGAAGTGTTGAATGCTATAGACATGAACAAGGGTGAACATGATAAACTCATAGATCGAGGAAAATAAAAAAACAATAAGCAGGGAAAGGATTCTAACAGCCAGAAATCATAAAAAATAATTAATTATAGGTAATAGAAGACAAAGGAAGGCAAATAAGATAATATATATATATATATATATATATATATATATATATATATATATATATATATATATATATATATATATATATATATATATATATATATATATATATTGTAACCTAGTGTTATTGACACTTGGTTTATTTAGCATCGTTTCCACAGAAAAACAATGCTATCCTTTTCTAAGAAATAAAAAAGTAAAATAATAATAATATTAAGTGATTAATAAAATATGCTATTTACTCACTTTAACGTATTTTAAGCAAATAACTAAAAAAAATTGGTAATCCAATGTCATTTTGAAGAAGAGCATGAATAATTTAATTAAAATATTAACAATAAGAGCAATTTCATATAGTATAAAAGCACATATTATAAACAGTAATTGATTTTGGATGGGTAGAGGGGGAGAGTAGACGAGTATATTATCATAACGCACACTAACTTCTGATAATTTATTTTTGTAGAAAATCATATTTAAAAAAATATACATCACTAATTATTAATTAAGTATATTTATTATTTTTCATTATATGTCAAATTACTTTGTAATTCATTTAAATCATACGGAAAAATATATGACTGTAATAAGTTTTTTTTTTCCTTTTCTTTTGTTTATGTATAATTAAATGATTATTTTTCTGTAAGAGGTCGCTAAAAGAAGACCGCCAAATTTTGAAGAAAGTTTAGTCTAACTTTAGTTTTACAAGGAGGAAGCAGTACTGAAATTCGGTAACAAATTTTTTATTATTTTTTATTGCAGAAATAAATATAAGTCCAGTAAAATTTTAATAATATCATGCGTTGCTAATCCTATTTGATAAGATATTCTGTTTTCTGGTGCCATCTACCTATTTTAAAGCTTTTTATACACAAAAATATACTATCTTATGCTAAAGTTCAAAATGACCGTATTAACTACAGCAATCACTGAAAATGTCATTATATTTAAAATAAGTAGTATAAATAATTTCCAGGAAATAATCAATGATTTGTTAACTTTACCTTATTTAAATATCTTTTCGTGGTATAAAAGAAAAATTATATTTAAAAGACATATTATAAAAGCCAAGGAAAGTTAACTAGAAAATTTCATGCTCTTTCTAAAGGACATTGTCTGCTTTGAAAATAATGTAAGTTCCCCACGTTAAAATATATTTTATTCACTGAAAATTATCTAGAAATAATATTAATGATAAAGGATATTTACTTATGCACCTGTATATTTTTTTAAAAAGAAAATATAAATTTTCTCAAGGCAAATATCGGAAAATTTGTATGTGTGCATTTTATGGAGAATTCCTTATTAAAGACAAATTACAATTCCTAGAGTAGGAATAAAAACTACAAACATTAGTGACTTAATTATAACCATAATATACTATGTTATATTATACATCAATTTGAGTCGTTAAAACTTTATATCCATGTAAGTCAGCTGCAGTCGTTATAATAATAGTATTTTGGAAAATTCACGCATTAGTTTTATTCCTAAGCCAGCTAGCTAAAAATGATATGTATCACCAATAGTAAAAAGAAAAGAATTGTATATGTGATCGTCAATCGTCAAATATTTGTCATGTTAAAATATGTATTGTTTTCTTGGATCCCAAAATTATATCAGTTAATTCAAGGAAGAGTTAACATCCAACGCTGCTATGTTTTCTTTGCCTAATTTATTAATTGCACCAGAATGGAGGCAACTTTTATATAAATGAAATAATAAAATGTGTTTCTTATTTTAAATTTGCTTCGTGAACTACGAATGGATCAAGTTCTTCATCTAGATAAATTGCCCAACGGAAAAACATTTTTATAGTGAGATAATAATCACTTGTTAAGTAATGATTTTTTTTTTTACTAATTTGTAAAATTCTGTGTATTTTTTTTTATATCAACAGGTTAAAGGCTGTATAATCAAGTAATATTTAAATGACCTTGTAATCATAAAGGTATGTTTTCATATACTTATTCTAGGTTAAATTTATATTTGACATGAAAAACATTTTTTTTATAAAATGTGTTTACTTATGACATGCATTATGGATATAGATTTATATATTAGATGCGTAAAAGAAGAAAAATTCAGATACTTAATAGGTAAATATCTAGTTAAAATTATCAGAAGTAATTAAAGAGAAGTACTATACAGGATATTACTTATTTAAAGTTTGAAACAAATTTATACTATGTTAATTGCGGAACTTATTCCCAATTATTCTTTATTAACACATTCACTTAATTTAGTTCAAGATACTAGACTACCAATTACTTGTTGAATGTTTCTTTGGCAAAGGTAAAAATTATTATTGTTAATGCTGTGATATCCATTGATTTTAGACATTGATCTAAGTATAACCCGGAACATAAATTTAGTGTAATTAGTGTATTAGCTTGTCTTGCCCCGATATAGCATAGGGATATGCTTAAGATTCGCATAAGAAATAACTGTAATGTCTTTATTTTGTGGGATGGAAAATGATCTCCTCAAAAGCTTTATTTTCCATGAGGGGAATAGATAAAACTATTATTCGGGTATGTGTATAACCCAAGTGATCGCTTCTCAGAGTTAGGGCAATCAGTAATTTATATCGTATTTAGTGTATTTCATTCGTTAAAATCCCAGGAGAGGATTATATTTGGTGTGCGTTCCTATTATGCCCAAGTAAGAGGCAAGGACCCACCAAACTATTTTAATGTAGTAGTTAACTCTACAGACCTTCGGTGTTATTCCATATTCCTCATGAGAAAATAGAGATAATTCCTCCACGGAATGTGTTGAATATTGTGTTTTATTTAGAAAGTTATGGCAAGATAACGGGTATATTGGAGGTTAATTCCTCACGATCCATTTAGTATAAATAGCGTGCTAGTATATATGATCAATGTCTGGATTGTGCGGTGGAATAGTAATGGTAATACACACATAAGTCAATGGAGAGAGTAAGTTTAAAATTGTGTGATTTAAAAATTTTATTTGCCAATGGAGGATTCAAATACTAGGTGTAATTCAGGTTAATAATTAATTAGCACTCACAATATAACTTATACTGAGGAATACATTGTGTATAACAACTTCAGTTGTTATTAAGGTAAATATTAAAATAATAAGTGTAACTTCTGATAAATAACCAATAAATTATAATAAGTTATTTAAATAAAAACTATCATTTAATTAAAGATATGATAATAAAAATCGTTTGTACGCAGTGCCTAGAATCCGATTATTTTGATTTTAAAACAAATAGTTAGTTAATAAAGTTAAGCAGCCGTTCATATAAGATACACTAAATGGATGAGTTGATGTATCAATAATAATATTTATTTTGTTATATTCAATTTGCATAAATGTAAAAAGAAGATGAAGAAGTAGTTCGAATCCAGGTCTAAAAGTATAGATGAATTAATGTTAGTTATATTTTGTTTTATCCATAGGGATCGAATAAATTGTATATGTTTGTTTATTATGTTAATCATAAAGGATAGTTTTGTTAAACTGTAATCATAAATTATAATCTTGTTCAAATTTAATAATAAATTATAGTCTTGTTACAAGTTGTGTTGAGTCATTTTTCTTGTGTGCTAAATAAAAGTGTATTGGCATAATACTTGCAATACTTTCTTGAGTCCAAAATCATTTATGAAATCTTAAATTCAATACACCAGATAGACAATTGTAAGCAGATCAGAATATTTCATTATATTTTAATTTAATAAGAATTATTTATGGAATTGGAAACTTCAGACCAAGACATTTTATTTTATGTGTGTGTAAAATCACTTTATTCCCAAACTAGTAGGTTTTGGTTGCACATTGTTCCATACACTTTTAAGTGAAGTGTCTGAGTAATAAATCATAGTCAAATTATTGTGTTGTCATTGATAATGGAAGGACACAAAAGCACCCTTGTCTTTTCATCATTCCGAATGAGATTCTGGATAAAATGGCTGTATTATTCAAAATTATGCGTTGTTATTAAATATAGTTATCATCTCGTTAAATATTATAATAGTTGATATGTGGATGAAGACACATGGAATTTAAATAAAATAAATGTTTCCTATAGCCGACCAGAATGTCAGTCATATGCGACAACACAATACTGCCGAGCATTTTATTAAATATAACAGAGAACCCTGAGATTATTGACATTATTATAAGTACTCTTAAATTAAGAATTGATCAATTATGATCAATATTACAAGCGTGGCATGGCTTAAGAGATTGAAACTTCTGATTGTATAATAATAAAATATTGAGATCATATTGGCAAATTAATGAATGTTTTATTTTAGTCAGTAATATTAACAATGACATGAAATCATCATGATCATTGTCGAACAGTGCAAGTACTTATAGCTTAGAGAATGTGTTTTGGATAGAGAAAGAATGTTAGTTTTTTTTTTTTTTTAATTTATTTTATTAATGATAATTTTTTTTAAGTCTATCTCTGTCTGAACTGCATATCGCTGTAGCTGAATTATTATAACTAACCAAGCGTCGAGGTATATTAGATAAATATAGGATTTGCTACCCGTCCTAGAAGGAAGAGTTTAGGCTTTCCGCATTCTCTTTAATAGGATTAGGCTTTCTGAATCTCTTTCATAATAATGGAAGTCTTTATTTAATTAGGTTAGAATATATATTATAATGGTCGGGGATGATTATGAAATACCAGTCTTACTGCATCTGCCAACAGAGTGACACTAGGCTACTCTGAACCTAGAAAATTTATAAAATCGACATATACGTGCTGTTAAGATCACGGCCATCAGCCCTAGTCACTAGCTCAAGTAGATACAGAAACTTATATATTTAGTAAAATATATTTTTAATCATAAAGGCAATCACTGTCAGTATTAATAACACTCAAAAAAAAATTTATTTGCGTATATAATTAATAATGCACAAACTTTAAAAAATTAATTTTTATAACACAAGAAGAAATTTATGTTTTCTTCTGTTCCATTATTATTTTATTTGTTTTTAACTTTAATTTTAAATTTTAGAATGTTGAGTATAAATGAGCTACTTAGACATACTCACAAATTTTCAAATCACTTGACTCCAAACTAAAAATCCGCAGCCACACCAATACTCGCTTCCAGATATATATCAGCAACCAATGCAATGTGAACATGATAGCATAGAATCATGTTGACAGAAATGTGTGTCTGAACAGCATGATATTATTGGAGAAGAAATGGCCTTTGTCCCGCAGGAATGTGCATCTGTCAGGTGAAGGAAACATGCATATAAAACAATAAAAAGAAACACTACATATGGATGGGAGAGCGGTCTTATCTTGCCAGCTTATCGTCCAAAATCCATAGAGCTGGAATGGGTCAATGGTGCATGAAACACATCTGTGTCCATTTTCAATGATATGACTACTTCTTTGGGGTCATGCATTCAGTTGGACTCATCGCCATAGATGCTAACATATTTCACATTACATTGATATAAACGTCCATATATCTCTCCACCAGCATTGACACAACTATGAAACAAATAGTCCGAAATCAAAACCCTCTTTAAAAGTAACATACTTAAACTAGTCCAGCAGCCATCTATACTCAACTAACATTTAAATCATTTTATTAATGTAATTCAAAACAAAAAAAAATATTTAGTTTATACTTTTAAAATCATTTTAAAATGAGCATTATATTTAACTTATTTTCTTTCCAGAAATACTATTTTAACCTATTTTTAAAATTTAGTAATGCACAAATAATGAGGTGTTTCTATTTTTAAATTTAAGTTTGCAATCGCAAACCCTTACCCTATTACAAACAGATACTAATTAAGCATGAATAAAAATATAAAAAAATACTATACATTTTTTTTAAAAGATTATGTTTAAGACTTTAAATAAGAGTTTATAGAAATGAAGTTCAGGTTTGCTTGAGAAAGAAAGTCTATTATTCATTTAAAGACAGATAAAGTTCGAAGATTTTAAAATTAACAGTTTATATTTCATTTATAAATTTATACTTTCCTTTGTTCATGCTTGTTCCTTCGTGAGGAAGATCCAAATTTATACAAGATCCATTTCTTGTGGGCGATGACGATATATGAAGATGCATTCACAATGTTTTCTGAAGACAGTACAAGTGGTTTGATCCTGGGATCCGTGGATAAGAAAGCTGCCTTCGGCCGGCCGCACCGAAGGAAGCACGATGAAGCTAATTACATTTTTTCTTTTGTAATGGTGATAACTTTTAAAATTATTTTACAGATGAATTCAAAACTTTATTTTTCTGATTCTCCAACTCTCTAATTGATTAATTATCATTTTGGTTTTTCCTTTTATACTCCCCAGGCACCTTATCTCTGGAATGCACGGATTCATCAAACATATTTCATTATTTATATTTTATTGTTTAATTCAGTTTGTGGCCAAGTAGATTTTGGGTTTATGGCTAAGTAAATTTTTCCACTGAGGTCTGTGTCTCTATCTCTGGGCGGGAACTCTTATTTATTTCGTAATCATTTTTTTAATTGTGATTTTGCCTTTAAGATCTGTTTGTAATTTTTTTATAATTAAAAAAATATTTGCTATTATTAAAAAGGTTTTTATTATATATTTTATTTAAAGATTAGAATATTATTGTTGTTATTATTATTATTATTATTATTATTATTATTATTATTATTATTATTATTATTATTATTATTATTATTATTATTATTATTATTATTATTATTATTATTATTATTATTATTATTATTATTATTATTATTATTATTATTATTATTATTATTATTATTATTATTATTATTATTATTATTATTATTATTATTATTATTATTATTATTATTATTATTATTATTATTATTATTATTATTATTATTATTATTATTATTATTATTATTATTATTATTATTATTATTATTATTATTATTATTATTATTGGAAAAGTCACACAGACAAAAGCATGTGTATTTGCTGGAATGATGGGTAAGGGTAAATATTTTAATTGGCATACATGTATATAGGTAAATGTTTTTTGAAAAAAAAAAAGTGTAAAAACTAAAAGTTTTTTAAAGCATGTAAAAGAAAAGTTTATTTTACAGTTATTATTTTCCAAATTAATTAGCCAAACATATCTCTTATTTTTCAAGAAACAGATCTAACTACTTGATGGCTATCACATTTTTTTAATTAAATGGATTGATGTAGTGTAAATGTTTTGGATTTTGTGAAAATAGTTTTTAAAATTAATAAATGTGGAATGCTCATTAAGTATTAAATTCTTTTCAACTTCTTTTGTTTAGTTAAAGTCAACAAAATGACTGCAATTAAAAGTTGCAAGAATTAAAAAAAAAAATAAGTAAAATTCAAGGTCGCTAAGCGGTTTTTCTTTTGTTGGCATTTTTGTAAAAAATATATTTTTTTGAAAACAAAGAAATAACAGAGATAAGGGGAAATAAAACTTGGAATTAAAAAAAAAACTAAAAGTGTTTGCTGAGCTGATGGGGAAGAAGGTAATGTGTTATAAAATATAATGAAGAAGATCTAAAAAGGGAAAATTTTAATAAATTGGCCAAAAAGCTGAAAAGATTGGGAATAAACTGTAATTGCTGCCTTTGTTGCTGGACAGATTGTGTGTTAACTGAAAATAAAACATAAAGGAGACACCATAGATCACATGTGGCAAAGTCATCATTGTGCCAGGGTCTATGTTAGGATTCCAGCTCTCCATCTATATCATGTAAACCATTGGAATATATGTACCACCTTCAACATCCCCAATTTCCTTCAGAATCACAACTATTTCATTCTATTGCAGATCATCCACCATTCCTGAATATATTCAAAGGTAAAAAAAGAACAGTAAAATAAATATGCTACTTTAGATTGACAAAATGGTTGGAATATTAAGCAGAAAAATATGGACACCATATTTTGCCTATGCTAAATCCCAGGTTTAAATTATGAGTGTCTCAGAAACATATATGCAGGTTCTACAGACCTTGTAATACTGGTAAATATACACATCTTATATCATTTCAATCCTTAAATCTAATAAAACTCAAACTGTGTGATTATGTAATGATATACATGTTTTATTTTGTGTTTTTCTCTTTTAATTGTAATTCATTAAAAATATTTATTGTATACATGATTATGCCATTTCATTGTTTTCTTAGAATAAAATATTTGTGAATCTGAAATTAAACTATTAATTTATTTCGATACACGTTATGTAATTTATGTATTTCAAAATCAGATACATGTTGTAACAGTCAAAACATGTGTATCTCATTAACATAGTGCAGAATTCGACCACCACACAGAAGAGCAGCACCATCGAGTAGCGAAGCCACCCATGGTACCGAGTTCGAACATAGTTTATCGGTTCCACACTACAATCTACGGAACAACGCCTCTGATGCGACACAAGTAAACACTTCTTTAGGCACGGTGGTCAGGGAGATGCACGAGATTCATGGTTTTGTTTCCGAGTTGGCCAACCATCAAATGAATATTAATTCACATATATAATCGAGGAAATATATATAATGGGCATTGAATAAATGAAAACTTAACTACAGACGTACAGTTAAAATTATTTATTTACGTATCTAATAAAAAAAAAACATTATTAATGTTATTAATCATATTTTATATTCAGAGTTTCAATAGCTAATTGGCAGTTTTACTATATATAAAAATACATTTTATTATAAAGAGCGTTCATTTATATGAAGGCGTAATCTAGCTACCTAAGGTTCCTGAGTGAGTATTTCTAATGCGTACTGTAGGGGATTTATACTTTGCACTGCAAGAGTCATCCATGGTGGCGGACATACATTTATTTAATAAAAATATTTATTTGACGACTAAGGGCAAACATTTATTTGAGAGTGGATGACGAAGATAATGCCGAGGCGGAGTGATATAAAGAATGATAAACTAAATAAAGGAACATGTGGTACGCTTTAGATGGGTGGTATAAAATGGCAGCACTGAAACTGCAATGCCGTGAATAAGTTTATAAGGGCTTCGGGTTGGTCTCTGCCTCGACCCGAAGAAGTAAGTTGTCACATGAGCATAACCAGGGCCAAGCAGTCCGTGTCACAATTTGTCAGCTGGCTGCGTGATGGTCATCAAGCCCTATGGGAACATTATCATGTCCACTTGTGTAGGACGACTGGGGTTAATTCAATCCTATAGAATCTGGAGTATTCACGGCATATTATGAGCCATCGTGGCTTCAAAACGTAACACATGTATAAGATCTAAAAGATTATGGTAATATTTAACTAGATTTCAAACCCGGCCCCCCATTATCAACGTTGACTGAAAGAAAATTGGTGACTCTCAAATAAATGAAATTTCCGTAATTATTCATTAAAATTTAATAATAAAAAAATATCTAAAAAGGGGACTTATTACAGCGAGCATGCCAGCTATTATGAAGTAGTAGACCCTGCATTACAATAACTGATTCTTTGAATGCGTGTCGATTTATATGAAATTTAAGTTATTTATAAAGCAAATATTAATGACAATTCGACACGCATTCACTGTTCAAGCGATTATGGATTTAGCTTTAAAACTAAGACAATTATGAGAAGGTAATAGTTCAATGATAATTATAAATAAAGTGGAGATTTGAGAAATACACACCTAAGAAGGATAGAGGGAGGTAAGCTAGATTATGCGATAAATTTACAGATTACATTAATTCTCAAATTTTAGTTTCACAAAATTACAATTTTAACATTTAGAAGTTAGACAAATAGTAGGAGATGAGCTATAGCTTATTTACTAGAGTACTCTATAATTTGGAATACACACACAGGTACCTGTTTTCTAAGATGTTTTCGTCCATTTGTTTAATAGTAGATTGTTCATGATTAGCAGTTTTCTTTCTTGTCTTTGTTTTTTTTTTTTTATTGATTTTAACAGCAGCGGCTTTCTTGTTTATTTCAGGCAGCAGATCATTATGGTGTTTTTACGATGGGCAAGGTGAAGTTCGGCATCTGGTGGGCCATCTCCCAATGGAGAATAATCTCGGTGCTTACTCGGTCAAACCTTGGCAATATCAATTTATTTTAAGATATTTTAGACTCTCCACTCGAGAGCAAAGCTAAAATTCAAGTGCTAGTCTCCAGCAAGTCCAAGTTGGCCTCCTTTTTTAATCTTGATCTTTTAATTTTTTTCTGTTGAGATATTTTTAGGTTTTCTTTATCTTGCCCTCAGGATAATCAATGCTTTTGCTGGTTTCAATTAGAAAGAATCTGCTGCTATTGTTTGTTTTGTTGTTTTTTTTTTTACATTCGTTAATTACATTTTTTTGGAATTTTCCTATAATTAATTTATTATCTATCACTGACCGATGCTTTTAAATTTTCAAAGACAAAAGGGAATAAAATTATTTTAACTTTAATTAATTATTGCATCAGATTTTGTTAGAATTATTATTTAACGAAATTTAAACTAAGCAATAAATATGAACTTTATAAATTCAACATAAATGATTAATATTACACAAGATTTATTTAGCTAAAGAAATCTAAATTATATTACTTTAACTGTATTTATTGCCTTTAATTTGAGATCGAAATGTGTGCGTGTTTATGTTGAATTCTACATATATTTATACATTTTTAATATTGTTACACACACAACTCGATACCAAAAGTTTAAATTTGGGTGGGATAGACCGGTCAGTGAGAGACGACAGAAAAAGGTGAAACTTAAGATTCAAATACGAATCTTACTGTTTCAATGTGTGTGCTAGTGTGCCTCTAATAATAGCTGAAAGCAAAACAGGTTAGGTAGAAAAGTGTGTGGAAAATTTTAAAAGGTTTATTTTAGATTTTAGTGGGATTTGAATAGAAATTTATAAAAAAATATTCTATTTAAAAGTTAGTTCACTCTTTGTTTCTTCTTTGGCACAATGTGCTACCACTCCCTGAGTATTAAGTTGGGCATCAAGTTAAATTGCTGAGTCAGATAAATACTTAATAAATCCTGCAATTCTTGTTAACTAGCAATATTGGTGCTTGGCAAAAGACAAAAAAAAGGATGTTGTCTATAAATGTGGAGATCTACTTAGAAGTAAAGGTTTGAATTATTGCAATTCCTTTATTTATATACATGTTTTGCTGTTAGCTTCTTGTCTAACCCTTTTTGAATGACCCATAATTCAGGTAAACTTTGTCAGAGGGGTTAATGACTCAAAATTATTGGAAAATTTTGTAAGGGAAGAGCTGTCAATAAGGTACATGTCACCGTATAAATTCACCCTTGGGAAGAAAGAATAAACATAAAATTTAGTTTGGATAAGGGACAAATGCTTAACTTCAGATGATCTAAAATTTAAAATTGTATACCAAAGTGGAGAAATGTTACAATTGTAGATGAATCTTCATTTTATTCTCCATTCTGTACACATTTTTAAACATGTTCAAATAAGTTATCAATAAGTTTACTTTCTTATTTTTTTCTTTTCTGTTATTCATTTGTCTTGTAAAATTTCAAACACACATTGGAAAAATTCTTTTAATTTTCTAGCCAGTAGTACATTATATTTGTGACTATCATCTATCATTCAAAAAATAAACATATTTTTTTTTTTAATTATCCATTCAATTTTAATATTCAGTATTTAACATGCTATTGTTAAAGTTCATCTTCTATTTAAACATAAGAATTCTTATGTTAAGTTTTATTTGTTTTTTGTTCTTTATTAAGTATAAGCTAAATACTTTCTTCAACATTTTGAAAAATATTTCCGTGTATCAACAGTTTACTTTAAATAAAGATTAGTTTTTCTTGAATTAAACACTCACAATTAAGTAATTATTTTTAATGTTTTGTAAAATATTTTTCTTACCTTTAAACATTTATTTCTAAAATTTATTAATCTGTTTTACACATTCAATCTATGATTAATAAAAAATACTTCAATTTAGCATTTCAAATGAATGTTATCTTATGTGGTTATCAACACGTATCTCTCTGAAACACTGCAGCTGGATATCCTTTCTCATGGTTATCGTACGCAAAATTAAAATAAAAACTTTGATTTTTCAAACTCCTTTGTGGTAATATCTTGATTAGAAGTAGACAATCAGAATTGGTAACCAGGTTGTAATGAAGATTAATTAACTAACTTCATTGAATTAATAATTACTTTAAAAATATTTAATGTCCTTAAATAGCTTTGTGAATACAATTTTTTTTCTGATTAAGACTTTAAATATTTTTAACTTTTATAATTTTTTTTCTTTTTTTACTGAGAAAAAATATTAAAATAGCTATCTGCTTTTTAAGTTTTCTTGAATCTCTCCCTCAGATTGTCTGCTGTGTTTTTCCCCTTAAAATCCCCAAGTATAAATTGATGTCAGAAAACTATTTATTTAACTCTCATTGGCCAATCTCCCAAATCAACGTGTACAATTTTTAATTAATTGTTTCTATTTAAAATAATGGAAATCAGTATTTTTTTTTTTACAAATGATATTAATTTAAATCGTTTCTTAAAAGCTAAAACATCCAATTCCAATTACATTTTTAATATATGATATTATTAAGTGGATTTAAATACTAAATTTAAGAATAAATGTTTTTGTTTACCATATATTACAAGTACACTACTTTTAAAATAAATTATTATCTTGTGATAGATAATTGTTTATTCTTTCATTAACTACAATTTTAAACCTTTATCCATTAAAAGGACATTTCATAAAAAATAAATTAAAGTCAAATTTATAATTAATGATGTTTTTTTTAAATGGACAAATATTGTATTAAAATTATATAGTATAATATAAATTCTTTACAACTAACAATGATTATTAAATCTCTACAAAATTCTCTTTTTAATATTTATGTATTAAGTCAATTATTACTCTTATACCCAAGTTTATAGCATTACGGTTATCTCACTTTTAAATGTAAAATTTTGGAACTATAGTTTGCATTTTATATGCTATTCTTACTATGGATAACTGACCAATATATATATATATATATATATATATATATATATATATATATATATATATATATATATATATATATATATATATATATATATATATATAAAATAAAAAATATAAATATATATATATATATAAACAGTTCATAAATTTTTAAAATTACTTTATAAAACATTTTAAAAATTCATAAATTTTAAGTTTGAATACATAAATTTGGAAAAATTTAATGCATAATTCATAAAAAAACTTTATATCAAGACATCAGTTGCAAAGCTTAAAAGAATTCAGATACAAACCTTCTGCAAAAGATATGTCATTGAAATAAAAGAATAATAAGTACCTTGTCTAATCTGACATGTTTATTTGATACACTTCATTTATCTCACTCAATCACTTTGTACTGTTCTTTTATATGAACAATATTTTTTTTTTTTTAGATTAAAATAAAAAAATATATAGAAATATTTATAATAAATTAAATATTTAGAAACATTTACTCTACTTAATATAAATATATTTATCCTGAGCAATAAAATTATACTGAAAACAATATGCTAAAAATAGATCAAAATATATGAAATCAGGAATAGTTCCAATGAAATATGAATTAATTAGTAGATAGATAAATAGGGATTTAAATAAATAAATACTAGATAGCTTAATTTTAAATACTAATTTTATTTTATTATTTTGAAGGATATCACTGATTTTTTAAAGAGTTTATTATCAATATATTATATAGACTTATTGAAATAATTGTCAGAATTAATTTGGTATCATTATAATTATTTTAAGAAAGCAATATATTTATGTTCATGGGATTAGTTATATAATAAAATGAATAAAATACTTTATATATCTATATATTGAAGTAAAGAAAGAAATTTATCTACTGAAAATACACAATAGTCTTTTGTGAACTAAATTAAGGCACTCATTACTGATCTTAGTCATATTATATTTTTTTACTATAGTGATTGATTTTTTTTTTGTAAGTTCATTATAATATTTTAAATAGATGATGATGACAATTTTCTAATTGTTTGCACATAATTTGTATTGTCATATCTATTTTATTATCTTGTTAGAGTTTAGTAATGATATCCAAATTGAAGATCAAATCAGTTTTTTCAAACATTAAAAATAAATCTATTGAGTATCCTGACAATGGATATACCTAAATAAGTTTTGAATTATAATAGTGTTTTAAAACTACTAAAAATTTCTATAAAAATATGGGACATGAATTTATAAATATTAATTTTCAGTTGTTTTATAATGTTTCCATTTATAGAATAAACAATAATTTCAAAAAATAACAAAATTATTACAAAATATAATTAGTATTTACTACAATGAATATTTTTAAATTTATTGATTTTTTTATCTGTTGCACATGTTTGACTAATAATCATTTAATGTTTCTAATAATTCAAAATGCGTTTTGGTGCCTTTTTGTCATATAATTGAAAAAATATGTCATGAACAATAAGTGCTATTTATTCACTTTTAAAATCTTCACAATGTATTTGACAAAGCTAGTAAAACATTTGTGAATACTGATTAACAACAGTAGTTTGTCTAAAGACTTATTTATACTATATGACTCTTAAATATTTAATCATTAATATTGATTGCTAAAAAATCTGAGATATTTGAAATTAAATATGTTGTTACACATATATGCATTCTATTTCCAACACTATTTAAATATTTTATGGTATTGATTTTAAAAGAATTTATAAGTAAATTCATGAGCCAGATTTCAAAATATGACTGAAATTTGATGCTGGAGGAGTTATTTTTACTGAAAAAATAAAGATTCTACCTTGGCAAAATTCAGAATTAAATTATAACTTTAACTATAGTATTCATTTTATTTTTTATACCATAATTTTAATGTTTTGGATGCAAGTTAGAAAAGTTTTATTGATTAAACTCAAATGCATGATTATATACTAAGTAAAAATTTGTCTTTCACAATATTTAGTCAGATTTGTATTTTTATTTTTTTTTGTAAATGTCTTTCATATTTTAGTAAAGGTGTTTAGTTTGTATGCTAAAGCGATTAATTTGCAACCGATAAATTTATCCATACATGTAATATACATATAGGAAATTTATTGATACTTTCATTTGCCTAATTGTTGTTAAAATTCTGTTTTAAATATTGTATTAAAGTGAAAATGTAGTTATTACTGTTGCAAAGTAAATGTAAAATAAAATAAATATTTAAAGATCTTCTGAAATGATCTGGTCTAAGAATAATTGACATGTTCATCAATTTTTTTTTTAATTGATATGATATTACCCCTATGAGTTTAAGAATAATTATTAATTAAACAAGATGTATGAAAGAAAATTAATGACAACATTATTTTTTAAAAAGTAATTTATATAATCCTTAATTTGACTTTGTTTTGTAGATTCAAGCAATATTTGACATTTTTTGAATGTTTAATTTTTTTTTTTTTTATTTTGTTTTTTGAAAGAAAAAAAAGAAAAAAAATTTGAGAGGAATATGAAATAAAAAATAAAAAAAAACTTCAACATAACAATAAAAATAATTAAAAAGTAAAGTTGTAATAAATTGCTTTACTGGTCATTTATTACAATATTTACCATTACTATCTTCCTTGTTCAATGTCTTAACTGATCTACCTCCTACCTAATTGAGTTTTTATACTTTTTTATGTATTAATGTTGTTATATTTATATAATATATGATGAATGAATTGCTCTTCTTTTATACTGCTAACATATCTAATATTATTATTTAAAAATGCCCATTTAGCTAGCCATTCAGTAACAGGTGAAACATGTAAAAAATATTATTCACTGATATAAGAGAATAACAATTAAATGTATCCACTTGATGATCAAGGCATATATATATAATATATATATATATATATATATATATATATATATATATATATATATATATATATATATATATATATATATATATATATATATATATACACACCTGGGTCTCTTTACGTGGACTTATTTTAACACAATTTTGAAATTACACGATTCAAGTTTCACCGGAAGTCAAACTCCGAAAATGTGCTATTACTTTAAATAATAAATTTTGTGCACTTACGTTATTTTGGAAGTAATAGCACATTATTGGAATTTGACTTTCTTCTTAGTAATTTCAATATTTTCAGTGTTTTATAATAGTAAGATTTTATGCAATAACGAAATTAAAATCATGATATCCACATTTTATGTATACACAAATTAAATTTTACAAGATTATAATGTAAATTTGTTCAAACGTTGTGTGTGTTAATTTTGCATTTTAAATTGCATTCTCTTTTTGCTTTTTAAAAAAGAACATAATCAATTATTAATCATTTAGTGTCCACAAGTTTATTTTTAAAAGGTGAGTAATAGCAGTGGGCACGATTAAATTTGAAAATTAAAAATTAAAATCAGATTTTTAATTGTAATTCACAATTTAAAAATTACTTATGGTGACTTGAAATTAATGTGATGTTAAACAAAATTTGATTTTTAAATGGAATTGAAAATTAAAAAAATTAAAGACAAAAATAAGAATTTAATTTTTAGTTGTTAGTTTTAATTAAATTTTTCCCAGCAGTGGTGAATAAATGTCTTTTTATTATCATAAGTCTAAGTTCATAAACAATTAACAAAATCATTGTCTCAAAGATTAATTACTAATTACGTTGTCAACAGAAAACCATTAACACAACATGAGAGTGAACATGTTGTTTCACCAAATAGTGATAATAAATAAAATATGTATGAAAAAAATGTAAATTACTGTACTGTAAATTTTGCATAAAATATATTATTTTGAATAAAATTAAATATTATAGTTAAAAAAAGTTTGTCTTGAATCAATTTTTTAAAAAATTTAAAAATTTTTATTAGTCATATTTTATTTCCTTATTTATTTATTTTTTTTGCAAGCGAGTTTTAAAGTAATTTTACATTGGTGCTTTGCTTTTACATGAATTTTGAAAAATCACAGACCACATCCCCCCTTTTTCAATGTAAGTTACGTCTATTTTTGCACAAGTTTTCTGAGGAACCTATCTATTGTGTAAAACGAAACCCAGGTGTGTATATATATATATATATATATATATATATATATATATATATATTGTCATAAATAAATTTATTTTATTGCTGATATTTTTTATTGCCAAAAAAGTATTTTTAATTTATTATATTGACAATTATAATCAGTAATTGGACTACTATAATACTTCTGTGCATTGGCTTTAAATTACAATTTTGCAGCAATCATTGGCATTATTTTTCCAGTTCTGTAAGTATTTGATGAAAAAACGTGGGAATAAAATAAATATTGATATATTAATTCCAAATAAAATTTGAAGATGTCAATAAGTAGTCCACACAGAAATATAACCAACAACATGACAACAATTGAAAAAGATTTATGATTAGTTGTATCTATGGTATTGGGAATATAAACAAACTTATAAACATTTCTTATAATGTTGTTAGAAATGAGGATAAAAATATACATAATAATATAGTTGATTTAAAGATGTACAATTATTTTTGCAATATATTTAAATAGTATTTTTTAAATATATTTATATTTCCACATAGATGATATTAAAATAGGTTTATTTAAAGAAAATAGTATAAAAATTTCAAATTAGGATAAAAAGCAAATTATGATCATATGCTGTACCATACATTATAGTATTGAATGCATGTGATAAATAAACAAATGCATATTTTTTCTTACTTTGAAAACTTTATGTTTTTTTAATTGTTTGTTAACAAATGAAATTTATTCAATAAAAAATTGTATTAAATTTCTTTTTTTCAAAAGGATTATGACAAATAGTCAGTAAAAATCATTATTCTACTATTACTACTACTATTACTACTACTACTTCTGATACTGCTATTGTTGCCATTACGAATGCTCCTGCTACTACTACTACTACTAATACTACTACTACTACTACTACTACTAATACAATAGCACCACCTGGATACAAACCAAATAGCAGGTAAGAAAAAAAAAACATATTAGCTTTTTATTACTAAAAGGCAAATTAATTTGCTAATTGATAATAAGAATGTACAATAGTTCAAATTAAAACAATCTCAATAGTTTTTATTTGGTGAAAAAGATAAGGAAAAAACAGAAAAAAATCAATACCGTACCTAATAAATGTTTGGTTAAGAGTTAGAGATCTATATCTAATGATAAAATATCAGAGAAATTAATTTTGTAAAAAATGTGAAAAATAATCAAACTTATAGAACTCAATAAAATTGCAGATGCCTAATTTGTATTGTTTCTTAAATATTTTTATTAAAAAAAGAACTTAAAACATACCTTTGAAAATATAATTGCAAAGCTCAAAATGGTGAATGCTCAGCCATTCAACCAGGTGGGTGTTCTAACACAGGGCATGATGAAAACATAGGTGTCAATAGCAAAAAAGCTCATGACAACATAAGCCTGAGAAGAGGTGTAAGATTCAGGAAAACAACATCAGATGATCTTGAAAATGAGAATCTAACAGATCAAATTGAAAACGACTTCCCCCTAATTTATATGGTCTGATGAAATGCTGGGACAAATTGGAGACAAATTTAACAACACCATTTCTTGATCTATAACAGATAATGTTTGCACACTATACAATTGCTTCTAATTGAAACACTGCAAGAAAATAATATGGTGGAATTTATTCAATGCATAGGCGACCATACAAATAGCAGGTATGTTGCAATTCAGTTTTATAAAAATGCACAAAAAGAAGAATTTAAACATCAGATCAAGACACTAAGAAACTTCACACATAATTGTAGATGAAAATAAATATAATAATATCTCTGGAATTTTGAAAAATGCTTATTTTGGCTACAATTTATTTTATTTTATGTGAAAGGAGTCTGGAAAGATTTCATATTAATGTCCAGGTGATGTCTACAGCTAATATCTACACATCATGAGAGAGAGATAAATGTCAATTTTGGACATAACTTCAATAAAAAAAATATGAGGGAATGAGAACAATAGCTAATCAGTAAGCTATTAAAACCACAGAGACCAGATGCACCAAATAAAAAAACGTAAAAAAAAATATCAACCCAAAGAAAAGATTCTATTTAGCTGCATTGATTGTGTAATTTATGAAATACCAGGTGTTTTAGTAACAAAAATATGTGTGATATTAACAGACCAGAACACACACACACACACACACACCATATATATATATATATATATATATATATATATATATATATATATATATATATATATATATATATATATATATATATATATATATATATATATATATATATATATATATATATATATATATATAGTATGAAAAAGGTGAATTTGGCAGAATAAATTATATTGCCTTTTGGAAACCATGCATTAGTATTTTTGAAGTTTTCTATATTGGCATGGCAAAGTAAGAAAGATATTTTAAAAAGGTTCCAGATCCCAAAAAACTCTATGCATATACATATGAAATCTGCAATAGAAATAACAACTAGTATCCTATGGCTGATTTACAAAGACAAGATGGCTTTGAATCCCGTTGTTGTTTTGTTGCTGAATTCAAATAAAAGCATGAATAATATGCTGAAATTTATATTGACTCAATCATATCAAGAAAGTGTTAAAAATTATATTAAACCAGTCATACCAGGAGCTGAAAAAATGAAGAAACCATTCTCGTACTAAAATGGTCCCTAAAGATATAATTTTGTTTCACAGAATCATTATCATCATAATCATCATCATTACAGCAAAACAGAAGAATTACAAGTTCAAGCTAAAAATAAAACAGTTGTAGTAAACTACTGCATTTGATAAATCTCCACATGTTATACATTGGTATGTGGAATAATTAAAATTCTCAACATTAAACAAGCTGACTTCAAAGTGAAATTAATCAGAATCATTGAAACTGTCTCCACATCAGAAAATAAAATAAGATCATTGGTAATATTAATTTTAATTTTATTTTATCAGTAATTACTAACAATTATTTTTTAAATAAATCCAGTTTTCTCTCTCTCTCTCTCTCTCTCTCTCTCTCTCTCTCTCTCTCTCTCTCTCTCTCTCTCTATTTAAATATTAAAATAAAATCAATTATTAGAGAAGATTTTAAATAATAATAAATAGAAACCCTATTAATATATCATGTATTATAAGATTATCATTACATGTAATCATGTATGTGTATTTTTTATCAAATCTCTTTACTATGCATTAAATCAGACATAATATTAGTATATTTTATCTATAATGGGAAGTGACACATACACACAGACATAGTAATATAAATATGCTTACATGTATATTTTTGAGTATGAATATACAAATTGCTAAGGTAGAAATTTTGCATCATGAGAGATAGATTTTAAAGTAGTTAGTAACCTAGATTATTTAGATATTCTTATATTTATAATTTAATGCTTAAAATACTTACCAAGAAAACAAATGATTAAAAGCTGGGGATGATAAGAACATACAACATGTAAAACATGGCAATAAATAAGTTATGGAAAAAAGATATACAATGGACAAAGGTATATTAGCAACCATTCAAAGACAAAATGAAGACAGACTAATAAGTAACAAAGTGTGACACCCAATTGCTAACACTCACTTAATAAGCTTAATATAAGGACATGATTTATTAAAGTAATGTAGAAAAAATTGTACATTATCAAAAACAAAAAAAAAGATTGTAAAACATCAAAACCTTGTATATATATTGTACCTATATTGATATAGGCACATATAATTTTATCTAAAATTATATTATTAAAATAATCGTTCATAAAAGAAAACATAAAATTAAACGTTGAAGAGTTTATTGCAGTTTGTTTTAGAAAAAAGGATAAGAATTAAATAGTTTTCTAGCATTAGTTTTTGAAATAAAAAAAAAAAGCTACAATTAATTAATTAAAAGGGGGAGGGGGAGTCTTGGTTTGAGAAATGAAACTAAGGGTTGTAAAAGGAAGTAAAGAGTTTTTATTAGTATTCGTAAAAATATAATTTAAAAAGTTAAAAACGTACAAATATCTTTTCATTCAAGTTTAATTAAAGAAAAAAATAATGTTAAAACTAAATAGTAAATTGTATTAAAAATATATGTGCGATTTGTAAATAAATAAAAATGTATGCAAAATAGAAGAAAATTATCATTAAAAACACGGCAATGGTTATTAATAAAATAAAACAACACGTTTATGAAATGATTATCACCGGAAATATTTCGACAACATGTTGCAGATATAAATAGACTTTTTTATCGGACAGTGAATCAGTTCACAAATTTATTGAGTGAGTGCAGTTCAGAAATTAATTGAGCAGTTAACAAACAAAATGCAGTGTTGAGAAGATCTTAGGAACGCACATTTATCTCCAGACCAGATGTCCTAGAAAACAGCAGATCTGCCCGTGAAATAATGTCAGCTTAACATCTTAGAAAATCTCCATCAGTATCTAATTGTCTCTGATAGTAATAATCGTGAAAATCATGAAACTCAGCAAGGAAACATCACAAACGGCTGGTAAGGATTCATAATGGAAACATTTTCAATGAAAGCAGCCTCCTAAGAACAAAATTCTACATCAAAATTCAAAACCTAGGTAAAAACATTTGCTTATTTCGTTTATACTGTAATATCCATTACATTGCATTAATTCGTACGAATCTTTCAAGAGTCTAATTATATGAACTTTATATCATACATAAATGAACTATTGATATGTGTGTTTAAATTTCAAATGCTATGTAATACTTTATTATTATTATTATTATTATTATTATTATTATTATTATTATTATTATTATTATTATTATTATTATTATTATTATTATTATTATTATTATTATTATTATTATTATTATTATTATTATTATTATTATTATTATTATTATTATTATTATTATTATTATGTGTGTGCATGAGTTAATATGTGTGTGATCCTTATATCAATATTATTAGTCAAAGTAGATAAATTCACAGTGTTCTGTTATGAAAATATTCGAGGATATTTAAACTATTTAGAAATGTTAATTTAAAATATGTGTGTGTTTAATAGAATTATAAAATGTTTAAATTTAGTAAATAAATGTTAGTTAATAAATTATCTTTAAAATTAAACTTTATTTGTCGGTCAATTCTTTTTATCAATTCTTTTTAACAAATTCTTTTATCAATTATTTTAATCACTAATTAAGTATAATCTATTAGTGATTACAAATAGCTGAGCTAGTCATGGATTTAGGCGTTGAGTTGGTGGCCACTGTTCAAAGTGCGTTGTCTATTCTTTTAGTATTCTTTTAGAATAAGCATCTGGCACCCACAGTTACACAAACAAAAAAGTGCTTTGGACATGGTATTCAACTCAACAACCAAGAAGAATCTATGTCCTGGAAATGTAACATTAGTTATATACTTTATAGCTATCGTTTGGGCATACATACTCTCCGAGTATGTTCTTCTCTGCCTAAGAGACCGGTGTTTCGAATGAACACATATTTGAACTCTGTTCAATATATATATAATGTCTTTTAATAAAGTTAAAATACTTAAAAAAAAAAAAAAATTAACTAACCTTTCTACACATACTTTTGGATTATTATTACTAAGATTATAAATATAAAAATGTAAGTTGTATGCAATGTGTGAGCATGTGTGTGTATCATGTGTTTATTATAAAAGTTAAAATGTTTCCGTAATATAAAATTTTTTTTTCACCCATTAAAGATATGATCATACACACACATCTCTCTCTATAATATTAATGATTGAATTTAAGTTTTATAATAGAAAGTGGGGGAGGTTTTGGTTATTATTATTATTATTATTATTATTATTATTATTATTATTATTATTATTATTATTATTATTATTATTATTATTATTATTATTATTATTATTATTATTATTATTATTATTATTATTATTATTATTATTATTATTATTATTATTATTATTATTATTATTTTAATGTAGTTAATTTTATTTATTAATTATGTACATTTTCTATTTGTATTAATACTGTTTGACCAATAATAAATTTTAATTTGTTTTATAAAAAGAGACATATATATTTCTTAAGCATTAATCATTGGCTTGTGAAGTTATTTTAGTCATCATCATCACTGATGAATGTAAATCTTTAAGATATATTTTAAATATAACAATATGGGGGTAAATAAATAGAGATTGGTAAAAGATAAAATTTGTATTATGAGATAATACTAAAGTTGTGGTTGGAAGGATCTTTGTCATCATCATCATCATATTAATTAATGGTCTAAATAAATATAATAAATGGCCATATATAAACAATGATTGTTTATTATTTGTGAACCAACATTAGAGATAATGAATACTATTGAAGATCATCAAATATCACTCAAGGTTTAATGAACTGCCACCAATAAATCTATAGCAGTGGACTTCAAACTTTTCACACCTGCGGACCGGTAAAAGTAAGGATAAGATTTTGCGGACCAGCAAAAGTTTACAACTAAATTCATATTTGGGGGGGGGGTGTCGACACTGAGACAAAAGATAGACACCAAGGTTATTTTTTGTTTGTTTTTATTTTTAAAAAAAGGTAACAGAAATTGGTTTTAAAACTAAAAGTATTAGTATTTTAACGGTATTCAAATAAAGCCTAAAAAGAATATTGCCTTATAGGCCAAAAATAAGTGGGCATATTTTTAAACAAAAAAAAAAAAAAAGAAAACGAAACTTGAAAAAGTCAAAAGTTTTGATCTTACTATATTTTGGGGTGGTGGGGGTGTATTGAGAAATACTTTGCAAAAGTTAGAAACAGAACTTATTTTTTGGTTTTTATTTTTAAAAAAAGGTAATAAAAATTGATTTCCAAAATAAAAAGTTAAAGCCAAAAAAAAAAAAAAAATAGCCTTATAAGCCAAAAAAAAAAAAAAACACTAAAAATGAAACATTAAAAGAGAGAGTAGAAAAAAAATAAGAGATCAAAAAAAGTCATGTTACATTTTATTGTTTTAACAACGTGGACAAGAAGCCATGATTGGCTATCAAAAGACAACTGGAGTTTGTGTAATAAAAAACTTTCTACCCCCCGTCCCCATAAACATCTCTGATAAATAGAAAAACAAATTAATTTATGTATGATTGATTAGATTTTGTGGTATTTTTTTCTGTTTCTTTTTTTTTAATAAATGTGATGAAAAAATAAATAAAAATTGTTTATATTAATTAAAAGTTTAAAATCTTATTATTTTATTATAAGCTTTCTTGCAGTCTAGCTGCAGACCAACAGACAACTTCTGCAGCCCGGTGGTTGAAGACCACTGATCTATAGTATTAAATATGAGCTAGTAACACTTATGATAATATTAAATGTGAATTTATGATGTTATACTCTTATATGATAATTGCACAAGGAAAGAGTAATAAAAATGTTTTTCCCTTAATGCAAATGCATGTGATATGGTTGAGAATAGAAAGGCCTAATAATGTAGCAACTGAGGTTCAAACCCAGTTAAGTAAAAGTAGGTATCCAATGTAACTTTATCTAGGCTTAGACAGCCTAGTGCTACCCAGATATAAAATATACCTATAAGAAAACACTGAATAAATATATTTGGATTATTGTCTTTTCCCCAAGTGTGGAGATATATATCACTCTTTTTATTTTGATACAAATGGTGGCCCAAGTGAGGATTCTGAGATGTACTATCTACCTGAAAGGAGAAGTTTTCTTAATAAAAATGAAGAGGGAAATACTTTTACTAGAATTGTTTTGGCTTTGTGTTCTTGTTTTAGACTGTTGTATGTTGATGTTTATTGTTGATTTATTTTTTTGATTGGTGTTGATAAATGAATACAGATGTGAACTGCTTATTTTTTTCAGTTCTTATGACAATTATATGTATCACAATTTGAATCAGTGTTTAAATCAGTCATAACATTCTGTTAAATATTTTGTTATTAATAAGGCATTACTGTGAGATAGGGACAAGAATATTGATGGTTATAAATTATGAAATAGTAATTTCATGTATGTTTGGAGAGTTCATGTTATAGAAAATCTATGATTGAGTTCATGTTATAGAAAATCTATGATTTTTGCAGATTGGATTGGATATTTGATTTTTGGAATTTGGTTGGTTAGACTGCACTTTTTGATGATGGATGGAGAGTTTGCCATTGTGTTGAGAATGTTATGTATTTATGTAACTTATGACTTATCAATATCATTCACTGCTCCAACACAATTTATGATTTATCATGAAGCAGTAGCAGTAGTCCTGCCATGATCTCAGTCTCTCAGTCTTCTAAAAAGTGAGTAAGGCATAGTTTTTCTTAAATATTCAACCCCTAAGACATGAAAGAAGCATGGTATTGTTTCAATATTTGGCTCTATGTCTCCAGGGGATGATGCAAGTCATTATTTTATATATTCCAGCTTCTAATACTTGAAAAAAGTAGGACATTGCAACAGTGTTTGCATTACTTTATCAAGGTTTGTTGTAACTTAAAGTGATAGAATTGTGATAGCTTTATAGGCATTCATGGTGCATTGTGTGCTTAAATTGCTGTTACTGAATTATTTTATTTATCTCACTGTGAGTTGTTTGTCATTCTGTTCACTGTTAGTATCTGACAGATCTCTATTAGGATAAATGAGTATATAATTTGAAGAATGAAATATGTTATAAAGATATTCATGTATTATGTAAATTATTAGATGGGTAATCAAATAATAGGTATGATTTTTGTTTTGGAAGCATAAGAATCACAGTTTTAAAGTCTACTCAGTCAGTGGAAGATATGTTCTCTGAAAGAGAGGATGTATGTGCAGGTTATTGGGTTGTCAGGAGACCCAAGGCAAAGTAATTACATTTTGAGTATAAGAAAAGATTGTATCAAAGTAGTTTTTCTCATGATCTATAAAAATACAATTATTTTGATAAAATGAGTAAATTTAAAAATACTCATGAGAAAATTATGGAGGAAAGCTCCTCAATCTTTGAGGTTGGGAATTATGTTTGAACAAGAAGAAGGGGAGATTTTATTTAGATTAGCAGTTGGGAGAGAGGAAGTTGTTGATGGAAATGCTTCTAGAGTGAATGACACATATTCAATAGCAAGAATTGAAAATGTAATCAAGGAAAGAGATTTTTCAGACAAATATATATGAAATAATGATATGCATGTTTAGATCTTTATAACAAAAACGCTATAAATATGTTGAAAGATTAAAGGAAAATAATGAAAGGTGTGTGTAAAGTATAACAGATTTAAAAAAAAAAAATAGTAAAAGATCTGTGGAAAGTCTAAAAGAAGATATAAAAAAGATAGTAAAAGATCTATGGAAACATTTATTTAAAAGACAAGAATGGCTCTTGTCTTTTAAATAAATCTTGTGTTAAAGATTTGCATAGGTCTCTACTGTCATTTTATCAGGTGCAAATATTTAAGGTTATAGCCTTAATATATATATATATATATATATTACTTTTTTTAAGTGTCATAGCATTGGCCGATATTACTTTATGCAAGGAGTATGCACTTTATAAATATAATTATTACAACATTACAATAAATCTTATGTTTTTATGTAAAATATTTATTCTAAGATATATCTATGAAAAAAAGCTATTGATAAAATTTAAGTGTCCACTTTGACTTAGAAGGAAGACCTTTTGACCTGTAACAAAATTAATGAGTCTAAAATATACTTGTCCTAATTGTCGTTTGAAAGATCAGATTACAATTTATATTAGGAGAAATAACATTAAAATGTATTAGAGTCTAAAACATGCTTATCATTATATATGGGTGTACATTCATGTAATTTAATGATTTTTTGCTTTGGAAATTATGTGATATCAAAGCATTGGACTGTCTGAATTGAGGTATCATACATGAACTTATAAGTATTTGAATCAATCAGTCTGCGATCTCCCTTATAAACTACAGATGGTTATACATATATCTAAAATAAAGAGCATGCTAATAAACTCTAAATAAGCTATTTTAATTTTTTTATGATAAATGCTACTACAAGAGAAGACATTCAGATCATCTTTATCTACGATTGTCCCCATTCCCAGATAAAGATGATTTGAATGTCGTCTCTTATAGTAGCATTTATCAAATAAAAAAAAAAGCTTGTTTTGAGCTTATTATTAGCATGTTCTTAATTTTACATATTTGTAAATGCAAGCTATATATATATATATATATATATATATATATAAGTCATGTGGTATCTGACTTTATTAAATCCATATATATATATATATATTTGCATGTAAACGATTTACATGCCCATAAAACATTTTAAAAATTTAATCAATCTTAATCATAATTATCAATTTACTAGTTTGATAATGCGGCATTGTAAATATCACAATAGAAATATGCTTCTGGCAAAAAAACAATCAACTGAAATGTTTATTTTGAAATACCCAATTTGGGATTTGTAAGAGAAAAAAAAAACAAGTTAACTATTTTTAAGCGCTTCAAGGAGCTTATTTGTATTCAAAGTATGAAGAGAATTAATATTCTTTTACAAGAAATTAAACCACTACGTTACAAATAAATAATTTATTAGACATGTTGTTTTATTATCATTAAAAGCGATCTTAAACCTTGTAAGTTGACACAGAAAAAATGTAAATAATTTATCACAGAATATGAAATAAAGTTTTGGTAAACACTGAGGTTTATACATATTATATTTATTTAAAATTCATTTTACTTCGATTTTAGTCGTCTCGGCTTTAAAAAGATAATATCATTAAAAGGAGCACTTGAGATAATAAAATTTATTTTCTGTTTTTTAATTAAAAATATATCATTTTATTTTTAAAGATTGCTGCGATTACGACAATTTTACACTTTTAATTAATTTTCACAAAAGCAATACGATTATAATATGCATTTTTATCGTATTTTTTTAATCAAAGTACATTTCACTTTCTTTTTATCACTTTCGCGTTTTTTTTAAATACTCTTTTTTTTTTAATTGAAAAAAAAATAATGCATAGGAAGTACTGTACTCTTTGTAGTGTCTATCTATCTATCTATCTATCTATCTATCTATCTATCTATCTATCTGTCTGTCTGTCTATCTATCTATCTATCTATCTGTCTGTCTGTCTATCTATCTATCTATCTATCTATCTATCTATCTATCTATCTATCTATCTATCTATCTATCTATCTATCTATCTATCTATCTATCTATCTATCTATCTAAATACTTATCTATCTTTTATCTGTCGAACTATCTATCTAACTATTTTCTGAAAATAAAAATGATTTCAAAATGTATACACAGTAAAAGAAGATAAATTGGTACATTTTCATTGACCATTGTCAAACTCCTCCGCTTACAACTTTGACGCCATCCATTTTAGATAAATGCAATAATGATTATTACTAAAAGTAGGTAGTCTGTTTGTGTTTATATATTAGATTATTTACATAATCTAATATAAAGTATTAATGTTTGTAGAAAAAAAAAACATATTTTCATATAAATTTTCTAATTACATTTAACTGTTAGTATTAGCACACAGGTTAGTATATGCATAGTTTTTGATTTGTATTATTCTCCTCTCTCTTTCAGGTGTTGTTGGCCTTACCAATGACAGTACTAGTATGAAAGTTGAATCTGGACCTTTAGATATTGGAACATTGACTTTTAAGGTAATGCTTTAACAAATTGAGCAACATTATCTTAAAATTCAATATTGAAAAATATAATGGTCCAGATTCAATTTCTATGTTAGTATTGTCACTGGTATGTCGAGAAACACCTGAAGAAGAAAGAAAAATAATATTCAAACACTGTGGATTTATTAACACTTGTGCTACTACAAATAGTTGAAAGTAATTGGAAAAAAAATGAATAGAGATCATTTTTCCAAAGACATTTAATACTAAATATTGGTTTATGACAACAGCCCAATTTATAAACACAACTAAAATATCATCAATACAAACCTTCAGGAAAACACAAGAAGTTTCACTTTATACGCTGATGGAGGTTGGCAATTTGGTCGATAGGAAACAAAGTATGCATTGATAATAATCCAAAATCTGAAAATATATCTAAATGTCAATTCATTAATGAATTGAATATATTATCAAATTTATGGACTAAATTGACCCAACTTATATTTAAGCAAGCATGTAGAAAATGTAAAATATTAAAACCTAAAAGCTAAACTAGTCAATAAAAATATGTAAATTACACCAAATTAAAAATTTAAAAAAACTAACCAAATTGTAAAAAATAAAAATTTCACCCTCAATTATTTTTTTTTGGCCAATATAGACTTTTCATGTGTAAAGGTATACAAATAGAATATACTACACAGTAAATACTTTTTCTCATAATTCTTAATTACATTCAAATGATCATTAATTTCAAAAGAAGTCTTAAACAATGAAATGCCTTCAGTATAATTTTTTTTAAATAATATTCTTTTATTTTTACTTTTATTACATTATTTCAAAAGAAAACAACCTTATTTTGTTCAAAATTAAACTTAATGACTTGAATTTTTTTCTGTAAATGTAAGATGCTAAAGAAAGGTATATATTTTTTAGCTTTATGTACTTTTACTCTTTAAAATAACTGAAAGCTATTTGACTTTGCTGTTGAAAGAAATTATATGTAATTCAAAATAGTATGAACATAAATAAAAAGTATAAGATTATAAAAGAGAATAAAAAATAAATAAAATAGTTCCTCATTGAGCAGGTTATGGTTGTCTTTTTGAAAAATTAATATAAAGAGAAATGTAAAAGAAACATCATTATTAAAATTTATCACTAAAGTTATTAACCTAGTTAAGATTTATTTTCATATTAAAGGTAAGGGGAATGTAAGTAAGGAAATGAAAGATTTTGTATACTAGGAAATGGAAGCATCACTAACTATAAAATAAAATGTTTATAACCTTTTCTTCTTCAATATTATATATTGACTATGGAAAGCTAACTTTTTTTGAATCAGAGGTTTTAAAAACCATACCAAATGGAGATTTTAGTTTGGATGTATTGAAGCTGAAAATATAGTACATATTTCTGTTTCACCTAGTGCCAATGTCATCAGTACTAGTATGGGTTTGAACCCAATCTTGTATATTAACTGACACTCATCTCATAATAGGTAGTAATATATTTATAATCAATATTATAATCTTTTAACTAATTTATATTTCATTAATTTATATTTTATGATTAGAACTAACCTCTTTATAATAGTGATTTATTTTATATTTGTAGAAATTTATGTTTTTTTTTTTTATTTTATTTTATTAAATTGGCATTGAGTAAATAATTGAATCATAGATATCTATAAAATGTTACAAATATTTTAAATTCTTTTATTAAAGTCCATTTTTTTCAATTAATTAGTTGGTAACATTTTATATTTATCTTTTGATAAATGTACATTAAAGGATCAATTATGTAAACAATCTAATATTTGTAAGGAATATTTAGTAATTTGTATTTATGTTTTATATCAAATATAAGATTTGAAAGTCATCGGATTATTTATAGAATGTACCAAATTCCTAAAACTTTTGTAAATATAATTTACATTTTCTTTAATCTAAATCTTAATTAAATAAGCTTTGTTAATACAATGACTGATCAACTTAATCATACTTGTTGCTGTTTTTTTTTAATTAGCAAAATGAACCCTTGGGGCATGTAAATGCAATATTGTAGATTTCCCGTCCAGGCAGTTGCTGACCACAAAGAAAGTTACCAGCAAACGTCATGTAGATTGATTCCTAATAGATAAAGCCAGATCAGATAAATAGTAGAAAATTTTGATAAGAGGATGATTGAAGAATAGTTAACTGAAGAGAGTTGTTTAGTATTTATAGTACCTCATGCCTAAAGAATAACAAAGTTAAAAGATCAGACATTTGCTTTTTGGAGCTCAGTTTCCACCAGCACATCACAATGCCATTCCAGTGCTCTCAACACCTAGCCCGGATAATGTACTGTGTCAAGGAAGCCTGCTAAATGATCTGATTTTATAATTGCCTGTTTCAAGCCATGAAATGTCTACTGATTGGTTGAGGTAAACTCCAATTTTCCACAAGCCTCTGATTCTAGCTTATTTTGTTTTAAAATCAACATTAATTTGTATTTTATATATTTGTAATGTTTATACAACTTAATTTTAAAATGCAATTTTTTTTTCCCTTAAATTTAAAATTACTATTTCTTATAAAAATCCCACATTACATTGATGTGGCAAATTTATCTTAAATTTTCTTGGTTTATTTATAATATTGACTTACTGAAACTGCCAAGTATAAAACTCAATGAGCAACTAACTTTAAACCCTCTCCTTATTTTCTTCATTTAAAAATCATTACAGGATACTTATTTCCCTTAAATTAATTAATAGAGAAAGTTTGTTTAGTCCTGTACCTCTTATATTATAAATTTATTTTTAAATGATTGAAATTATTTTAAAAGTTGGGTATCTTATTATTAACTCCAACATAAAAGTGCCCTCATAATTATCTCTGAGAGAATAATGGATTATATTAAAACACAATTTCTGTAAAACAAATGTTTTAAAAGAGAATCATTGAAAACACACCTATCATAGTATTCTATCAATATATCTTTCATACATATATATTTTGGTTTATGTCAGTAAAATAGTAAAATTGTGATATATCGTTTACTATGCTATATGTTGTCAAACTTCACCAGAAATGATTTTAATATTTAATGCCCAGTCTGTCTATGTTAATTAAAAACTGACTTATTTTGTGATCTTTGTTGATGAATTATTTGATCACTTACTAATACATGAAATACTTAGAAAGTGTGGAGGACATTTTTTTCTAAGTTTAGTTTTAATGCTTGCCTTTCCTTTTTACATTATATGTTATGATCCTTTTGTTAAGGGTCCAAGGTTCTTGTGGACATTCTATTACATCAGAGAGACGATTATTTTATTCAGGAGTTAATTTATTATGATCATTAGTCATCCAGTATATATATATATATATATATATATATATATATATATATATATATATATATATATATATATATATATATATATTGTGCCCTTATCTATAGGTCATAATAAGGTAGAATGGTCAATTACTAAAAAAATTTAAATTTTAAGATATGTTTGTGTAATATATTGATAATTGTATGATTGATTATATTTTATAGTACAATTTAAAGCTGAAAATACCTGGTATATAAAAGTGTAATGAATTATTTTAAAGAAACAGTTAAATAAAGCTTAATTATATCCTTGCATATGGTTGTAAAAGCTGGCCATATAAAATAATACAGCTATAAATAGTGAAAAGTATATTAACAATCCAATTGTAATGTTTTAAAACTAATAAATTAAATAAATGCTATATGTGGTGTTATAATTATATTTAATAGTCAAAATTAATAGAGTTTATTTTATAATAAACTTTGGGATGGTGAGAATTATATTTAGTTCTACATTTTAAAATTATTTTCCAAATTTTTATAAAATATATCAGTTTTGGTAATTTAGACCGAGACGTAAATTAAAAAATCATCTGATAAAGTTAGTAATCATGTGACTGTATATTATATACCTTCACACACACGCTTGTTAGAATATAATAATAAAGTTTGTGAATTATAAAGCTAAATATAATTGCTATCGATCGTTAAAGTAAAAGTTGAAATATTAAATGTTATTTTAATAATTGTTTTAAAGTTTAAATGATTTTGATAAAATTATAATTGAGTTTAAAAATACTATTCTAAGTAATATTTTAAACATGACGTCATAAATTCTTTATTTTAAAAAGGTTTAATCTATTATAAAACTAAAATGTGTAAATTTGTTTGCGCTAAAAAAACTCATTAACCAATCAATGGAGGTATTTTAGCAGACAAAATATAAGAATTAGACGGAGCGGGAAAAGGTAATGTGTAAGTGCAGGAGGGAGTAACATTTTTTTAGCCGTATAAGATCGTAAGCTAGAAAAGTGATATAATTTTAAAATTTTATATTTATTTTAAAAGTTTTTTTAAATATAATATTTTGAACTGCCTTTACATGGAGGGCTAATTTTTAAAAGTTTTCTTACCAGATATTTTATTCAAGTTTAGCCAAAACCTTGCAGTAAAAATGGAAGTACTACAGAAAACAGTATATAAAAGTTATGAGAAAGTAAAAATATTTGTAAAGTGCCTTGATACAGCTTTATTTATGCTCAACCAGAAACTTATTATTGTAACTCAGAGGAATATAATTTGGATGCTATACGGAAAACTTAAAAGAGAAGTTATTTGCTGTCAGGAAAAATTATGACACACAAATTTATAAGGCCACTCTGAAGTTATTTTATTCTTCTCTATGGAAAAATTAAGATACGTATATCATAAAGAAAAAATATGTAAAAGTTATAACAAAGAAAGAATGTTTGTCCTTTTTAAAGGAAACATTACAAAGTATATAGTTACCAGAACTTTAAAAGAAAGGAAAAATTACCGAATAATGATAGGAAAAGAGTCATTATTTTTTTTTAAAAAATAAAAGAAAGAAAAAACTTTCTCTAAGAGGAATTGGAAAATATTATAAAGTGTTCATTGGAGGAATGCTTGATTTGGAAAATATAAATCTAATATACTTAATAAAATGGATCCATGGAAACAGAAAAGTTTTGTTGAATATTTAAATCAAAGTACTGAGAAGATGCATTGTAAAAGTCGCACAGGGAAAAAATATTAGCAGAAAAATATTAGAAGAGAATATGTAGACATTTTCTTTACTGGATTAATTGATATCATAATTAATAATTGTATTAAATATTATAAAAAACCAAGGATTGTCATCTATGAATATTTATTAAACAGAGCAATAATTGTTTTGCCTTAAAATTGAACAAGCAGACAGGAGAACATTAAGTGTCTGAAGAAGAAATAAAAAACATTTTTTTTAGCTTTAATATGAACGGTTTTCAATAAAATTTGATGAAGAAGTACAGTAAATATAGTTTGGAATATTTTTTACTAATTTATTTTAAAATATAAAATGTTATGTGAGATTAGGGAAAACATAAACATAAATTTGCTAATATTAAAATTTAAATATAATAACTTGATAAAATTATAGAAATAGTGTTTAAAAATAAAGTGTATGGATGTGAGTCTTATATCTACAAGGATCAAATGGATGGTGAAGCC